>CM021101.1:802878056-803478973 GCA_007115665.2 Sequoiadendron giganteum
AAAAATTCCATGGATTTGGTTGACCACCAACTCTGAATCTCTTAACACACTTATATGCTTTGTACCCATTTGTTCTACAAAGCTTAAACCATGGACAAGACCTTCATATTATGCTTCCTTGTTTGAGCACGTGAACTGGAAGCGATATGACCTCAAGGTCTTTTCCTCAGAAGGGGATATCAAACAAATCCCCGCTCCAGCTCCTAGTCAACATCTTGCACCATCAAAGTACAAAGTCCATATTTCTAAAGATTGCTCACCTCCAGGCTCCTTAGTAACTTTGGGAATAATCTACCCCTCTTCATGTATAACATAGGTTTCGAGGCCAGTTGCATGATAATTCTTGAAAGGGTCGGTATCAATAAACTCTTTCAACAAATTTTTTTCATCTTCTATCTGGAAACTAGTAACCTCCTCTTCTTCTAGAAATTCCACATTGAACCTCCCTTCCCAAGTGATTGAAGTATGTGCTGTTTCAAAGTTGAGCAGGGCCTCGTTAGCCACATGTTTGGAATGCAAAGTTTCTGACAATAGTTTCATCTTGGCTCCATGTTTGGTCCTTAAACTTAGGTGTGACCAGTCGAGTGCTAGATATCCTTTGACATTTTCTATAAATTCTTGGAACAAACAAATCCCAAATAGAGAAGGAATATCAATGAGTACGGTATCCTGATTTACAGTAATACTAGGGTAGACAAACGAAGTCATAGGCAATCCATTGATTACCCTGAAAGTGTTAACCTTATTTCCATCTAGCTGCATGACTCCTTTGTTTAGAGGCTCATATTTTATACCCAAAGCATCAACTACTTGCTTTGACATGATGGTGGTGCTAGCACCAGATTCGATCATACAATTTTATAATAGCTTATCGCCAATAATAAGTGTTAGAAAGAAAGGCTTAGGTTTAGGCTTACTTTCTTTTCCGGACTTGAGCTTCTCCTCTGGTTGAATTGTTGGCACTTTATCTAGGTCAGGCCTATATAATTTCTCTTCATTAGACTGAGTAGGTACCTTCGCATGCTCCTCTCCTAGCAAAGCCTTCTGTAGTAGTACCTTTTGCTCTAGAATAGCCAAGAAATCTTACAAAGAATCATTGGTAGATGATTTTTTCAGTTGTTCCACCATGTTGAACTACGCTCGTGACTACTGAGCCAGGGCTGCTTGCTCCTTCATTTTCCCAGTTGGTACAAGCCTCGCGGCTGGTATATCCAGCTATTTGGAAATAACAAGGATGATCGTAGCAGTCTTCGCATTCAGAGGAAGTGGACTCAGAGAGATAGGACTAACTGCCTTAGACTCTGGTGGGATTGGCAATAGGCCGTGTTCAACAAAAAACTACCAAGCCTTCACAATTTTATATTTACCTTTGTGGCTACGCCTTAATTTACAAATGCTCACTACCATCAGAGCACTCCACATGGCTTCCTGACGAAGCTTTCTGATTTTTTGCATCACTTTTCTTTTTGCCATTCTCCATCTACATTTTGCATGGCTTTCTTTAGCTACTTTTCAAGCTGGGCCTACCTTGTACTTTATTTTTCTCAAAGTGCTCCATGTGGCTCCCTCTCAGAGATTTTTGTTGGGCATTTCTTTGACTTTCTGTCGGGCTTCATCACAGTGACACATGGCAGTTGGTGTTGTGCCAGTTACCTTGGAACTATTGCTACACATTTTGTACTCGCCTATTGCCGCATTTCTCGCTGTGGTGTCATGTGTTCTCTCCTACTGTTGCATGGTTTTTCATTCAATGTCATGGCTCTGTTGGCATGATCCTGGCAATCAATGTTTCCTATGGCGGCTTCAGATGATCTGTGTTGTCAGTCTCTACTCACAATTTTCTTCTCTTGGTGCATTTTCGAGTGGTGGACTGGCCTATAAGTATGGCCATGTTTCTTTCTATAGGTTGTTGATTAAGTTTTGTAAAAAACTCCCAAGCACTAGGAAGAAGGCCTTTGTAATAGTTTTGTTCAATTTGAAGACTCCAGACTATGCCAAATAATTTCGGCCTTTTTATTTATTCATGCATTTAATGAGACTATTGGTCTCTGCCATTTTCTTCTTTCATTGTATGAATGTCTGTTCTCCAGCTTTCTATAATCCTTCATAACTCAATAAATATAGATCATGTGTTCTTTGAATCTTCTATGTTAGCTAATAGTTATGTTAAGGTTATGTTATGCAAATTAGAGGGTACTCTTACATTTTACTTGCTTTTCAAAAAATTAGCTTAATGAACAGCAATTTAGTGGTTCGGGCCTTTGCATTTTGCACTATGCTCTGGTACATTTGCTTAAGACTTTGGTGCATCACCTGTAGTGTAAATTTTATATTTCTACTATCTTTCTTAACCTTTTACTCCCCCCACTAAATGAAGATCCGGCTTTAGTAAAATCCAAGAGGTCACTTAGCTAGCGCACAACATCCCCCAATAGCTAAGTTTCCCATGAGACTACTACTACATGCAAAATTCTATGTCAATAATTTTTTTTCTGGTAGGCTCGGTGGTATTGAGAACTAACACGTTCACCTAATTTTATAAGTGTGTATGAGCCAGTGGCCTGTAACTAGGTCACAGACTGCAAGAGTCCCTGGCCAGCTTGTACCACCATTAATTTTTGTGCACATGAGAGGTCACCGAGGCAGCCCTTCACCTCCCCCATCTCCTTTGTTTCCTCCTACTCCTCTCTCACCTACTCCACCTATACCTATGGCTACTAGAAATTATGTAGCCTAGGACTCTGATAATCCTTTAGTTGCACTTGTGCCCCCTACAGTGTGGGATCCCATTCCTTCTTTTGCTCTAAAATCTATCCCTAAGTATTATGCGGATGAGTCAAAGACACCAACAAAGCATCTGCAAGATGTAGCAAATGTATGTCTGGTATAGGACATATCAAATGAAAATATAGCTCTTAGGCTGCTAGCCACCTCCTTTCGAGGAAAGGCACTAAACTGGTACCAGACTCTCAAATCTAGTACTATTGCAACTTGAGACCATCTCACAACCCTGTTTTATGTATGTTTCTCCAATGCTAGAGATAGATCATCATTGTACCATCAACTAGAAAATATAAGGTGAGCTCCTCATGAAGCTCTGCCCGATTTCAATGTGAGGTTCCATTCGACCTGGTAGAGAGTGCCCGTTGGTAGCCGACCACCTCTGGATCTAGTGTTCATGTTCTACCTAGAGTCGATCAATGCTAATATCTCCATGATGTTACAAGCTCTTGGTGGAGAGACTCTACCCAATGCTTATGCCTTGGCTGTCACTGTGGAAAATAACTTGATTGTCATTGAGAAGTTGGCATCAAGACTGATAATGCCACTATTTCCTGAATGCAACACCGCAAAGGCCAAAGTTCCTTCCACTAGTGCGCCTATGGCTCCACCCCAATCTATGTACGTGTATCCCGGAAGTGCTCTGAGAATATCTCTGATAGTAGCTCTTGTGCCTAATCCCTTGGCGGTTGAGATGAACAAGATGAGAGAATAGATGCGAGCCATGACTAATGAGTTAATTACTATGAAGTGCTAGCAATATAGTTATCAGAAGTTGGCTTAACAAAATTTCCAAAGTGGAAAAGCTCTGTACCAATCAAATTAATGGTAGGATAGGTCACGTGGAAATACTTCGGCTCAGCTAAGTAACCAGATAGTTCTGGTAACCCTTCTAATGCAAACCGTTCATCCTAGTTCGAATAAAGAGCTGGTAGTTGGACAAAATAAATTAGATGAAGATGCCAATTCATGGTGCTTTCCTTGCAATGATGCACACATGCCAAAAAATTGTTCACAGGGAAACTTGCAACAAAATATTAAAGACTAGCACAGCCAAGGTGGTGCTCTAGACCTCAGAAACCAATCATACACCTCTCAATAGATGGAAAATGTTGTCCTTGCCACTCAAATGCAAGGGATGTCCATTCAGTAAGAATTGGACATTATTCCAGACCAGGCTCTCTTTTCTTGGATAGAAGGAGAAGAGTCGATGTTTCTGAATGAAATCCCTATGGATAAAGTGCCCCGAGTGTAATTTGACTACAACACATGTTTAAAGCATGGATTCACGTGAGAGTTCACAACCTTGCCTACCAATGATTCATGGCAACCGATGCCTAGTGCAGTGGCAGGCCTATTGTCCATCCCACAATAGTCTAAGGTGGCTATTCCTAACTCTCTGAGTACGTTTCCTCTAGACGCGAAGGCTCCATCGATCACCCTTGCTGTTGCTAAATAGCTAGACATGTCAGTCGTGAAGCCCATGTCAACTGCAAAACCTAAAGAGCAAGAAAACATGACTCACCAGTCGAGAGTGCAGTTCACAATGGTGGAACAACTAAATAATTCATCTGCCAATGCTTCTTTGTGGGATGTCTTGGCTATTCCGGAGCAAAAGGTACTATTGCAAAAGGCTTTGTCAGGAGAGGAGGATGCAAAGGTTCCTACTCAATCTAATGAAGAGAATGTATCCAAGCCTGACCTGGATAAAGTGCTAACAATTCAACTAGAGGAGAAGATCGAGGATGGAAAAGAAAAGTAAGCCTAAACCTAAGCCTTTCTTTCTAACACTTATTATTGGTGACAAGTTGTTACACAATTGTATGATCAACTCAGGTGCTAGCACCACTGTCATGCCAAACCAAGTAGCTGATGCTTTGGGTTTAAAATATGAGCCTCTGAATAAAGGAGTCATGCAGCTAGATGGAAATAAGGTTGATATCGTCAGGCTAATCAAGGGTTTGCCTATGACTTTGTTTGTCTACCCTAGTATCACTTTAAATCAGGATACTGTACTCATTGATATTCCTCCTCTATTTGGGATTTATTTGTCCTAGGAATTCACAGCAAATGTTGGAGGATATCTAGCACTAGACTGGTCACACCTGATTCTGAGGACCAAGCATGGAGCCAATGTGAAACTATTGTCATAAAATTTGCATTCCGAACATGTTGTTGATGAGTCTATGCTCAATTTTGAAGCAACACATACTTCAATCACTCGGGAAGAAAGGTTCATTATGGAATTTTTGGAAGAAGAAGAGGCTACTAGCTCCCAGACAGAAGATGAGAAAAATTTGTTGAAAGAGTTTATTGATACAGACCCTTTCAGGAATTACCATGCAACTGGCCTTGGAACCTATGTTATACATGAAGAGGGGCAAATTATGCCCAAAGTTACTAAGGAACCTGGAGGTGAACAATCTTTGGAAATATGGACTTTGTACTTCAATGGTACAAGATGTAGAGTAGGAGCTAGAGTGGGTATTTGTTTTATATCCCCTTTCGACTAAAAGACCTTGAGTTTGTATCACTTCCAGTTCACATGCTCAAACAATGAAGCCTAATATGAGAGTTTGGTCCATGGTTTAAGCCTTGCGGAACAAATGGGTGCAAAGCAGATAAGTGTGTTCGGAGATTCAGAGCTGGTCGTCAATCAAATCCGTGGAACTTCTACTACAAAGAATATCTGTATGTGATCCTATCGATATAGGGTCTAGGATCTAATTGAAAACTTTGAGGCTTTCAATATTCAGGCTATTCCAAGGGAGATGAATTATGAAGCTGACATAATAGCAACTATTGGGGCTTAGTTTGAGCTAACCTCTGAGTTATTGAGAAATAAGCATGTGATAAAGGTAATTGTAAGACCCATTGTTCCAGATAAAAATCAATATTGGCAGGTGTTCGATAGCGATGCTCATATTGCATCATTCCTCCAGTCATCTAGACAGTTTTCCAATCAACTACAATCGAAGATCACCGAAGCTTATGGGGATAAAATTATCCTGTTGAAATCAAATAAGCTTCTAAGAGGGCTAGTAACTCTAGAGAGCCTGTTTGATTCCGAGGATGTGACGAGAGACAAAAGGAAGCTAGTGGCTGACAACGGTGGTTACACCAATTTGAATATCGAGGAAGACAAAAGGCTCAAGGTTAGGAAATAAGTTTCTCAAAATAATAAGGATAGACTAAGGCATTTCTATGAAGAATATCCAAGTGTAGTAGCCTGGTCATATGATGATCTTAAATGATACGATCCAGGGATCATCAAGCATACAATTGAGTTATCAGAAGGGGCAAAGCCAGTCCATCAAAGATAGAGACCTATGAACCCAGAGATAGAGTCTCTCATGTCACAAGAGTTAAATAAGTTGATCACATCCCAAATAGTGTTTCCAATCAAACACAACACTTGGGTGTCAAACTTGGTGTGAGTCTAGAAGAAAAATGGGGACATACGCCTATGTGTAGACTTTTGAGACCTGAATAGAACATCCTTAAAGGATCATTACCCCTTGCCTTCAATGGAGGTAATTTTAGAAATTGTAGCTGGCTCCGAAATGTTTTCAACATTGGATGGTTTTTCGTGCTACAACCAAGTTCGAGTAAAAGAGGAGGACCAGCATAAGACAACATTCACCACAAAGTGGGAGACTTATGCATATGCTAAGATGCCTTTTGGACTTTCAAATGCTAGAGCCACTTTTCAGAGGGAAATGGATATTGCCTTGAAGGGTTTGATCCATAAGATTATTATCATCTATCTGGATGATTTGAAAGTATTTTCAAAATCTGCTGATGATCATTATGATCATTTGGAGCTTATCTTCCAGAAGTGCCAAGAATTCAATATTTCTTTAAATCCAAAGAAATGTGTGTTTGAAGTTCCCCAGGGGAAGCTATTGGGATATGTTGTCTCTAAGGAAGGAATTTCCATTGATCTGGAAAGAGTTGATGTGATATGGGAACTTTCGTTACTTGTTAACAAAAAGGGTGTGCAGTCTTTCCTAGGTAAGGTCAACGTCATTGCAGATTTTGGAAGGACCACTCAGCCTATTACTTTGATGCTAAAGAAGGACCATATTTTCAAATGGATGGCGGAAGCCAAAAAATATTTTGAGCTTATAAAGGAGGCTATTTCTTTTGCCCCTATGTTGGTAAACCCCAACCTATCAAAGGATTTTATTGTGTATGTTTTTGGTGGTGGCAATAGTATTGTCATAGTACTTATGCAAAAGAATGATGAAAATAAAAAGGAGTCCCCTGTTGCTTTCTATTCATGAACCTTGAAAGAGTACGAAGTAAAGTATAACTTTGTGTAAAAGCAGGCCTTTGCCATTGTTAAAGGGCTTAATAATTTCTGACATTTGATATCATATAACAAGGTGATTGTTTGTGTACCGCACCCTAGTGTGCGGGAGTATATCATGGAGGGATAAATCACAAAAAAGAGAGCTAATTGGATCACAAAGATCCTAGAATATGATATTGAAGTCAGACCTATAAAGACTATCAAAGGAAAGGGATTGTGCGAATATCTCACAGAAAACAGTGAAACAATGACAGAGCTTGAGGCTCCGAAACCTGTGTTTTTGAACGAAGAAACTTCTCAGGGTGACTGGCTGGAAGATAGAATAAGCTTAATGTAGATATAAAGGTATCTTATTAATCTTCCTTCTTTTAAAAGGCATTTCTATCATTTGCAAAATAGTAATTATATTATCCTGGAGGGTGTCCTATTTAAAAGAAATTTTAATGGCATTCTGCTAAGGTGTGTAAATGAGGAGCAAGCCAAGAAAATATTAGATCAATACCACAATAGCCAGGCTAGAGGACATTTTTGTGCAAGGACCACAATGATTAAAGTTATATGTGCTGGTTACTTTTGGCCATCGCTTTTTAATGATGCATTCTTATTGATTAGGTCTTGCAATGAATGTCAGTTTCACGTCGGAAGGAGAAAGAATCTTGCTATGCCATTAAGGCCTATAGTAGTAGAAGAAACTTTTGCTCAATGGGGCTTAGATTTCATTGGGATGATTAACCCTTTCTCCTTAGGTGGACATAAGTGGATATTGATAGCTACGGATTACTTCACCAAGTGCGTAGAGGCAATCCCATTAAAAATGCTATAGAGGTGGAGATTGTTAATTTCCTAGAGGAGTTGGTAGCTAGATTTGGCCCATCTAAAACAATCATTTCTAATAATGCTAAAGAATTCCTCAGCTCAAAGATGAGCTAGTTCACATTGAATTATGGGGTTTTCCTAAAAAACTCTTCTAATTATTACCCCTAGGGGAATGGATTCGCAAAGTCTACTAACAAAAACCTCATCAGGTTAATAAAGAAAGTAGGCTCGGAATACGAGAAAGAATGGCATAGGAACCTCTAGACAATGCTGTGGGAAAATTGAATCATGCCCAAGCAGATATTGAAGACATCTCCTTATGAGATGGTGTATGGGGAGGAGGCATTGCTGCCTATTGCCATGGAAATTCCTGCCTTGCAGTTGCTTAAATATCTGAAAGTTGAACAAAAAGGAGCAATGGAGGTGAGGTTTTCTGGGTTACTAAAGGTACAAGAGAAAAGAGAGCACGCCCTTGAGGTGATGAATAGCCGCCAATAGGTGGTTAAGAAATGGTTTGACAAAAAGTCGTCAGATCAAAGGTTACAATGTGGGGATTTAGTGTTCAAGTTCAATGAACTTGGAGCAAAGCCCAGTCAGCACAACAAGTTCAACAACCTCTGGGAAGGGCCTTTCACAATTACCCAGTGCTAATAGTTCAACTCTTTCGAGTTGGAAGACGAAGAAGGTAACGCCCTCAGTATTCGAGTTAATGGAATACATCTTAAAAAAAATAATAAATCTTGGCTGTGTGAAGACCATGTAAATTGTAAATATGTAATTAATTTTTCCTGCTTTAAGTTTTGGGGTATTCTCGGTGCTTCATAATAACAAAAATGATGTAAGAAATTAAATGAAAACATTGTAAATAAGCTAAGATTTCTGAAAAGACATATATTATATATATAAGAGCCAAAAATTTACATTATATTGGGGGCTAGAGGCCTTGTAGCAATATTTACATATATCTGCTATAGAGTGGAGCTTGAAAGGTAAAAAAGAAAAAAGGATATTATCTTCATTCTCAAGTCATTAGTGGGGAGGTCTACAAAAAGCGCAATAGTTTTACTACTCTAAGATCAATTAGCCAACAAGTAATTCGGCACCACCCAAATTTCCTTTTGGAATGAAGGACCTAGAAGGTGGGTCTTCCTCTATCGCTTCTATGCTGGTGATGGTGTGTGGTCTGGATATACACAAAAACGTTGTTGAGTTTCAAATGTGCCTTATATTCATGCTGAAGAAGAATCATGAGGCTTCACTCTTGTATTTTGCAAGAGTCATCAGTGATGAGATTTGATAGCATCTGGAGGAATTCCAAGTTGGCTCTAAGTTGAGGTATCCCTCCTTCATAGCCTACTTGATTTTACATCAGAATCCAGATTATTTTTCAACATTTATGTCTCTGGCTATTTTTGATGAGGGCGGATTGAGAAAGCCAGTTTCGACATGGACTCCTATCATTTCAAAAAAAATTGATATCTATGCATTTTCGGATCTATTCTTAGCCCTAACTCTGAGGGATTTGGATGGGGAAAGTATCAATATGACCAAAGGCATATCGTCCCAACAAAAATCTTGGTTGGGGAAGCTGGTACCTCCTTGTGATTGGTTCTTTGTCATGGATTTTACAATACTCCATGTACCAGGTTTCACCTGGGAGCCCTTCTAGCTTCCCCATTATCTTTCAACTAGAGTGTTGGCCCTAGAAGCAATGAGGCAACTATGCACCATTGACAATGATTACTTGGGGGGAGAACACTTAACCTCCCATTTGTTGCTGCCAATCATGTTTGAATCCGTGTCACTTAATAAGAAGAGGACTTCGAAGATTGATACTTCACAGATTCTACTTTCTAAGTTGGGTCATCTCGAGTTGGTATTGATAGAAGATACCTGGCACTACAACCTCGAAAATAATTTATCGAAGGTCGGCATCAAAATCCCACATTCACCTCAACCATTCTGGGACTTTTGGAGAAATGCCGAGGAGGGTAATTTAAGTAGATATGTAAGCCTTGAATATCTGCCTACTGAGGATGATCAACCACCATGGCTGAATTTTTATTACATCATGGGGAAGGCCAACTCAAGGTAGAAGATCAACCCATCCCTAAACACCCAATTAAGTAAGCTCAATTGGATGCTCGAGAGGATTCAAAACTTCTGGGTATACTGGTAGGAGACTCTGGCAACTGGAAAGCTTCATGAAGAGGTAGCCCTTGATGAAAAATTTGATGATATCTAGGAGAGTGAGCATCTAGATTTGGGAAGGTCTCTGAACCATTCAACATCCGTGTAGCAATACAGAAGAGAAGAGATTGCTACAAAGCCTGGGGAGGAGGTCACTCAATATTCCCATGTCATTGCCGAGAATCCAATGTAGGAGAAGGATACTAGTAAGTAGCCTGCACAAGAGGAGGATCTGCATGCACAAACCTCGGAGCCATCCAGCTCCTCTAAATCAACATAGAAGCGGGCGAGGACTACAAGTGGTTAGAGGCAGGTCATTCTTGACCTTGATGATTTTCTAGAAGAAAAGCGACAATAGCCAGAGAGTCCAATGGAGAGGAAGAGAAGTTGCTGGAGGAAGCAATTTAAATGTATGCAGCTCCGCATGAGCCTCAGCTAACATTTCCTCCCTCTTCTCTCTCTACTATGTCTCTGGTCTCTTCTTCATCTGCCCCTACTTTTTCATTTGCCACTATTTTCTCTGCCACTGGATATCTTGGGTAGTCTAGTCTTACCCCTCCTGGTTTCCCACCTTTATCCTCTGCTTTCCATCCCTTGCCCGGAACACAATTCGGTGTAAGTAATGGGCTTGTGGGCCAACAATTTTTATCTCCAAGGCCCAACTCTACAGTTGGCACATCTCCACCCTTTCCCTTCACCTCACTACCATCCCCTATGAGTGGCCATTTCATTCCACCATTCTCCCTAGCTATTATAACGAGACCCAGCAAAAATTTTGATCCGTTGAGTACACTGGCTTTCCCGCTGGCTGTCCCTCAGAAGTACCCTTTTGCTAGTGGCCTGGGTATCCCTGCCTAGGAATATTTCTCGTAGGTTGATGCAAATAAGAGCGCCTACCCCAACTGGATAAACAAAAGAAGACAAAAAGACACAACCAGGCAGGTGGAGCCCCACCTGCAAACTGTATTCAATGAAAGTCAAAATTCCTTGACGTTTGCGAAAATCAATGGGTCCCACAATAATGGGTTACACTTTTTGGCCAAACTTGACATTGAAATCAACATTTTTCACTAGATCTTCACTTTCGTATGCCTATAGAAGCTAAAACATTACGAATTTGAAGATGAAGAAAACTAGTGATTTGTGATATTTTGTGTTGAGAATATAATTTTATTTTATTTTTAAATTAAAAAATAAATTGTGAATTATTTTATGTAGTTTTTATTAACTTAGTTTTTTTACTAAAGATCATTTTCAAAAACTGATGCTTACTTTCAGCTGCATAAAGTTTGGATAGAGAGCATACAATTCTAATTTTTTAAATACAATGTTTTCACACCATTATCTAGTGGATGGATATTTTTTCATAATTTTTTTGTTTCATATATATATTTTAATTAATTTTCTAATTCAGAGTAATTATAATTTGGATATATTATACTTTCAGTTGCATAACTTTTTTTATATTCATTTAAATTAACATATTATTTTTTTGTTGGAATAAGGACATCAAAAGCTAGGGTACATGCATTTTAAAGAATTTTTTTCTCTCTTTTCCTATTTTTCCATATGTGTGAAATAAAGACGTCGATGTTCATTGAAAAACCTACATTCACAAGAAATAAAAAATAAATATAATAATTAAATTAAATATATTTAAATTATTCTTTTTGGGAAGCTTATAATAAGGACTACATGTTTACAAAAAAAAAAATTAAATAAATCATTTTGATCCCCTAAAAGGTAAATCAAAAGTGGTTTTTTATCAGTATTTTGATAGGTGTAGAGGAGACTCCATTATAGGTATGTTTTAAAACTAGCAGCTTTCTATCCAAGTGGGTTTGATCAAACCCTCTTCAATTAAAACCCCTAAAATGGAACCTTTTTAAGGTTTAAATAATTATATTTTATAAAAATATGTGATTTCAAAAAAATTAGGATATCCCAAAAAGTGTAACCCATTATTGTGGTAGCACCCCACTTCTAATGTGATTAAGCCGGTAGGAGAAATGCTACCGAGTGATTATTCTATAAATGTTGTCGGGCTAGACTTGTAGCAGACCCACCCGCGAGATAAACTTGAGCTAATGGAGGAGATTTATAAAATAGTGACCACTAATTATCTCAAGCTTGACTACCACATGAAGAAAAAGGATGATGAAATAGCAGAGCTCAAGGGCAAGGTCGACATCTAGGTAAACAATTTTAAAGCCAAGGAGAATGAAATAAAGCACTTGGAGAATGAGAGGAGTTCCTTTGAAAGTCAAATCAAGGAGCTGCAAGCTATAGGTGCAGAGATCATTCTGAATCTCCAGTAGGAAGTTGAGCTGAGCCGAGCAAGTGAAGAGAAACTCCGCACTAAGTCTATGCTACTAAGTGAGGGAATGAAGGAGCTCCGGTAGAACACAAATGCTGAAATCAATGAAATGAATGCCAATATAGAGTTGAAAATTCAAAAGAAAAAATGGGCCGCATAAGCCCTAGCAGAAAAGAAAAAAGAGGTCTTCACTCTGAAGGAGCAGATGTCCACATTAGACACAAACTTGTTGGAGCTGAAAGCAAATTTGAGCAGCAGAGAGGTAGAATTTGCTACCCTAAGGACCCAACCTCTTGCTCCCTAGATGAACTCATTAGTGATTTCCAAAGAGTTGTATGCATCATACTAGGACAAGGTGAAGGCATTGTGCCTTACTCTTTAGCCCACCTTAAAATTTATGGCACAAGTGGCTAGCCTTTGCGGAACAGTGAGTGAATCAATACATCAGGTTCAGGAGTTAACTTCTGACAAGGTTCCAAAGGCTATGATTTTATTAGGAAAATTGTTTAAACTTATGATGAATCATTGAGTAGCATGGGCATTAATGACCAAATGATGTTAGTCATGGGTGTAAGTATCCTCATCTCTATGCACGAGGCTGTTCAACAAGTAGCAGAATGTAGGTTTCAGTTGAACCACGTCACCAGCGACATGTGGGTGAAATTTTCCCACTTGACTCAGAGAGGCCTTCCCTCGCCCTTCATTGCAGATTAGGTGGTAGCGTGTGTGGAGCAAATTGTTGCAATGATCGAAGAGAAGAAGCAAGACCTTTCTATCTTCCAATCTTTCAATCAATCTCCGATCGTCAAGGAAATCGAGGGAATTGTGCATCAACTGGAACAACTCTTCTTCCAATTGGAATTGGAAAAAAAAGTATCAGGCATATTTCCTTTCAAGGCAATTATCAATCTAAGGCTGGCTCATGAGAATCTGCGAACTCTCTCTGCACCGTCGAATGAAGTCTGGACCAATCTGTAGGCTGCCCTCTCAAGGTTGTGAGTAATTTTTGGGATGCTGAACCAAAATATTCTGGGGTTCTTCATTTTGTGAGTGAAATGCCCCTGTGAGTCACCAAATTGTACAACAAAAAATTGCAAGCCTTTGTGATTTTATATTTACCTTTGCGATTGTGCCTTAATTTACAAATGCTCACTATCATCGGAGCACTCTACGTGGCTACCTCACGAACCTTTCTGATTTTTTTCCATTCTCCATCTACACGTCATGTGGCTTTCTTTGGTTGCTTCTGAGCTAGGCCCGCCTTGTACTTTATTTTTCTCGAAGAGTTCCACATGGCTCCCTCTCAGAGATATTCGTTGGGCACTTCTTTGACTTTCTGCTAGGCTCCGTTTGAGTGACACGTGGCAGTTGCTACTGTGCTATTTACCTTGGAACTGTTACTACACTTTTTGTACTTGCCCATTGCTGTGTTTCTTGTTGTGGTGCGGTGTGTTCTCTCCTACTACTATGTGGTTTTCCATTCCATGTTTTTGCTTCGCTAGCATGTTCCTAGGAAATTGATGTTTGTTGTGGCAGCTCAAGATGATCTTGGTCATCAGTCTCTGCTCAAATTTTTGTTCTCTTGGTGCGTTTTCAGGCAGTGGACTGGCCTATAAGTATGACCATGTTTCTTTTTATAGGTTGTTGATTAAGTTATGTAAAAAACTCCTAAGCATTGGGAAGAAGGCCTTTGTAATAGTTTTGTTCAATTTGAAGACTCCAGACTGTGCCAAATAAATTTGGACTTTCTATTTATTCTTGCATTTAGTGAGACTATTGGTCTGTGCCATTTTCTTCTTTCATTGTATGAATGCCTATTTTTTAGCTCTCTGTAATCCTTCATAACTCAATAAATACAGATCATGTATTCTTCAACTCTTCTATGTTAGCTAAGAGTTATGCTAACATTATGTTATCGAAATTAGAGGATACTCTTACATTTTAAGTTCTTTTGAGAAAATTAGCTTAATGAACAACAATTTAGTGGTTTGGGCCTTTGCATTCTGCACTGTGCTCTAATAAATTTGCTTAAGACTTTGGCGCATCACCTGTAGTGTAAATTTTATATTTCTTCTATCTTTCTTACCTTTTACTCCCCCCACTAAATGAAGAGCTAGCTTTAGTAAAATCTCAGAGGTCAATTAGCTAGCGCACAACATCCCCCAATAGCTAAGTCTCCCATTAGACTGCTGCTACATGCACAATTATGCGTCAATAGGCCTACTGTTCGGCTAGGCATCGGTTGCGATGAAGCATTGGTAGGCAAGGATGTGAACTCTTTGATGAATCTATGCTTTAAACATGTGTTGTAGTTAGATTGCACTCAGGGCACTTTATCGATAGGAATGTCATTTGGAAACGCCGACTCTTCTCCTTCCATCCAAGAAAAGAAAGCTTGGTTTGGAATAATGTCTGAATCTTGTTGAATAGACATCCTTTGCATTTGGGCAGCAAGGACAACATTGTCCCTTTATTGAGAGGCGTATGATTGGTTTTCAGGGTCCGGTGCGCCACCTTGGCTATGTTGGTCTACGATCTTTTATTGCAAGTTTCCCCATGGATAATTTATTGGCATGTGTGCATCATTGCAAGGAAAGCACCATGAATTGGCATCTTCAGCTAAGTTTTTTTTTCCAACCACTAGCTCTTTATTCAAACTAGGATGAACCATCTACATCAGCAGTGTTACCAGAACCATCTAGTTATTTGGCTGAGCATAAGTATTTTAATGTGACCTATCTTGGCACTGATTTGATTGGTATGGAGCTTTTCCACCTTGGTAACTCTGGTAAGCCAACTTCTAATAGTTATACTGTTGTCACTTCATAGTAGTTAATTCATTATTCATGGCTCACATCTATTCTCTCATCTCATTCATCTTGGTAGCCAAGGGATTAGGCACAGGAGATACTGTCAGAGCTACGCTCAGAGCACTTCAGGGATACACATACATAGATTGGGGTGGTTTTGTAAGCATGCTAGTGGAAGGAACTTCATCTTCTATGGCATTCCACTCTAGAAATAATGGAGTTACTGGTCTTGGTGCCAACTTTCCAGCAGCAATCAGGTTATTTTCTGCAGTGATAGCCAAAGTTTAAGCATTGGGTAGAGTCTCTCCGCCAAGAGCTTGTAACATCATGGAGATATCGGCATTGATCAACTTTAGGTAGAACATGAACGTCAGATCTAGAGGTGGTCGACCACCAATAGGCACTCTCTGCCAGGTTGCTAGAACCTCGCATTGAAATTAGGCAAAGCTTTATGAGGAGCTCGCTTTATATTTCCCAATTGATGGTACAATGATGATCTATCGCCAACATTTGAAAAATGCTCATAAAATAGAGTTCTGAGTTGGTCGCAAGTTGCAATAGTACTAGCTTCAAGAGTCTTGTACCAGATTAGCTCCTTTCCTCAGAAGGAGGTGGCCAACAACCTAAGAGCTATGTTTTCATTTGATATTCCATGTACCAGACATACATCTACCAAATCTTGCAAATGTTTAATTGGTATCTTTGACTCATTCTCAAAATACTTAGGGATAGCTTTTCGAGTAGAATTAGGGATTGGAGCCCATACTGTAGGGGGTAGAGGTGCAACTAAAGGACTATTGGAGTCCTAGGCTACATAATTTCTAGCAATCATAGGTATAGGTGGAGTAGGCGATGGGGGAGAAGGAGGCAATGAAGGAGACAAAGGAGATAGAGGAGGTGAATGGCTACCTCGACGACCTCTCATGTGCAAAGAAACTAATGGTGGTACAAGCTGGTGAGGGACTCTTATAGTCTGTGACCTAGTTACAGGCCGATGGCTCATACACACTTATAAAACTAGGCGAACGTGCTAGTTCGCGGTCCCATCGGGCGTGCCAGAGAAAAGAACTATTGACGCAGAATTTTGCAAGTAGCAGCAGTCTCATGGGAAAATTAGCTATTGGGGGACATTGTGCGCTAGTTAAGTGACCTTTAGGATTTTACTGAAGTTGGCTATTCATTTAGTGGGGAGAGTAAAAGGTGAGAAAGATAGCAGAAATATAAAATCTACACTACAGGCGATGCACCAAAATCTTAAACAAATTCACTAGAGCACAGTGCAGAATGCAAAGGCCCGAACCACTAAATTGTTGTTTGTCAAGTTAATTTTTTCTCAAAAGCACTTAAAATGTACGAGTACCCTCTAATCTGCATAACATAATCTTAGCATAACTTTTAGCTAACATAGAAGAGTCGAAGAAACATGATCTATATTTATTGAGATATGAAGGATTACAGAAGCTGAAAAATAGGCATTCATACAATAAAATAAGATAATGACACAAACCCATAGTCTCACTAAATGCATGAAAAAAAGAAAGGCTTAATTTATTTAGCATAGTCTAGAGTCTTGAAATTGAATAAAACTATTACAAAGGCTTTCTTCCTAGTACTCAGAAGTTTTTGCAAACTTAATCAACAACCTAAATAAAGAGAAACTTGGTCATATTTATAGGCCAGTCCACCTCCTTAAACGCATCAAGAGAAGGAAAACCACAAGCAGAGATTGATGACTTAGATCAATTTGAGGCACCACAAAAAACATCGATCACCCAGGATCATGCTAGCGAAGCCACAAGAGAAAACGAAAAATCATGTAGTAGTAGAAATGAACACATGACGCCACTGCAAGAAATGCGGTAGCAGGCGAGTACAAAATGTGTAGCAATATTTCCAAGGTAACCAGCGTAGCAGCAACTACCACATGCCATGCAGATAGAGCCCGAAAAAAATTCAAAGAGATGCCCAACGAAAAGCTCCAAGAGGGAGCCATGCAGAGCGCGTCGAGCAAAAGAAAGTACAAGGCGGGCCCAATTCGAAAAGTATCCAGAAAAAACCATGTGGTAGGTAGATGGAGATTGGAAAAAAGTGAAGTGACATAAAAAGTAGAAAGCTTCATGAGGAAGTCACATGGAGCATGCTGAGGGCAGTGAGCATTTGAAAATTAAGGCGCAACCGTAAAGGTAAAAATAAAACCACAAAGGCTTGGCAGTTTTTTTTGAGAAAATCTTTTGTAGTTAGAATCGATTTGTGGCCTGCACTTGAAGGTAGGTTAATAGGTCATATGAAATCAAGACCCCACTTAGAAAAAGGTTGTGTTGATGGTGTTTTCTACACAACAACAACTTAGACAGAATATGATATCCTATCTCTCTTGAAAGGTAAATATCTATGCAAAAATAGATAACCCCGAGGTCTCTAATGTCAGGTATTGACAATGCAATAAAACAACTCAGTGATAAATGTGAAAATGTTGGTAATCACAATGGGACCTTACTACGAGAAAACACTAGATTTTGAATCTATCAGATATAAATAGTAAATTGATACTTTGAAACTTGATTGGAACCCTAATAATAAAGAAATAGTAAAAGATAAAGGTATCAAAGATAATCCTAAAACTACTTCTAACACTAAGATTGAAAATGACAAAAGAAAAAATGCTCAAAATGGACCGACCTCTCATAAACTATCTTCTGCTTGACCCAGATGAATCTGCAATTTCATAGAAACAGTGCAATCCTCTAAGGTATTTAAAGATTTTCAAATTATAAACATTCATTCAACCAATTCTATTGCAATTAAAATGAACAAACCCTTACAACTGGACTAAGCACAATTATAAGTCTAGGCTAACTTTGCAAAGCAGCTCACAATGAACTAACTACAAAAATTATGGACTAGAGATCACTGCAAACATTCCAAACATGAAACCCTAAGCATTACCAAACCATCTAATCATAAACTTACAAGCAATCTGAAAGATAGAATAACAAGAATCATGCCAAATGAAATTCCAAAAGATAGATACCAAACACAATATCTCTCTTATATTAAATCATCCAAAATAGCAACAACTCTAGCTTTTTGTTACAACACTTGCTTGAAAATAAACCCTAAGTCACTCTAATGTCACTTCTCTCCATCCTCCTATATGCATATCTATCTATCTCTATGTATGGCCAACAAAACTCTATCTAGCTCAACAACAGGTGGCACAGGAAAAACCCTAATCCTTCTTTCAAGGTACTTGATATCATCTCTCACCTACCTAACTACACCATCCCAATTGGTCTTACTAGCCAAATATCTATCTATAACTACAATATAAGTTGCAACATCATCCAACTGATGTCCATTAACTGATCCTTCATTGGCTAGAGAATAAACATCTCTCCACCATTCCCTAACCTGCTCCAAACTGAGATGCTTTAGAAAAAACTTCTTCCTTCCAGTCATGACCTCAAAGAATGAAATTCACTTATCATGGATACTGGCCAAGGTATCCTCAATCTATCATTCCTTCTTATGAATTTTTTTCAAGGCCTTCTACCTCATTTGTAGGATTTCAAACCATTCCCAAGGTTCGAAAACCCTTGGAAAAGGAAGAGTCTTGCACTGTAACAATTTGTCTTTAGTAAATCCCATGATAGTTGTAGTCCTCTATAGCAAGAGGTTGGTATCTACATTATCCTGAGCTAAGATAGCCTTTAACCGATCCACTGATCTTATTGCATCTGCTCCAGTAGACAATATGCTCTTAATAGCATCATATCCTTTAGTTTGGACACTCTACAACCAAGCAACTGTAGCATGTGTGGTGCCCTTCATCTTCTCAAGTTCAGAGATTGTCTCCTAAGGCAAGAAACCTACAGTAGAGGAGGAGGAGCCAATAGCTTGCAAAGGTTTCATCAACTCCTACAAGTATTTCTTTAGTTTCTCATTCTCCCTTTCTAGTTCATGCCTTGTCTGCACAACTTTCTTCAATCTTCCCACAATCACAACACTGGAGCCTTCATATTCTTCAATGTCCTGCTCCATAGTAGCATGCCCCAAGTCAACTATTTGCACATTATAGTCTTGGGCAGTCACATTGTCCCTATCTTTGTTTGGAGTAGGGGTAGCAATGTGAGCCATCCTATTACCTGACCCATCTCTTTCAATTTGGGACACAACCCTTGCTTTCTTCTTAGTTCTTTCCTTTTCTACATTGGCCATAAGGGCATCCCAATTAGTAGGAGCATCCTCCACTATCACCATTTTACTCTTCAATTATTTCTCAAGCCAATCCAAAATAGTGGACCCAACAAGCACTATATCTTGCTTATCTTGTCCTTGATCCTACTAATCAATAGTTGCATCTTTTTCAGCACTTGGACTTTTAGGAAAATCCACAGTTGGGTTCTTTTTCTCTTGTACCTATTCTTCCACAACCACCTGTATTGGTGAAGAAGCCCTAGCTGGTATTTATTTCTCCTTTTGAGGACACCTATTCATTTGTTCTCTCATAGGTGAGTCTACATGTGATACCAAGGGAGACTATATTACCTTATCAATCTCTGCCTCTACATTATAGAGGTCTCCCTCCTGAAACTCCTCTTCGCCCAAATCCTTAGGACTTTCATCCTTCTTTGGTTCCTCCTATGTGTTACTAGCATCCTGAGGAATGGAGGAACCCACTTGATCCACAACAAGGATACTAACTAAAACATTCTCCTTTACTACTATATCCCTTGGGGAAGGAGTCCTTGATCTCCTCATGTAAACCCGTGTCTTTTCCCCTGAGCTTTCCACCTCTACCACTAGTGGTTCAATTTCCTTGTCAACTTTAGGAGCCTCCTCCACCTTTTGTGAAAGTTTTGTGATTCTTCTTCTCTTGATCAGTGGTGGAGCACTCGCAACCTCCTCCTCTTCTTCCTTATTATTTTTAGCTTCCTTCTTAGAGGCATGTCTCCTCTTCTTAGCAACAGGCTTCCTCTATTTTCTTACCTCCGTAGCCTTCTCAGCTTGAACCTCCCTTAGCTAGATTCTAAAAGGAGAATCCACCTTCTCTTTTCCTTTTGGATATGGTTCAAGTGAACCCTCAAAAGTAGAATGAGACTCTAAGTCTCCCATCAGATCATAGGTGCATGGAACACCTTCACTTTCCAGTTCTAACATCTTTTGTTTCAACCACATCTTGGTATATTTGATCACTGGTGCCATGACTTGGTTCAAATCAGTCTTTTCTTCCTCTAACTAGTCAACTTCTCCAACTGGCCTATCCTTTACTGCCTCATAGACATGGCCTTGAATCAGATTTCCATCTTCCTCTACTTAGTCAGGGATGTACTTTGCATTATACAATCTCACCAAATCCACTAACAACCTAGAAAACCACTTCTTCCTTACCTTGAACTCATTGGCAAGGTTGATCTAGTAATCCTCGATGTGAGCCTTATGGCCATATTCCCTACTGGCCTTCTTTTGAGCTTCATCAGTGATGTCAAACCTTAGCCTTTTGGAATGGAAGGAGAGACCAAGAGTACTCATTTCCTCCTTAGAAGCATGAGTAGACTGAGTGGAAGAACAAACTTCACCCATTCCTATCTTTAGGGGAAAATCATTCCCAAAACCTGTCTTGTGCACCTCTCCCTTTACAACATTATCAAATTCACAAATCTACCTAGTGACTTCCAACAATATGACATGATCAGTTGGATATCTAGGGAGTCTGTATGGAGCCCTCTAAAAACCATCAATCCTGATGTATGAGAAGGTTGGGAACTAGATAAACCATGCCCCATACCTCCTTATCAATTCCTTCACCTTATCAAAAATTCTCAAGTGTTTTGCACCTTGGAGCAATCTAGTGATGTACATTGTGAAAGCATCATTGGATCTCCTATAACTCCCTCCAATCAGGTGCAGCTGTGGGTGTACTTCATAGATGACATCCTACCCAAAGATTCCCCTAGTGCTTAACCCCTTATATGGATGAAGTATCGCCAATGAATACACTAGGTAAGAGGTCATGGTAAAAGTCTTGGTTTGCAAGACATTACATAATTACTCATGAATCACAACACTGATGGCCCCTACCTAGTGATAGTCAATTCCCTGCTCCATTCTAGAAATCACATTAAACATCTAGGTCTCGAACACACCTGCACTCTTCAATCCCACCAACTTGCTGAGAAGAGTGGTGACATTGTAGTACTCTTTCTTGAACCTAAGCCTGAATAGTTGCTTAGGAAACTTGGAGAAGTGGGATTTGGGCTTCTCTAGCCAAGAGTTGATAACATGTTGAGACTTGACTATATTCTCTTCATAATACTTTCTTGTAACATCTCTGTCAAAGGCCACCACATGGGACCTATCGAGAATGTCAAATGTTGCAGCAATGGATACTAGACTAAAACCTGCAAGAATCTTACCCTAGGGGCCAATTATCCTTTGTGTCCCTCTATCATAATATCTAGCACATTCAAGCACCAACTCATAGCACTGCACTGTGGAAGGAAAACCTGCCACATGAGCTAGTCTGGAGTCTACCAATCTCTTTGCCAATAGAGGAGGGCTTGGTGTTGAAATCTCAGCCTTGAATTCCTCATAGTCCCACATGTCCACGTTTGTATTTGTGATTCCTAACCAAATTGAGGTCAGCTTGCTCTCAAAAATCTAGCTCCTTATATCTAATTTCACCTTCTCAACATCTGAGATGGCAGAAGTCTCTGCACCCAGATCTATGGCCTTTCCCTTTCCTTGACCAACAACATCCTATCCTAATCCTACCTACAATCACAATAAGATGACCTCAATCAAATCCATGAGAAACAAAAAGTGTAGGAAATTATTACCTCAAAGTTCAGGATTTAGCCCCCCTCACAGATTCTACACTGGGAAGGATTTTCGGGAAAATCCAGACCAGGCGGATTCCAGCGAACCAAGCATGCAAAATCCCATTATATCATTTAAATCTATGAATCAACAAAGGAAAACCATTAGAAACACTTAGCATAAGATCCTTTAATCAATCAAATATATCATCAATAAATAGATCCTTCCATAAACATCAAATTCAACCTTTTCCCAAAAAACCCAGAAGAATCCGCCAGAGGTAGATTTTGGTGAAAACAACACCAATTACAACTAACCCGAGAAAAAGGAGGGACCATGGAACATTCGAGAAAATCCAGAGTGAACGGATTTTAGCGAAATCTGGATATATCAAAATTAAAGCATGAAATCGATAAAATGACCCGATCGCAGATACCGAGAAAATCCTAAGGAAGCGGATTTTTGCGAGATAAATGAGATCCAGGAAAAGTGGTGAAAAAGAAAGAGAGAGAAAAGTCAGGGAAATCCAGGGGAAGTAGAATTCCGTGAGGACCTCAAAAACCTGAACCTGTCCATATTCTCACTTATTTTACCAAAACTATTTAACAACTCCAGATCTAAAGCCTGCATTTTGACAATAAATTGACCTGGACCTCAAATGAATGAAACACCAATCTGGAACACTCCTCACAGCAATTTGGGGAGGATTGGCCACGCCCTAGGTCAAGAACCCTAAAATGTCCACCATGAAAGCATAGGGAACAAAGCACGACCTACTCACACACTAGATTTGAGAGCCTTAAAACAAATGCAAGCAAATGCCCAAATGAGAAGCAATACCAGACCAAGAACAAACAACAATGACAAATCAAGCGAACTGGTAAAGCAACAAAAACCCTCGAAATTCCCAAATGAGATGCACATACCTAAGGACACCAAGAAAATCATGAAAGACCTAGAAATAAATGAAGCAAATCAATCAAAAATAGTAGAGTAAAAGATCAATTCAACATACCATGAAAGCGTGAGGGCCGAGATTGGTGATGCCAATAGAAAATAGTCAAATGCGAGCAAGACACAACCCACGCACATGAAATGCAGATGCATAGTCCAAACAGCCTCAAAAATCACTCAATCCAGTAGAACACCAAAGCTCCAAGACTCAAGCTTAAATGATAGCAAATGCACAAACTCAAATGATCATTTACCTCCCAAAAATCCGCACAAACGTCATTAATATGGTCGAAAAAGATAGCCATGACCACAAAAAACTCGAGAATTCGACGTGGTGACGGACTTCGAGGAAATCCAGACCATACAGATTTTCCTGAAAACAAGGTAAAAGGTAGCAACCTCGGACGTTGAAAGGAAACTAGGAGAATTTGGCCTAGGCAGATTTTCCCAAAACAATGAAAATTCTAAGACACAGTCAAAACTATAGATTTTCAATAAAACTCATAAGTGTGCCACTTCAGTTGGAAAGATGGATATTAAAGAACCAACCCAAGCAAGTGAAAACCCCTAGAAAAGAAGGGCCAAAACTCCAAAAAGCGAAAAAAAAGAGAGGGTCCCCACTTTCAGTGGGGCATGTGTGCAAAAACTGCACAACAGGTTGGTCTAATTGAATGGGGTGTAGAGGTAAGGTTGCAAGCCTTTGCTTCCATAAAAATAGTAAACATTTATTACAATTCATAACTCAAGAAAATACATCCTTAAATAGATCTGGCCAATAATACCTAGCTCTCATAATTTTCAAAGTTGTAGTCCTAGGTGCAAAATGGAATCCTAAAGGCCTATCATAAAACTCTTCGAGCAGCTTGCCTATCTGATCTGGTTCCATGCACCTCAATACAAAACCATGAAAATCCCTTCTATATAAAACACCATCAATAACAACATAAGGGATGGATTGAAGCCTATAGTACTTCCTTTTTTCTCTATCCAAACTTTCAAGGTAGTGACCATTTTGCAAATAATGGATCATTTGTTGCACCTAGCTTGTAGTAGGATCTATACCAACAACTTTCTCTTCTTTGTTGAATAGCGTTGCAACATGTTCAGCCTCTTCTTGGCTTCTTTTTGCATTTTCATAAAGTTTTTCACACAAGCCCTTGCCCCTAACAAGCTTAGTAGATTTAATATTGACATCATATTCCATTAATTTAGTTATCTAGCCTGCTCTTTTGTCATTTATATCCTTATTATGCAAGAAATCCTTAATAGTTGGATGGGAAACTAGCAACTAAATTCTATTGTTAGAGAGCATATGCCTAAACTTCTTGAGGATTCTAACAACAAAAAAGCATATTTTTTTCAACAAATGAATATTTTATCTCATGGTGATGCGACACTTGGCTGAAAAATGCCAGAGGCTACTCTAAGCCTTCATCATTCTACTAACAAAGCATAGTAGAAATAGTGTCAACACCTCCAAATGCATACAAAATAAAATCTCTATCATATTTAGGATTAATGAGTGTTGGAGCAGCTGCAAGGGCTTATTTAATCTACTCAAATTTTCTCTTACCCTCTTAAGTCCAACTGAAAATCATATTATTTTGAAGAATTATTGTAAGAGGCTGCAATAATCTTGCAATGTTAGGTATGAATCTTCTCAGAAAGTTGATTCTCCCAAGAAATATTTGCAAGCCTTTCTTATGTGTTGGTAGGGGTAAAGTTAGAATGGAAAAATCTATTTATCGATCATTATAAATACCATGGTTTGAAATGTGTACGAGGATGTTACCTTCATGGAAAATAATTATACACTTCTTTGGGTTAAGAGAAACCACAAACTCTCTACATCTCTAAAAAATCTACCTCAATGGTGCAGGGCACCATAGGAGTTCATAATGCATAGAGAGGTTAAGTTTTGGTTTTGAGTTTTTCATTCACTTTTTGGTTGTAATAAGGTCTATTAAGACCATGTTTCATGATTTTGGTCAATTTGAGTCATGTTGGGTCAGTTTTGTCAAAATATGTAAATGTTGCTAGAAGTTGTAAAAAGTTGCTCAAGAAACTTTGCATTTTTGAGTTTTGTGGGAAGTTGAACAGTCAGAAGTTGAAAATGTAGTTGTATTCAGTTGGTTTGGGGTGGTGAAGGTATAAATAATCCTTGTGTATATTGAGACAAAGGATGATGAAGTAGATTTGAATTTTGAATAAAAAGAACTCTATTTTTCTTGCGTTTCAAGGCATTATTTCCTACTACAGTAACTTGTATGGCCTTGTACAACCTAAGAGTGAGAAAATTTTGATTGGAACTAATGTTGTATTGAGTCCTTCTTTTTTTTAAGTTGGTTCCATTTGATTTAATTAATTTTTGAGTAATTTAGAGCACTTTTTCTCCAAGTTTCTTGAAACCCTCATGCAGGGTGTGTTTTGACAAAAAACCATGGATTTCCCCTCATTCCACTGTTGAATAAACCTTAAACCTTTTGGAATGAGGGTAGACATTTTTTTTTGTTCTTGAGGTTTACAGGAGTAGGAGAAGTAGTTTGGTGAATATTTGTGGATGCCCTAGTTGGAAATCTTCATGTTTTTTGTCATAAAAGTTGTGTAAGAGTTAAGGTTTGATAGAGATCTCTTGAGGAATTATTTTTAATGATGGAAAATTCTTGGGAAGACCCTATTCAACATGTTTGGAGTCTTGGTTTGAAGATTGGAAGCCTAGAGTGTGGAATCCTTGCTGAGACCTAGTAGAAAGAGCCTAATTAGGCCTATTTGCAACATAGTAGTCCAAATTAGAGGGTGTTGTTACACAACAAACCTACCTAAAATTTTGATATGTTTTGAAGTTTCAAAAAGGGTATCCTAAATGGTGATCAGATTCTAGGTTGAAGGCTTTTTTTGCAAATTATGACAAAAAAACCATGTTTTATGTCCTACAAGGCCTAGGGGCAGTTGGTAAGGAAAATCATTTTGTCTGAGGTGTTGAGACTTTGAAAAAGAGTTGTTTGAGTAAGTTTGAACTTTAAGACCCCCTTCTCTACATCAAATTGGTATTAGAGCATAGGTCTGATCTAAAGAAGAGAAGTTGTGTTGGAAGAAGAGAAAGATGCCTCCAAAAGGTAACACTATGGCTAGTAAAATGAATGACATGGAAGAGAGGAGTGCAAGAGAGATTAGGAGATTGAAGGAAATCCAATATAGGATGATAGCAAGGTTAGAGGTTGTGGAAATAGGTCAAATAAGTGGTATGGTCATAGATGAAGAGAGTGACAAAGAAGAGGAAGGGGAAAAGGAGAATTCCCTAGAAGAGACTCAAGAAGAAGAGTTGGATCTTGATGAATAGAGGATGACCAAGCTAATGAGAGCACTCAAGGAAGATAAACACAAGGTAAATATTTATTACCTACATATGGAGTTAATTTGAATGAGGAAGAGATTTTGGATTGGCTTGCAACACTTGACAATTAATTGGTGTGAAGATGTACCTGAGGAGAAAAAGGTAAAGATTGCAAAATCAAAGTTGAAGGGTCATGTCCTGTTATGGTGGTATTATTAGTAGACTAAAAGGAGTAAGAAAGGTAAGTCAAAAATTGTCTCTTGGGATAGAATGGTGGCCAAATTTAAGGGCTAGTTTTTATCGGTTGATTATGCAATCCAAATGTATAAGAAACTTCAAGGTTTGAAACAAAGAGAGATGGATGTCAAAGCCTACACTAATGAGTTCTATAAGCTGACTATAAGAGTAGGTCACATGGAGATTATGTGGAGAAGGTGGATAGACATCTTCATGGGTTAAGATTCAACATTAAAGATGAGTTAACTTTGGAAAATTCAAGGATGGTTGAGGAATGTCATCAAATGGCAATTAGGGCTAAAGAAAAGCTAAAGAGGAGGAAAGACAAGTCAAATAAGGGTAGAGGCAGAAATTCCAGAGGAAGAGGATCAAGCTCTAACTCAAGGTAGTCATATGAAGACCAAGAAGATATAAATAAAGTTGAAGACCAATTTTTTGATCAGAGATGTGGATTTAGAGGATGTAGATCAAGCTTTAGAGGTAGATTTGGAGGTCAAGGAAGAGGCACTAGTGGATTCATAGGGAGCTGCTATCAATGCAACAAGTTTGGACATCAAGCATGGATGTGAAATGAAGGTAAAGCCTCTAATTCAAATGGAGGATAAAGAAGAGCTCATTTGGTGCAAGAGGATGAAAATGAGAGTGTGAACTCTCCATCACAACATGCTGCTCCAAAAGTTGGAGAATCACTCATGGTAAGAAGAACTCTCATCAAGGCAATATTAGAGAAGGAGACACCACAAAGGATAACTCTCTTCAAGAAAACATGCAAGTGCTTGGGTAAGGTATGTAAAGTTTTAATTGATTCAGGAAGCACAAATAATATGGTTTGCATTGAGATGGTTGAAAAACTTAAGTTTCAAAGGATACGACATGATAATCCTTACAAAGTCTCTTAGTTGAATGAGGGTCAATATGTTATGGTAAATGAACAATGTTGGGTGGAGTTCAATATAGGAGGGTATAAGGAAAAATTATATATGAAATATTACCTATGGATGTATGACATTTTCTACTAGGGAGGCCTTGGAAATTTGATAGGCATGCTATGTATGATGGAAGAATGAATACCTATGAGATAGAAAAGGATGGGGTTTCCTATACATTAACACCATTAAAAGAAAAGGATAAATGGAAAATAAAGAAATCTAATGTGATGATGGTATGTAGGAAATATTTCATAAAGGTAGAGGAAGAAAATCACATGGAGTTTTCAACCACTCCTAAGCTTAGAGATACAAAAATGAAGAGTGGCTTGATTTTGGAGGGAAATGATATTGAGTTGGTGTCAATATTTTCTATGTTGAAGGTCAGGGATGAATTAATTGTGGAGATTTGAGATTGGCTTAAGAAGTATGTTTCTATGGTGATAGGAGGAGTGTTCCATTCATTACTTTAAAATGGGGATTTTTTTCATTCTATTCCATTTATTTCACAAGTTAGTGTGCATGGTCAAGTAGTAGTCACTGGGATACAACCACATATGGAAGATGTGAATAGAAAAGGTGAAGAGATCAAAGGTAAAATACAAGGGAAAAAGAGAAACTTCAAGAATACACCAAAAGTGGAGAAAAAGGAGGTTAATTTCAAGGATGGAAGAGGTATGGTAGTAGGTAATTATGTTGGTTACATAGCATTCTTAGATGGTGCAACATAGGTTAAAGATTTTCCATCAAGTAAGTCTTTGTAGTTGAAGCAAATCATAGGTGTCAGAATTTACAAAGACAATAGATGATGCATATTTATATTTTTTGGTTCATTGGAAATGTATACCAAATGGAGAAATCACTTGGAGGTTAGGAAATGTGATGATTAAATATGAATCCAATGTTGCAGCACTATCCTCAAGGGGACTTGAGTTAATTCTGCCTAGGGATTATGGTGCAGGGCACCATAGGCCTTCATAATGCATAAAAGAGGTTAAGTATTGGTTTTTAGTTTTTGAGTCATTGTTTGGTTGTAATAAGGTCTATTAAGACCATGTTTTATATTTTTGGTCAATTTGAGTCATGTTGGGTCAGTTTTATCAAAAGAAGTAAATGTTGCTAGAAGTTATAAAAAGTTGCTCAAGCAACTTTGCATTTTTGAGTTTTGTGGGAAGTTGAACATTCAGAAGTTAAAACTTCAGTTGTATTCAATTGGTTTGGGGTGATAAAGGTTTAAATAATCCTTTTCTATGTTTAGAAAAATTATATGAAGTAGATTTGAATTTTGAATAAAAAGAACTCTGGTTTTCTTGTGTTTCAAGGCATAATTTTCTGCTACAACTTGTATGTCCTTGTACGACTTGGGAGTGAGAAAATTTCAATTGGAACTCATGGTGTATTGAATCCTTTTAAATTTTCAATTGGTTCCATTTGATTTCATTAAGTTTTGAGTAATTTAGAGCACTTTTTCTCCAAGTTGCTTGAAACCCTCATTTAAAGCATGTTTTGAACAAAAATAATGGATTTCCCCTCATTCTACTATTGAATAAGCCTCAAACCTGGTGTAATGAGGGTATATATATATATATATATTTTTTCTTGAGGTTTGCAGGAGCAGGGGAGTTAGGTTGTTGAAGATTTGTTGATTCCCTAGTTGGAAAACTTCATGTTTTTTGGCATAAAATTTCCCAAAGAGTTAGGGTTTGATATAAATCTCTCAAGGAATTTTTTTTAATGATGGGAAATGCTTGGGAAGACCCTATTTGAAATTTTTGGATTCTTTTTTTGAAGATTCAAATTGTAGAGTGTTAAATCCTTATTGAGACCTAGTAGGAAGAGCTTAATTAGGCCTATTTGCACTGTAACAATCCAAATTATAGGGTTTTGTTAAAAAAAAAATTCTTAAAAAATTGATATGGTTTGAAGTGTCAAAAAGGGTATCCTAAATGGTGATCAGATTCTAGGTTTGAGTCTTGGTTTGCAAATTATGATAGAAAAAACTTGTTTGTTGTCTGACAAGGCCTAGGGGTAGTTGGTAAGGAAAATCATTATGTTTAAGGTATTGAGAATTTGGAAAATATTTATTTGAGTAAGTTTTATCTTTGATACCCCCTACTCTACATTAGTCAAATGACCAAAAATGTTCATTATAATTCTCTGAAAAAACTATAATATTATCTAAGTAAACCAAAATAATTTGTTCATGAGGTAATGAAAGGCCATGTCCATTGCTCTCTAAAAGGTTCCCCCTGCTTTGTGAAAACCAAAGGGAATTTTTCTATAAGACATGATACCCCATTTGGTGATAAAGATAGTTTTGAATTGATCTTTCCTCTTCACTAGAATCTGGTTATACCGTGAATATCCATCCAAAAAAGAAAATCTAGTAGAACTAGAAACAACTTAACAAATCTACTCCACTGAAGGGAGTGGATAACGATACTTGAGAGAGGCTTTATTCAAATCTTAAAAATAAAAACAAATCCTAATCTCACCATTCTTATTTCTAACCAAAACTAAGTTAGAATCCCATGATGTATGCTTAATAAAAAAAATGATATTTTTTTCAATCAACTTATTCAATTCACCCTTCATAAGATGCTCAAGCTTGGGATTAAGAGGCCTTTGTTTTTTCCTCACTAGTTTTACGTTGGGATCTAACTCAATGGTGTTTTGACCTAGCTCAGGGTTAAAACCTTTTATTTCTACATATTCCCAAGAAAAAATATCACTAAATTGTTGACAAAGAAAAATGAAAGCTTGTTGTTCCTCTTTGGTACATACCTTGTCAAGCTTGATGAGCTTATTTCTAAAAAATGTCAATAGGTTCATAATTCCCCTACTTAACTATGGTGATACCTTTGTCCTTTCTAATTTGATCATCTAAGTTGAAAATTGATTCCAAGGTTACCAAACCTTAGGGAAACTTGTTTGACTTCAATTGCACTATCAGATTGTCATATTGCTGCTACTACTTTTGTTGTTTTTTAGCTACAAACTCAACTTGTGCAATTAGAAAACTCACAATTTGTTCATCAGTCTCAAAAAAATTCCAACTTACATTTTTATCAAGTGTAGATGGCCTAACAATTTTTTTTACATACTATTCTACCTCTACATTATGAATTTAGTTGGAATGTCAAACTAAGATCCTATGGCACCAAGCCTGTCTATATTTTTATTCTAATTTTTAGGAATGAAAAATATATTGAAAGCATCAAAATCTTCAACTAAGTCCTAAAATCTATGCTACACACCTTAAGAAAATCATTTAGTGTAACATTCAAATTTATAACTCAATTTTCAATCGATTCATAATCACCAAAATCATGTAAGCACTTTATACCTTTCTTTCTGGCCCATTCTAAGCCATGAATGAGTGCCTCATATTCAAGTGTATTATTTGTATAGCTAAAATCAAAACTCAATTTTGAGTAATACTTATCTCCATTAGGTGAAATCAACATGGCTCCTCCACCAACACCCATTCTACTTCTTGAGCTATCAAAATACAACTTCCAAAGCTAATTATCTTGTTGTTCAAGCTAAATTTGATCCTTGACCAGATTTGGAACAACTATGTCAGGTTTATGAATCATGTAAATTCCTAATCCTACCTCATCAGTGTGACTAAAAGGGTCAACTTCATGATTCTCGGTTGCCTAAGCATCTAGATTTACATCCCCAATAGGTGTGTTGGGGTCTAGGGTCATGGATTGATCCTCCATTTCATGGTGATGTAAAGGTTAGCATTTATAAGGCAAGGTACATATGGTTTAACATAATCCTTGGCTTGTGTTTCTGACTTTATGGTTACTTTTGTACCATACCTTGTTCTAAAAAACAAATGAGACCAATCAAAAGATAGAAACCCACTCAACTTAGTAGTAAAATCCCTAGAAAGACATATGGAAAAATGAGGCAATAGGTCAATAACATGGATTTCTTGAGGGATTGCAAAATTTGGGCATCCATGCAAGGTAAGAGCTAATTTTTTAATCACCCTAGTAGTATTAATAATAGATCCATCTAGCTAAACCAATCCCTTTGAAAGAGGCTCACATGTTAATCCTAGCTTATTAGCTAGACTCTTAGGAATTACATAACTACTTGCAACAAAATCAATCATGCAATTGTGCACAAGCTTGTCACCAATGACAAGACTCAAATAAAATGGAGGAGGCTTTACCTCTTGGGCTTGTTTCTCATTCTTAACTTTAGAGTTGTTTGCAAGCACAATTTTAGCCTGACCTTGGTTAGAAACATCAAAAATAGAAATCATAGCCAAAGCATCTTATAATAAGTCTTTTTTCCTAGGAATATGGAATGCATCCATTATTGAAATGCTAACAGTAGCCTTCCTTAGATGTTCAACAACATTAAATGAAGTGGGCCTCACCTTTTTCTATCACTTAAGAGAAACAACATCATTTTCATTTTGCAAAGGTTGTGATTGCACCTTAGGTTGATCCTTATAACATATAACTTGTCCTCTTTGCAAAATTTGAACCTTTTGATTAGTTGTGGGGACAACTTGAGCTATAGGAGCTTGAAATTTACCTTTATATGGCTATTTTTGTACCTTTGCAACTTGCTACCCCAAGTCACCAACCCTATTTTTGGATCTAGTATTAGTCGCAATGGGTGAATCTGGTTGGTTTTGACTTTGGGAATGATTTACACCACAAAACTCAATGCCTTTCCAATTCATCAAGGTAATATCAGGGCTACTTTATTGCTCTGGATTTTCTTTTAATACACTTTTTGAGCCAACATAACTATTCTAAACCATTAAAGCTTTATTCCTTACTCCATTCATGCATGCAACTTGGTTATGAGGCTGGTTACATGGATAATACTAGTTACACTCTTGTGCCATATTATTTTGTGTAGGCATGAGCTCCTTTGAAGAGTTGGCAACATTAAAATTGTAAGGCTGAAAGGGTATAGGATTGAAATTTCTCCTTTTGTCTTGAGAATCGGCTTGAAAAGGTGGCCTATTTGTCTGATTAGGCTAACATATGGCTTGATAGGGCCTATGCTCTTGGCCAACTTCCTTCTTAATATTGAAAAAATAATTAACGATCTTTCTAAAGGTTTGCAAGATGCCTTTTAGCTCTTGAAACTCTTAAGATGGGTTTGGAACAACAACTTCTTGGCTGCAACTTGATAACCTATTGCAGGAGAAGGTGGAACCATAGCTCAAGGGGGTAATGACATAGGAATGGGTGGCTGAAATTGAAGAAAAAATGGCATAGGAGGCCTTGGGGCTATTCTACTAGCTTTTATAAGGCATTTTTCCTCTCTAATAGCTATATCATAAACATTAGGAAGTGTAAATCCACCCATAGATTGAATCATCACAAAAATTTCACTATTCAAAGCCTTGAGAAAGAAAAGATATGCATGTTCAGGTGAAGGCTTTACCATCATTGGAATAATATCCCAAGTCCTCTAGAAACAATAGTTAAAATATGACATATGATCATGAGGATCTCTTTTGATTGTACTCAATTGTTCTAGCAAAAACAAATAATCTAATTTGACTTCAAACTATCAGTGCAAGACATCACCCAACTAATCCCATGTTGTAATTGATTTTTTTGGAAAACCTCTAAACCATTGCAAGGATTTTCCCTTCAATGATGCAACCAAAATCCTAAGTTTTATGTTCTCTTCAATGAAATTAAGAACTGATCACAAATTTCTCACATATTGAATGTGCTCAACAGGGGTGGTTTGATCTTCTCTAGTGAAATATGATAGAATTTTGAGGGCTACAATAGGAATTTCATCATGTTGAGCAAGAAATAATGGGTTGGCCCCTCTAAAAGGTGCAAACACAAATTTTCTTCTCATCACCAGTACTTGCACTGTTGGTACTAGATTTTTCTACACTTGATTTGCACAGCTAAGATTTGGAGTGGTAGAGTTTGACCTCCTTGGTGGATCAACATGCTTTCTTTCTATCCTACCCCTTCTTTTTGGTCGGGATTGTTGGTTCTCAAAAATGCAGGTTTTAACTATAAGATCTTTCCAGGCCCTTACAAAATTCTTGGACAACATACAAGGCCAATTATACCATTAAACCTTCTACTCTTTAGGTTTTGCTAAACCTAGGTGGGTGAACCTATGTGAAACATGCAGATTTAAAATAATTTCCTACTAAACATTCTACCCATAATGGCAATTGGGAATGGATAGACAAAATGACTACAACTATACCTATTACACAAAAGAAAATATTTGAATATATTACTTGTTATGAATTATACCCTCTAGGATATGGCAGATTAGTGCCTTCTATCTTTTGGGAAATGGAGTCAAAATTACAAGAATTCAAGGTGTTTCCCTCTCTGAATGAATTCGAGTTGTTAGGCATATTTATAGTATGAAACTCTATGACTAGCATATTATTTCACCCAATTTATGGCTTGCATAAATTACTCCTGAGTGTTTTCCTACTAGGTTCTTCTCTAATAATCCAAAAAAATCCTAAAACCACTGTGGCTTGCTTAAAAGGAATTTAATTATGACTGTGTAGACACCTATTAATAAAACCACACAAAGTGAAAAATGCACTATGAGAAATCACAAATATACTAGATATCATGATTTTAATGATTTTAAAAATTTTAATTGGAGATAACCATATAGAAAATACCAAATTACAACATCTCAAAAACCAAACTCAGAAATGATTGCACCAGTATAAAATTGTTTCACTCCATTACACTTCATTCAAGAAGGACTGTTCATCCTCTTTTTTATCCTAGTTCTGTTATTGTTTCTCCAAATTTTTATGTTTTTTTGTTCTTTTTTACAACAAAATTTACAAAATATTTATATCATGAAATCTCAAGGGTCACACACCTTTATTTTTAGTAACATCCATTAACAGAAACTAAAAAATTTAATTGGATTTCCTTATCGGCAAATTAAATGTTTTAAACATACTTCTGCCTTTTCATTTTCAATTTATACGCTGCCTTTATTCCTATCACTCTACTACGGTCAACATGTTGACCGGCCGTTGTATCTCAGTGTGACTTTCATGGTCTTTTCTTTCTTCCACCTCTCTACCATGGCTTTCACTTCATCCTATAGTATCACGGTATCAACATTAACAGCTAGCTTCGTCGTCACTTCCTCCATCATCTCCCACCTTACCGCGGTGTTCATTCAGTTTGTTAGTGGTATAGCGGTAACATCTTTACTAACCGTCACAGTCCATCACTTTACTACAGGCATCCTTCTAGTCTGCCATGGTACTGTGGTGGATCCTTCAAACCACTACCTCACCATTATTGCTTCAGTTATCTCACCGCCATCATAATATCATGGTCAATGATTTGACCATGCATGGTGTGGCAGTGATCATTTCATGCTCTCTTCATTAGCCACTACTGCCATACTGCGAGCCCATTGTGGGAGGTCATGGTAAGGCGGTAAAACCATTCCAAGAAATGAATATTACCACAAAGAAAAATATAAGTCAACTATGGCATTTTCAAATGGTGGTAAACTATATTAAAATGTTATGAATAGGAAAAATGAATTTTTTAAGGAAAAGATAGGGAAGTGAATGAAATACCCTAGATATTTAATGAAAAATGAGGTTTAAATGAGAAAAAACCTTAGGAATTTATTGGAAAATTTGGGTTACAACAGTGGCTCTCGTTGGGGATGAACAATTTTGCAATCACTGGAAGAATCTAGAATCTACTCTGGGAGAGCAAACCAAGACATGAATGGAAATGAAAATGAGCGATGGAGGATGTAGAGAAATGGAAGAGTGAAGGAGATGGAAAATGGAAAGAGGAGCATAAAGAATGGAAGGCGATAATGACCCTAATCTACTATACATGGAAATAAAGCAACCCTTTCAAAAAGGGAATTCTTGAAATGTCCATCTGTTGGCAAACCTAGACCTGTCAAAATTTCCTAAAGTACTATGCATAAAAAGAATATTTAAAGAGAGTAAGTCACAAATTTTCCATATACTCGTAATCCATAACCCTCTATTCATCCTCAAGAGAAGAAATTCTTCAGGAACTGCCCATGTATAGGAAACTCCTGCTCCTCTCCAGACGTATTCTACAGGAAATAGGAGTCTTCACCTCCTTTACCAATTATCACAAAATGGCCAAGCCATAAAGCTTCAAACTTGCCATGTTTCCCCTTCTCCTGACACTGAGCATTCCACATCAATACCAAGTCATCCTTTTCAAATTTTCTCTTCTTGGCCTTCGTATCAAAAAGGTATTTCATCTGTGACTATAATTTCACATTATGCTTTTGAGCCACTCTTCTCACTTCATCAATCTCTTCAAGCTACTCCATTCTTTCCTCCATTGGGTCAGAAATATCCATATCTTCTTGCAAAATAAAGTTATAGAATGGTAAGAGATTCTACAATGGCATCCTATCCTATGTCCCATATACCAACTCAAATGGATATTTTCCAATTTCCCTTTCACTATAATCCTATCCTCCCATACAACCAATCTTAACTTTGAATCCCATGCCTTTTTGTTTGTATGTAACATCCTCCTTACTATCTTTAAAAGATTTTTATTACTTGACTCTACCTAGCCGTTTACTTATGGATGGTATGGGGTAGAATAGAAAATATTAATTCCATACATTTTTCAAAAATATCTAAACTCATCATATCTAAAACACATCCCTTTATCTGTGATCAATCTGACTAGGCTGCCAAATCTGGTTATAACATTCTCCATCAAAAAAATCATCACTACTTTGCTTGTTGCTTGCTTAGTTGGGACAACCTCTACCCACTTAGTAAGATAATTTGTGGCCACTATTATCCACCTATGTCCTCCACTTGATCTTTCTTATATTTCTCCAATGAAATAAACTCCCCATTGGTGAAAAGGTGCTTCTACCAACAAAGGTCTAAGTGGCAATGCTCCCTGATACTTCAACTTTCCTGAAAATTTCTGACAAGCCTCACACTTCCTCACATATGCAAAGGAATCATTAAATACCCTTGGCCAATAATAACTATCCCTAAGAATCTTGTGTGAATTATTCTTAGCAGAATAATGGCCTCCACACACCCCTTCATTAATTTCTCTCAAAACATATTTTTCTTGGGATTCATCTAGGCATAACAACAATATACCATCCCTATTCTTCCAAAATAGGTCCCCTTCTAAGAAAACATATTTAGAAGCCTACAACTTTGGATTTATCCTCTGATTATCATTCATCCCTTTGGGGCACTTCATGTATTTCAGATAATGCATCACATTTTTATACCATGGAGTATTCTCAATACTTTCTATGACCTCTTCTTTACCTTCCACACTACAGATTTGGTTTGCCTCAATATTTGCTTCTACCATCAGCCTAGCAAGACCTTGACCTCTTACCAATTTGGTAATATGAATTTTCATATTGAACTCCTAAATTTTATTAATCCATCTACAACTCTTCCCTGTCACTTCTGTCTGTACCAGGATATCCTTCATAGCTGCATGTGGGACATAAGAAATTACCTCATCTCCAACAAGGTAAGGTTTGAAAGCCTTTGTTGCTTTGACTAGTGCATAAGCCTATTTTCCCATAATATCATATTTCAACTCTGACCCCTGCAAAGACTTACTGAAGAAAGAAATAGGCTTCTCATGACCTTCATCATTTTTTCATAACATAATAGTAGCTATGGTGTGAAATGAAGCAAAATAAAATATTTGAAATAGTTTACTAAAATCAAGGGATTTTAAGATAGGGGCTTTTTTGATAGATCTTTTTATAGATATGAAGGTATCCATAGCTTTGGTAGTCCGATCCAAGTTTTCTCCTTTTTTCAACATCTTAGATATAGGTTTAACAATCTCAGCAAAATTGGACACAAACCTCCTAATGAAATTAATTTGGCCAAAGAATTATAGGATTGGTTTGACAGTTTTAGGAATGGGAATTTTATCTATGGCATCTACTCTTTCAGGGTCTATCCCAATCCCATCTCTTGACACAATATGCCCCAAAATTTTACCCTCTGTGATAGAAAAATGAATTTTTTAGGATTAAGACCAATACCATATTCCAAAGCTTTGATGAAGATCTTCTCCAAGTCCCCAACATGATTCTCTTCCTTTTTGGAATAAGCAGTGAGATCATCTTGATATACCACCATTATAGGATTGATTGGATCTGCAAATGCCACATCCATGGCCCTTTGAAAGGTAGCTCCTACATTTGTGAGACCAAATGGTATTCTTATATAGACCTACGTTTCCCATGGTGTAGTGAATGTTGTCTTGTATTGCTCAGATTCCTTGACTTTGACTTGGTTATATCCAAAAAAATCTATCCATCATTGACAATAGCCCACACCCTGTTACTTTGTGCAATATTTCATCCATGTTTGGAAGAGGATAATTATATTTTAGGGAAGCAACATTTAGATTTCTAAAATCTACATATAGTCTTATGTCCCCATTTTTCTTTCTGAATGGAACCAAATTTGAGACCCATGTTGAATGCCTAATAGGTTTTATGATACCTCCATCTCTGAGCTTTGATAGCTCCTCTTGCATATTAGGTTCCAGAGTTAGGCTGATAGGCCTCTACTTCTATCTAGCTTAAGTGGAATCTCATACTGAAAAATATATTCTTTATATGCCTTCAAATCCTCATAAGACCAAGCAAACACATGCTTGTATTTTCTCAGCAATGTAATCAATATTCTCCTGATAGTTGGGCTTATTTTCATCCCAATATAAACCCTTTTTGGTGCTAATTTAGTTCCCAAATTTATTTCTTCAGTATCTTCTTTCTTAACAGGTGCTTGCTTCATAAGAGAATGATCACTCCCATCATACACTCTCTCTAATGCCACAAGCCCTTTGAGAAGCTTGTTAGTTTTAAGCTACAAAAATTCCTTCCCAAATACAGTCTTTTTCCCATCCACTTCTTCCACAAAAGAATTGAAATCTATCTCCTATGCCTCATACTGATCTATACAATGAAGAAATTTAAAAAGGTTAGTATCATCATTAAAAACTTGCCAACTATATATGTTGTCAGGGACTGTTGGTCTTGTTTTAAATTCAACCTGAGACACTCCTATCAAAGTGATATAATCTCTCTTTAAGGCTTCATTAGCCAAAAATTTAGCCATTAAATTTTTAGATCTATCTATCCATTTAATTGCAATGCATCAAATAGTTCCACTATGTCCCACACAAAATTTCTATATTGTTTGAGCCTCTTATTCTTTTTAGCATACTTCAATCTAACTTGTGGCACAACTAGCTTATAATCTCCCAAGATAGACAACAACTTAATCTTATGTTTGACAACCAATTTCAAACCAATCAACAAATCTTCATACTCTGCCACATTATTTTTACATTCAAAAGCCAACAAAAATGAATATTTAAATGTTGTACCTTTAGGTGATATGAAAATTATCCCAGCTCCATTACCTTCTTGGCTGCAATCCCCATCAAAATACATTTTCCACACACCTTGTTGATTTCTAGAAAAAAGTCTATCCATTAGGTTAGTATTCATTAATTCTGGTTGAGATAATTCTACTCTAAAAGTCCATAAATCCACATCACAAAAGAAATTAAGTTGTCCTTGAGGAATACACTCAACTATCTGATTCACCCTTGGTTCTCTATGCAATTTTACCTCTTCACCATTAACGAGTATTGTGGCATATGATAAATCAAACTGCACATTACCTCCAACTACTGCAGTCCATTGTCTTGATAGAAGAATTCCAAACTGAGGAGGTGTATCAATCACAGTTATATCAATATTATAGGTTTCCTATAGGTAGGCTGCTAATTTTACTACTACATCCTTCATAATCCCCACTATTGGGACATGCCTACTATCCATGCCATAAAATTTACCACCCTCAATATCTATCCACATACCAAGTTGTTTCATTACCCCTACTGGCATAATATTCATAGAAGTGGTTGAATCTTTCATGTAATTTCTTACCAATTTACCATTTATGAGTAGGATAGTAAAAAATGGATCAATTTGTGGTGTATTCATCAATTGATCATTTAGGCCAACTTCTGAAACTTTTATCTCTCATTTCTTATCAAAAATTCTAGGATTCTCATTTTGTTCAAAATTTAGAATTTGATTCCTCCCACTAGAGATTAATTGGATAGAACTGTCCCTCTACTCTTTAATCTTAATCATTTCAAGTAATGAGACAAATATTTTTCTTGGGATAAAGCTTGCACAAAATCAAAAGATGCACCTTCAGCTCTTATCACTTTCTTTTTCTTTTTGGTTCACCTTTGCTCTCCTCTTTCTCCCCTTTCGATGTCTGATCTATCATTTGTTTGTCTTTGGGGAATTATTTATTTTCTTCTTTGGGGACATACTTCTGCTCTTTTTTATTAGGGCGCTCATCATTTGTCTATTTTGATATCTCATGGGACATGTTTTTATCTTTCAAAAATATTCTTCTTGGAACACCTTCGTTCTCATTCACTGTTCTATTCCTCAGCCGATACTTGCTCTTAGCCAACTCAAATACTACAATATTCAATCTTTTAATTTCTTTGTGAGTTGGTCTCCTCATATTTCCCCTATTAGGCTGATATGATGTGGTAGGAGGACCTTGTTCATCATCACTTTCTTCATAATCAGAAAAAAATTGTTTCTCTGCCACGTGAACATTATATTTTTAATGGTCAACATCATATTCATATCCTCCTTCTTTTGAAGATGAATACCCTTGCTCTACCGAGTGAAGAATGTGAGAAGTCAAATAGATATTATTGTCATCTTCATTATTATTTTTTGCCATGTCTTTTCCTGACACTAACTAACCTACAACACAATTGTTTGAAGAATGGGGCATGTCACATACTGAACACCAAGGACTATTATCAAGCATGTATGTCCCTCTCTTCTTCAAAGGATTAGGTGTCTCTTTACTTCTTGGCCTATTATCCATCATTGGCTTTCCATCTCTCCAATTATTATTATAGGGCATATCATGTACTTTGGGCCTTTCATTTGTATATGTTCTTTCTTGTTTATTTGGAGGATCATAATGGGGAACCCTAGGGTTATCCCTCTTGTTCATCATCCCTGTAGTCTTCTTGTTATTTTCAATAGTAAGTGCTATCCTTTGAGCTTTAGCCAAATTTCTAGGACCTCTGTTCCTAACCTCATATCCTATCTTAGGATCAACAACTTTTAAATAAATTCTTAACATAGCAGGGTCAACTAATTTAGATCCAAGTGGTATCTTTTTATGCAACTTATAAAACCTCTTGTTGAAGTCATAATATGACTCATTTTGATGCTTCCGAATAGTCCCCAATTCATGCAATGCAAATTCTAGTGCATATTGATTCACGTAATGCTCAAAAAATTGTTCATAAAACACATGAATAGAATCAATAGAAGTTGTTGACAAACTATTGAACCAATCTCTAACATCTTCAATTAATGACATCATAAATAACCTCTTCTGCACATCTTCATATTACATATCCAAATCTTGCAAAAAGGCATTAAAACTCCTTAAATGTTCTTCAGGTGAAACTACACTACTTCTTGTGAATTTTGGGACAAGACTTCTCCAACTATTGTCCATAGGGTAAGGACATATTTGAAATCCATCCAAGTTGAACTACCTAATCATGGTTTTATACTGATGTTGGTACAATGGATTATTATTTGCCACATATTGTTGGCCTTGTGGGGGTATATGTTGATGATAAGGAGGTGGTTGTACACCTTGATGCTATGGTGGAGAATTTTTTATGTCTATTTGGCTGATTTTGATGGACCTATGGGGATTTTGATGGGCCTGCATTATTGTTCCCTTGCCAATGAGGTGGCACATATTTTCACAAATTAGCCATTTGAGTATTGATCTAAGCTTTTCTTAATTTCAATTCTTCAAGTTCTTTGATTGCTTGGAGCCTCTTCTCATTTCAATTCTTGTTTTCTCCACTTCTTGTCTCTCATGTTCCAGTCTTGCATTTATTTCATCTCGAGCCATATGTTCATAGTTCTCCTCAAAGGCTACTTCATAGCCATGTCCATCCTGATTATCTTCAAGAAATGCCATTTTCTGATCATATTCATGTTGTCTTCTCTCTCTTTCAGCTTCACATTCAACCATGAACTCCTTAACTTTCTTAGGGTCTCGATTATAAAAGGGATTCCTCTATTCCTCAAGAGTATGAGGTTCCCTGGAAGGGTTTTCTTCATTTTCTAGTGTACCATATGAATTGTGTGTCTCTAGTGACACCTTTGATGTTTTTTTTTTTGATGGTCTCGTTTCATCAGTCACCTTCTTACCTTTATCATTATTCTTTGTCCATTTATTTTTTCCATTAGGACCATCACCATCTTTGTATAAAGACCTCCTTCCTTGTATTTTGGGAGAAATTGTGATGGTCTAAACTCTAGGAAGATTCCTTTCAGATATATACTTCACTTTATTAGTTTCAATGCACTTGTTCATTTAGAGTTGCCACTCACTTTCCCAAAGTGAGAAAATCTGCAATTCTTTATTCCTAGTGGAGTCTTCTACGAAATAATAAATCTATGACAAAGGCTTATTTGAGATTATGTCCACAATAGAGTTGCCAAATTGTTGGTTCTCAAAAATGTAGGTTTTAACCATAAGAGTTTTCCAGGACCTTACAACATTCTTGGACAACATAAAAGGCCAATTATACCATTAATCCTTCTACTCTTTAGGTTCTACTAAACCTAGGTGTGCGAACCTATGTGAAACATCAGATTTAAAATAATTTCTCGCTAAACAGTCTACCCATAATGGAAATTGGGAATGGATAGAAAAAATGACTACAACTATACCTATTACACAAAATAAAAGATTTTGAATATGTTACTTGTTATGAATTCTATCCTCTTGGATATGGCAGATCGGTGCCTTCTATTTGTTGGGCAATGGAGTCAAAAATTACAATAATTCAAGGTGTTTCCCTCTCTAACTGAATTCAAGTTGTTAGGCATATTTATAGTATGAAACTCTATGACTAGCATATTATTTAACCCAATTTATGCCTTGCATAAATTATGCCTGAGTGTTTCCCTACTAGGTTCTTCTTTAATCATCCAAAAAAATCCTAAAACCACTATGGCTTGCTTAAAAATAATTTAATTTTGACTGTGAGGGATGACACATACCGTAATAAGATGTTGAGTCCATTTTTGACTTGGTGACTATCTGTATAAGGCATGACAAAGCCTGGTTTTAGAAAAGACATGTGTCGTATAAGATGTTGGAGCCTGATAACATTGATGTGACAAGATACATAAGGCTATGACAATTTGATGACGTCTATTGATAAGAAAGATATATCTTGCAAAGACATAAGTTGATCATTTTGATAATGTGTTTGATGTTGACTTGATGATTGTTTGAGATGCTTTGCCTTGTTGGTGCATGACTTGTTTTGATTCATTGATTGATTAAAAGTGTGTGTGTCTATTGATAGTGTATGACATGAGATGATACCCTAAAGTACTGACCTAATGTGGCTAAAGACATGCATCTAATGAATGATATTCCATGTGTGTGACAATGAATTGAATGTGAATGAACCCTACTAGATTGACCTAGTGTGGTCTCAAGAGCTCATTAATTGATTAGCCTTGCCTACATTGTACACATAGAGATCTCGTAGTTCAACAAGACCAATGACTTTGAATTTACAAAGAGTCATGATTTAATGTGTGTGATACATGACAAACCTAGACTGACAAACCTAATGCCTCAAAGGCACATCAATTGATGGCCTTTCCTATGTCCTAGTAGCAGAGGCAATGTAGTTCGACTATTGTCTTTGACTGACTTAACATGACTAACTTGACTCTATTTTTTGGATTTTCTGACTGTTTTGATTTTTTTTGGATTTTGATGTTTTTTGATGTTTTTGGATTTTTCAAGACATTTTTTTTTATGACTTTTTGATATTTATGGAACTCATGACAAATGCATGTGAATGATGCCGACGAACATGAATCCAAGGACAACCATGATTTTGCTACTAGCCAATCTGAATACCAATTGACAGGTGATGATGACAACAACATTGTTTGATGTGGGAAGGGCACATCCTGAAACAATGTGAAGATGACAATGATATGACAAGAGGATAAAAGTTTGCATTAGGGCCAGGGACAAAGACAAGGAATGTTTTGGATGATACGCCAGGTTACCATATTGTTGCATTTGGAATGACTTGATGAGGATTGGATGGGATGACGAGGGATCTTTAGAGCATAGACAAGGAAAACCAAGATGGATGATAGGTATAAAGGAAAATGGATGGCTTGGACTAGAGAATTATCATATGGTCTCCAAGGATGATTTCGCATAGTAAAAAGGAGGCTATGAAGGTAATAACATGATTTTTAATGAATAAGATATGACCAAAAGATAGACATGTCAAAAAATTTCCAAAGCATGATTTGTGTTTGTGCCTTAGTCTTTATCAAGATCAAAACAGGTGGGAAAATGGATGGACATGATAGGGCTCAGATGGATGGATGGAAATGTCATAAGAAATGTGTCATGCAGAGGGTAAAGGAGATGAGACATCTTGTCCCCAACTGCAATGGTCCACACAGATGATTTATTCTACACATGATGCCTGTTTGCCATTTTTTCATCATGGTACTTATCCAAAGCACCATAAAAATGGTTTTCACTATTGGATGAAAATTTTCTCTTTACTATTTTAATTCTTTCTTTTTTTCATTTCATTTTTTTATTCTCATTTTTTTTTTGGTGTCATGAAGACGCGTGTTTGCTAGGTTTTCATCAAGGTAGCAATTTTTTCAAGATTGTCTCGATACTTTAGATGATCACTAACTATGTTGAATCCATTGATGGTGCTGATGTAGAGACTAGAGCCATTATATGCCAATAATGACCTTTATGAAGTAGTTGTCTTGTTATGAACATAGCACTTGCATACAACTGATCGGTTTCATTGTGATCCTTGGTGATACAAGAGATGGAAAATATGCACATCACAATAGAGTGCAATGAGATTCCTTACAATAAAGAGTTGTTGCCAAGATGCGATGGATTTGTGACATGGAATTTTTGGACTTTAGATGAGATGTTGGTGTAGACATGGAAAATATACATTTCCAGTTTTGGCACACTTGATCCTGATTACTAACATCATTTCCTCCAAAATCACACTCTCAACATTTCATCATAATTCTATCTCTTAATCTAATGAATCATTATTCATCTGACTAGGTCTATCACCCCCTTTTAAATTAATCAATTTAATTTAATTAACCTGACATTTCTGTTTAAATTAAATAAATCATTTTATTTGATTAAATTCTCTAAAGTCCTCTTATTAAATTAAATAAATTCAACCTTATTTGATTTAATCTAATATTTCCTTCAGTTAAATAAATTAAATAATTTATTTAATTAATCATTTCCTCTCAATTTGATTTAAATCAATTCATAAATTCAAGTCTAAATTGTCACATCACCTAATTCCTCATTAAATTAATCAAAACCTTGATTAAGCTAATCTTTCTCACTAAAATCCTCTAGAGAATGCAACTTGCACAATAAATCAATTACTTTGATTTATTAAATCTCTATTTTCCCTCACAAAGCATCAAAAGGGAATATTCCCTCATTTGAATTCAAAAAGGCCAAGTGGACTTGGTCCTTCCAACAAGGCATTCAATGCCTCTTGCATGTCCTTGGCCTTGAGCCAAGTGACATTAACTCCATTTCTCTTTCCCTCTCACATGTCACATTCAAAATTCAAATTTGAATCTCATAGCATTTATCATGCACATTGACCAAAATGTGCTCATTCCTCCTCTAATCACATGTGGACAAGTAGCCTCTTCTCATTAGTTGGTCTTTTATCCCACATTCATCAAAATCCCTCATTCTTCCATTTGGGAATCTATAAATGAGAAACTCTTCCTCTCATTCAATCATCCACAATTTGAGTAAATTTATTATACTCAAATCCATCTTCATCCACAATCATATGCAAAGTCACTCTCTTCACATTGAGAGCCAATTTTTCCCATTTCAATCAATCATTAATCATCTTTCAAGATTTGCAACAAGGTTATGCTCAAATCTCTTTGGAGATTTGACCATTTCTCAATCACACACCATTTCTACTTAGGAATTGGGAAAAGGCCAATTGCAACACTTCATTGGCACCGATTCCCCCATAAGATCATCATGCTATTAGCTTAATTAGGATTGAATCTCTTTTACTTAAAGTTTATTGTGTTCTTCATTTCCTAATTTAGTTTGATTAGATGGATTTTATGGATTTAATGGATTTTATGGGGAATCTCTCATAATTTTTTACATGCATTTGATCTAACAACTAATGTGTTTTGTTTCTCTTGTGCATTTGTAGGTTTAGGGGTTCATAGCTGGATTATGATGGACGATGATAAATGTGGGGGGATTGTTCAGAAGTTTAGATGAATCACTTTTTATTTTCCAAACTTGGGATGTTGGATGCTAGAGTTTGGAATTTTGATTGGGATAGTGTTTGGAACCAACACTTTTATATGTCTCTTGATGACCATTTTAAAGGAGGTGGACATTTATTATATGTGGGAATCCTCTTTTCTTGTGGCTCCACATTTTGATTGATTCTTGGATTTGAAATATTTTCTTTGCTTGATCCATTTTTCTTTGGGATCCATTTTAACTTCATTTTTCCACTCATATTTTTGATTGATTTGATGGCCTTTGAAATTTGATTTTGAACTTTGGATTTGTAATAATTTTTTCTTTTCGTTGGGTCCAAATGGAAGGTTTATTCATGTTGGAATGACGGTTTATGGTGTGGATGGAAGGAGTGTTGGCAACAATATTATGGTAAGAACTACTCATGGCCCCCATTTTGATGTTTATATTAGATAAAGTTTCCCTAAATATCGAAGAGGTACCATTAACATCATTAGATTCTCTAATTGATGAATAACCAAGACCCTGATGTCTAGGATTATCTTGAAGTTGTAGTAGTTCTCGACTTCCTTGCTCATGTAGGCCTAGTAATTTTCCTTGATACTACATGTTGTGATAGACTATGTTTGCAATGGGGTATTTTTTGTTTTGAAAACAAGATGTTAGCCCATCATTTTGTATGTAGACACTGTTACTTGGAATCTTCTCTTCTGCAAGAAATCCTACTCTGACAAATATAGATGATCCTATCTGATAAGATGTTGTAGCTTCATTAACATGTAACTGGATATATTTCTGATTAACATCTTTGGTTTGATTTTGTGAAACTTTAGATTCTGAATGTTCTTCAAAAGATATCGATGCTTCCATGTCGATGTAGAAACTATCCTTATGGTCATTATCATGGAGTCTAGTGAATTTAGCTATAGATTGATCTTTTGAAAATACGTCTAGTGTAGAAGACTCTCATTCTAGAGGAAGATCATATATGTTTCCAAAGGAGTCAAGTGTCTCATTTTTTGGAAATGGTGGTTTTCAAAGTTTGGGTAGGATCAACCTCAAATGTTTGATCATGAATGGCATAAAGGTTGATAAGTGGATCATTTTGGATTTCTTGATCAATGGTAGTGTCTTGGTCAAAAATAGGTTTATCTTGGATGACTTGATTGGGAATGAAATCTCGATCAAGGATAAATGTATTTTGGCTTCCATGATTATCTAGAAGGACTTCTTGGATAGACCTTAAGATAGGATCGTGGGATGGACTATGTTGATCTTGACATGAAGGTGAAGCCATGATGTCATGCTTTGGAATTTCTTTTTGACATGTATCCTCAAGTGTAGGAAATGGGATGTGATTTTGGAGACCATGAATAAATGTATTTTTATGACTAAATGTAGGTTGGGATGGAGTGAGTAGGAATGGATTAGTGGATGATGGACTAGGATGGGATGTGGAGGCTTGGAATGGGTTGAGAGATTATGTACTAGGATAGGGTGTGGAGGCTTGGAATAGACTAGTGAGAGGCTGGTTGTCCTTGTCAAAGTTAAGGTAAGGGTGATTAATGGATGTTTTTTGTGGATTAATGGCATGGATTGTGCTAAGAGACTCTTGATAATGAGGGTATATGGATGGAAGACTAGAGTTTATGGGTTGTTGATAAGAGGGATATGTGGGTAGTTGATCATGGGTTGAAGTTGATTGGGATTTGGATTGGATAAATTTTCTTTTGAAGTCTATGGCTTGTTGGTATTGGCCCATGCAGAGTAATTGGTATTCAACTTGACTAGCAAGCATATCAAGGTGAATGGAAGACATGGTGGTGGATGGTAATGAAAATTATATGGAATTATGTCTATAAATGATATGATTTCTAGCCTATGTTTTTTTTTTTTTTGGATTTTCTGACAATAAAGGATGTTGTGAAAATGATTTCTAAAATGGCGTATACTAAGATGACGTATGATAGGATAAAAAATATGCAAAATTTTGAGTAGACTATGATGGTAAATGATTCTAAAATGGGTATAACCTACCACCTATGAAATAAATGAATGCAAGGATTTGACTTGACTGAGGAACCTGATTGTAGGACAAAAATAGTTGACAAGGTGAATTTCCCAAACTACACTGTTGAGCTAGAAAGATTCACAAATAGGACTAAAGTGACTAGGTTCAATGACTTGTGACAAATCAGAACATGAACATATCCAATGATGAGGAAATTTATCTATTTTTTGATATGAATTTTCCTAGGAAGTATCTATATGCATGCAACTTAGGATGACTATGACTAAGACGTATATGACACCTAATGATGCAAGGATTTTGAGAAAAAATTATCAATTTTTTTCCAAGGTTGATCATAAGAACCAGAAGTGAAAGTGATAGTGATGTTTCAGACTCAGTTTGCGGTTTTCAAATTTTTCTATTGATAGTCAAATGCGGTTCACCTAACAATTGCGATTCAAATTTTGATAGATGCGGTTTACCAATGTGCATGCAGTGATTTGACTAAAACCTTGTTTTAGATATTGATAGAGTTTGGAATTTTTGACAAATGAAATTTTATTTATGACAGATGCAGTTTACTAATGTGCATGCAGTGAATTGATGGATGTGGTTTTTGTTATGAAAAATGTGGTTTGGTAATACACATACGGTGATATATATGGACTCTGTGAATGTAAAATTTCTGACACACACTTGCGGCTTGAAAATTCACACATACGGATTTCATGCACACATGCGACTCAAAAGTTTACAGTTCTGGCTCATAATATCTAGACTATGAAAATGAACCTTTTTGATAGACACATTCAGATTTTCCCTTAATAGATGTGACTCACTAGAATAGATGTGGTGTTTAACATGACAGTTGCGACTCACTTTTTTTGATAGCTGTAGTTTTCCAAAAGTTGTTTTGACTAGCTCCGTTTGTTGATCAAGATTTTTGATGAATATAGAAAAAAAAAGCACAAAATTCAATGTGTTTCAGTTTTTGGTGATAGATCTATTAAAACCCAGAAAACATTTACAACCTAGGCTATGATGGAAAATACTTGCTGAGTTCTTACTTGGATAAATCCAGTTACACATATTCATGGCAAATGATTAGTAGGTTGACCGCACTAGGTCCCCTCCACGACACTCACTTATACGGGGTATCCAAGCTACTATACCTATGAAACTCCCATGGCATACATTTCATCTCTACATGTGAACCGTAAGAATGTAAGATGACTTCATAGGTCTGAACCTATTGCACCAACAAGTAGATGGGATTTTGGAAAAACTACAACAAGGTGTTTAGTAAGGGCATTCCATTCATGGGGCACTACTCAACTTTGGTGAGAGTCCATTTTTGTCCATCTCATCGGAATAGTGTGTGTGATTCTTGGGTTTCTCCAAGAATCCACTTTTATATACCGGTTGGAAGTTGCTTGGCGTCTAGCGTGCTACCGGTTTGAGTTGTCTTGGGGTGAGTACTTTTTCCCACCAAGATAGGCCCAAGTTCTAGAGTTAGTAACTGTTTCTCTTGCACCCAAGATCACACAAATGCATAAGGGGAGAGGATACTTTGGTGTACCAAATATTGGGGTTTTAAGATTTTGTGCTTTCACACTAGATAAAGCAGACAATGATCCTTTTTATTCCAAATGACAATTATCTATCTACCAAATAGAAAGCTTGACAAAAAAAATTGAAACAAAGGCAGTGGGTATTGCATGCAAACTGATTAGTAGCTCACTTTTTTTTTTGTCCTCAGATTTCGTCCTGTAGAAGAGATTTGTTTGCTTTTTGTTTTTCAATGGTCTTCTTCACTTCATTCTACAAAAACTAAGTTATCCCTCTAAGCACAGCTGCAAACAAAACATTAACGAAAATAAAACAAGACCAAAACGACAATGATTAGAGATGAAAGATGGAATATGTGCACCTAGACTTTATTTAGCTCCAAGTTATTTTTCCTCTTGATCCAATGTGTGCTTTGAAGTGTTTATTTTTTTCCTGCAAATTCACAAACCCAACAAAGCCAAAACCCTAATAGCTAGTCAAGACAAATCTGATTTTTGGAAATATTTTTGATAGTAAAAATAAAAATATAGAGAATAGACCCATACTAAAATTTCAAGAGTTTTCCAAAAATGTAAATAAATATGAAAGATTGTCTGTTTTGCACCTGAAATTGATTTTTTTATGAAAAATGATAAAAAAATTATTAAAAATTCAAAACACATCCAAAAAATCTGATTTTTTTACTATAGGTGTTTGACATAATTCAAAATCTGCAAAAAACAATTCGCTAATAGATTTGCAACCGTTTGTGAGATTCAAGCAAATATTTGTGAAAAACTTTATTTTCAAAGATCTATTGTTTGACTAATAATATTTTATCTAAATTTAAAACCTAAAGAATAGACCCCTCTTTAAATTCAAATTTCTTTCCAGAAATGTAAACATATCCAAAAAAGTCGACAATTTATTCTCAAAATTTATTTTTTATGAAAAATAATAATTTTTTTATATAAAATTCAAAACATCTCTAAAAATTCTGATTTTTTTTGTGGAAGCTCCTGATACTATTGCCAACTTGTAGAAATTGTTTTGTGAAAATTAATATAGTTGTTTGAAAGTTATGGTTGAATATGTCAGGTTCACCAAATGTAACTCAGATTTTCAAATTGGATGAATGCTACTACTGCACAAGATCACAAATATCTATCCTAATCTAAATAAAACAACCAAGAATGATTAAAGTGTGCATAATTAATCTAAACTAATAAAACCAGAATGATCTCACCAAATATACGATTACTTCTTTGATTTATCTTGATTGCTCTTCTCCATTTTGTTGTTTCAGTATTCTTTCCCTCAGATTTTTTAGTATTGATGCAAGCATAAATTCATCGAGTGTCTAATCAAAATATCAAAGATAAACTTCTTCTCAAAAGTGTATGATTTTGGGAGGAGGAATAATGATAATGACATGCCATTTTATAGATTTTGGGTTTTCGAACGATCGACTCAGATTGAAAGAGAGATCGATGGATGAGATTGATGAATGTCATGAGATGTGAGTTTTGTGTCAGATAGAATGTGAGTTATAACATGAGTCAAAAAAGACTATAGGATACATATTAAGTTATAACGTGAGTTAGAACACAAATTCAAGATCTTAATCTTTAATTAAGAGTCTTTGAAAAATAGATAGAACAAGACTTTGAATGTCAAAGACAAAGTTAGAAGTTGAAGAATTATGCATTCGAATGAAAATATGAGTCAATTAATTAAATAAATATATTTAATTAATAAACAGCTCATGCATATGAGTTAGAACTAGTTAACTGACTAGTTGTGATAGAGAGTCCTCTCATAGAGATAACCAAATGTTGAATCTAGAGATAACTAGAGAACTAAAAATAGACCTTGAGTCAGAAGGTGAGTGAATGATTAGTCAACTGATTGACAAAATAATGTGACATAAATAATTAAATATGAATTAAATGTTAATTTAATTCAACATTCGAAAATGAAAGATTTAATTAAATAAATAAAGATCATTTATTTAATTTGACTGTTGTAAAGGTAGAATTGAATAAATTAAATAATAGATATTTAATTATAGATAGAGGGGGTTAAATGAATAAATGAATAATTGAATAATAAATTATTTAATTGATAAGGAAGAATTAATTAGTTAGCGACATAATTAAACAAATATGATTTATTTAATTAATCAAGGTTGAATAAATGAATGAATTAATTAGGGAATTAATTAAAAAGGGGTATTTAATTAATAGAGGAAATATGTGTTAGAAAGGGTAATTAAATAATAAACATTATTTAATCATAACCATGGATAATAGAAAATTATGTCGAAAGTGGTGATCGCAGGCCTAGACCAATTTTCGGTGTCTACAATACCTCAACCATGCAGGTGTTTAGAGAATTGGAGGATAGAGAATGAAGAGAACTCTTAGTGTTTCTGCCATTCTACTAACTCAAGATTTATATTTAGACTAAGTGAGTAGGTTTTTTAAAATTAGACTGTATCTTCGATAGCTCTCTACCAAAGGACAATAGTGTAGAACAAAGACAATAGTGTAGTGCATTGGAATCTCATAGATGCATTGGTGTTTGTATAGATAGAAAGTGAAAAGACATAGATAGGATAGAAAAAAACCTATTAAAAAACTTAGCTAAAGTTCTACTTGTGATGAAAAAAGAAGGAAATAAAAAAGATACTAAGGTAATGCAAAGAATATTATAAAAGAGAAGAGAAAAAATGTGGTGAGAAATAAACTTAGAAAGGGTCCAGTTCACTAGCAAGCTCCAAATGAACAAGTACCTAACACAAAAAAGAGAGTAAAAACATTGCTCTATTTCAAGGCTTGCCACAGTCAAACCCCCATTTTGGTTTACCCACCTCCATGAGTAGTCAGATAGATAGAGAAATAGAAATGTGATAAAGAAACTATGTTGGAAGGAAATAATACCAAATACTACAAGATGCACTATGCTACTCAAATCCAACAACAATACAATAGAAATAAAATGATACCACCCTTAACCAAAGGAACTCAAGGGAAATGATAGAGGAATGCAAGCTCACAATCATGGAAAAGTCAACGTGGTAGCAACAACGTCGAAGGAAGTCTCACAAGATAGAATGTTGCAGCTTCTGTGGTATATGTGAATAATTTTGTGATGCTAGAATAGTTGATAGTACAAAATTTAGCTCGAGAGGCATGAGAGAGTGAGAATTATAAAAAAGTTGTTCAAGAATGTGTAGAGTGTCAAGAGGCATGAATGATAATAGGGAATAGGAATTTCTATGTGATTTTAGGAGGGAAAGAGTCATTAAAAGGTTATTATAAGGGTTCAAATATGTTATGATTTGGCCCTTCTGGAGAATTTAATTCCTCTACAAATTTTGAAGGTAGGAATCTTGTCAAGATGGCAACCTGCCGCATAGACGTTTGTGCACTACATTAACATCCCAATAGAAATTCTCCAATAGAAACTATAGACAAGCACCAAGTGGATGGAGTACGAACTAATGATGTGGAATTGCATTGTTAGGTTTGATTTTTCTAAGGTGAAGGGTGTAAATGAGGAACTTGAAAGGGCGGTGAAAATTCACACATATACACCATTGTGGAGGTGGAATCAATTACAGGGGGTTTGATTGAGGCAATCCCTTAAATGGCCCAAAATTTTCCCCCTCTTTCAATGTTCATTTTTTAGGGTTGAATAGGATTGAAGGAAGTGTTAATATAAATTGTGAATTGTTACATTTGAAGCCCTACGTCTTGTTAAGCCACAAAAACTTAGTTAAAGATTTATTCGATAGAATTTCAACAATTTTACAAATGAAAATTATAATTTTATATCTGTTGTTAGAGGACCCAAAAAATAGAGAAGTACCATACAAAGATCCATTCACCCAAGAGTGACTTAGTCTTTCTACAACACTCAAATCCAACTTTTGGTAATAGGTACAAATCCTCTGCATTGCCCAAATCTACTTGCAAGTTTTTTTTTCAATTTGTGCATCATAGGAATCTTGCATTTTTCATATTAGGGCATATAATTTAATTAGTTTAATCATAGAAAATTATTTCTAGATCATTTTCAAGGCCCTAAGAAAGTAGATCCAAGTCTAATTGGTTCACCTTCATGCTTCAAAGTCAATCTATTCACCTTGCTAATTTTTCTTCTAATGTATTTATGAAAAAGGAAGATAATTGACCTTAGGTTTAGGAATTAAAATTATGGATATCCTTTTTCATATATTACATTTTGGTGAGCCACTTAGGGATCCACATCAAATAGGGAGGGGTTGATGAGTTCCAATTTTATTCCAAAAATAGAATGTGGTAGATGGATTTAAATTCCTGAAAACTTCTCTCATGAATTTCTAAAAATGTATTTTTGTCCCATTCAAAAGAATCTTCCAGCCACCTTGTATGGTGGGCTAAACATAGTAAATTCGGATGCATGGTAGACTTGGCTCTATGGGCCCTCTTTTTTGGTTGCTCTGGGCATTCTTGTCTATAAATTGAAGCCTTAGCTTCATTCTTGGTGGTTGGATACTACTAGAAGGGATACACATTACTATAATAGTTTTAGGAGTTAGTTCTTTGAGAGAAAATGATGGAACACTGAAAATACTAAATTGTTGCATATTTGGGGTGATTTTATATAAGAAAAGACATATTTTTCTTGTGTTATTTCTTGTGTCGTACCACCTTTCATGGTTGTGTTATTTAATATTTTTAAATCTACTCTAAAAATTTATCAATGCATGTTAAATATTAGCTTTCATTTCTTTCATGAAAATGGTGTAGTGTGAAGAATGTTGATCAATCTTCAGTCCATACCTTTGGTAGATGTTTTATTGCAAGTTGTTGTGTAAAGTTATTCTAGGCCTCATTTTATGCTAAGTTAAATTGTGAATGATTGCTTACATTACGGAAATAGTTATGCATGTGGGTGAATATTCATAGTTTGAAAATATTTGGATTTGCTTAGAAGGTTGCATTAGTTTAATGTAGTTGTAGGTTTATCCTTGATAAAAAAAATGGTTTCATTGGGGATCTGTCCATTTACAACATTCATCATTATTGTGATTGATCTTAATAGTCAACTTAGAATATAATCTCTTTCTCCAAACCCTTATCTTTTGTTGTTTCTTTTGAATCTAGGATAGTTTTAGGATTAAAATCATTAAAATATTATAAAATATAATGAGTTTGAAACCTCTAGTAGTTGTCGCCTAAGGCCCCTTTGTGATTACCAATATTGTCACATATTATCTGAGTTGTTTATGAATTGTCAGGACCTAACAATAGAGACCTTGGGGTTATCTCTTGAGGCTTGCTGATAGAAATTTACCTTTCAAGAGAGATAGGATTCCAATATTTTTTCTGAGTTGTTGCCATGCAGAAAACACGATCAATAGATTGGTGCTAGGAGGGTAGAATAAGCAAAGTTGGAGGATTTCCCATCTGCAATTTCTCATGAGAGATTTCAAAGAAGAATCAGATCTATGCCTAGAGAGGGAGATTTCTAAGAGACACCAGTCCCTACCAGGTCAAGAAGGACCATAAATAGGGAAGAATCATCATCCACTCATCTCTTTCTATCTTTCCCCACATCCTCGCCTACATCCAGTCATTCATCATTTGAATCTAAAGTTGTTCCCACCAAACCACCTCAATTGATCATCAATAAACCATAGCCACCTCCACCACCACTGATGGATTTCCTAGAAAACAACCCCTCACCCCTTTCCTTCAATAACTACAATGTCATGCCAAAGAACCATGAGCATTTCTACTTCAAGTTCCACACTAATGACCCAATAGGACACCTAAGGAACACATTAGGATTTTACAGATTTGTCTTAGCAATAAAGGCATTAATCATGAATATGTTGCATGTGGAATTCTCTCATATTCCCTAGGATAGGATGCCTTCTATTGGTATAATAATTTTCCTAGAGGGTCTATACACAACTAAACTAAGCTAGAAACCGCCTTCCTACAGAAGTTCAAAATCCCCATCAGCTCCAATGAATTATATCTGCAATTTACTAGGGTGAAAAGGGAAATAAATGAAACCATTGGGTCCTTCAACAATAGGTTCCATCATGCATCTACCAAGTTGCAAGATCCTTACATTGTAGATAATTCCATTGCCTTAGAAGTTTATTATGAAGCCCTCAATAATCTCACGACCACCTTCCTTAAATGGAGACCAAACCCACCCGCCACTCTTCTCATAGCCTATACCGAGGCAGTTAAATTTATTACTGATTTGAAACATTACCTATCAAGACCAATGCCTTCATTAGATCCCATTGCTCAATGAGGATAGATCCATTCAGTCAATCAAGCTCTATCTAATCACACACCTATCATGAATCTAGTACCATAGTTTCCACTAGTCTTGCACTTGGTGTAGACACATAAAAATGACCTAGACCTGCAAGCTCTTCTTCTATCCCTAATTAGGACATTTTAATTATGTCCTTGACTCACTTTCAACTATTAATTAGATAATTCATAATTATTTAATTAATTCATATCTGATTATTCTTCATGATTATTAAATAAATAATTTTATTTATTTATTTAATTATGTCACTAATTAAGTCCTCTTCTTCCTAAAATTAAATAAATTCTTATTTATTTAATTTGGTCCACTTTCCTAAACTTTAAATTAAATCTTTATATTTAATTTAAAAGGTTCTATTTGTCACATTCCTATAATAATTAAATAATATCTTTATTATTTAATATTCCACCTAAATTAAATAACTTTTATTATTTAATTTCTTCTAAATCTTATTTATTTAAAATAAGTCCCGGCACATAAATTAAATAATTTTAATATTTAAATTCTCCTCTTTTATTGTGCTTATTTTAAATAAATATTATTTATTTAAAATAAGCCCCCCTTTAAATTCCCTCTTTTAGTAAATAATTTAAATTAAATTCTTTACTATCATATGACCCCACCCTTTTGAATTAAAATAGTTTTTTAATTCGAAAAGTCAACATCCCCTCTTGATTTAAATAATTTTAAATAATTATTTAATTTTCCAACGACTTCGTTTTCCATGCCCGAAATTTATTGTCACATGTTTTGTTAGCCATTGATTTGATTTTCTAAAAATAAATCTTGACCTTTCATTTTGAATCTGACCTAATGTTGCCCTAACCCTAATTGTGGGTTGCTTTATTGAATCTCATCCATTGATTCTAGGGCATTTACTAAATTTCAATCTTGGCCATTCACACACAATTGCCTCTTCTATAAAAGAGCAATTTTGGTCTCATTTTGATCATCTTGCATTGTCATATTTTAGAGATCTCTTAGCATCTTGCATTTCATATTTTATCATCTAACATTGTCTTTTGCAGATCATTTACATTGCATGTAGATTTATATTCTCTTGCATTTTAGATTAAATCCTTCAAAACTTGCTAGGTCATGTCATAAACTTATTTTTCACACACAAAGGCTGAGGGCGTCCATCATATTGCAGCAAGTAGAGGAGGCTCAATAGAAGTGAGCCATGGAGGAGAGAAATGGGTGAGACTGTTCTAGTCTCATTCCTTTTCTCTTTATTCCTCCTTTGCATTTTATTGATTGATTGATATTATTATTGCATGCATGTTCTAACCCTAGTTCAATCTTGCAAGGAAATATATTTAGATCATTACATTGGTGAACCTGATATATTTTGACAAATTTTAAAGATATTTGGAGTTGGATCTTTTTGTTGCAGGTTTTGCACCATTTTGGAGATAAAACCATGGGTTTCAAAGATTCAATCATATCTTTCAAACGGCTACATATTTTCAGACATTTTGTTTTGCAGGTTGGAGACAATATCAAGAGCTTCCCGTCCAAAAACCAGATTTTTTGGAGCTATTTTCCATTTTGTTTAAATTTTTTGGTTATTTTCATGAAAAATCAATTGTGACAGCACATTAGTGAATTTTTCAGATTTATTTACAGTTTCGAAAAGCTCTCTTAATTTCAATAGGGGTCTTGTTTTTATGTTTTTAATTTTATTGCAGAATAGTTTGACAAAAAATAGATCTTTAAAAATTAGGGTTTTACAAAGATTGACTTATATCTCACACAATTTTGCAGATCTGTTCAAAAAAAATTTTTTGTAGGTTTGGAATGATGTTAGGCACCTTCAGTAAAAAAATAAAGTTTTTGATGCTGTTTTTAATTTTTAATAATTTTTTTATTATTTTTCATAAAAAAAAAAATTTGAATGCAAAACAGTGAAGTATTCGGATTTCTTTACATTTCTGGAAATCTCTTTGAATTTGAAGAAGGGTGTAATTTCTGTGTTTTTACATTTGATGCAAAAATTAGTTCCAAAAATCAGATTTATTTGTACTAGCTAACCCTCTAATATTGGTGATCAATAATAGAAGTATCCTCTCCCCTTACGTACTTGTGAGATCCTGGGCATAAGAGAAACTATTATTAACTCTAGGAATTGGGCTTGTACTAGGTCAAATAGGGTTAGGGCAACACTCTTTCTCTATTTAGTGGCTTAAAGATTTTGGGTTAGTAATTTTTTGTTTGCAGCTTGTGGCAAGGAGTCTAACGATTTTTGCTTGTTCATTTTATAAATCTTAGACAAACTTGCATTTTACATTCATGGGTTAAAATAAACATGCATGCATACTCATTGGATTAAAAAGAACAAAATTTTGCATGATAACTCATTGGATTAAAATAAATTTGCATCTCTTCATAGCATTGGGTTAAAATGAAGTTTTAGTTAGCTCACACTACAAACGGTTAAAATGAACCCCATGTTTTGACAAATACTACAAATTGTTAAAATGAACTCCATGTTTTTTTTTTTTATGTTTGTCAACATATTTCATTTTGGGCTTAAAATGAACACCATGTGAGTGTGAGTTAGGATATTCATGTGTTCACTCTTTGTTTTTAAACAAGGATTGATTGAACTATGAATATTTTGGCTTGCTTTTGTTGAACCTTAGAAAATTGGGCTTGCTTTGGTGGGAAAAAGTACTCACCCCAAAGTGACTCAAATTGGGAACATGCTAAAGCCAAGCGATGCCCAACCAATATATAAATTTTAATGTTAAGGAAAACTTAGCATTACAAAAGTTCCTGCGGATAAGCAATTGATTCCCCAGTACCCTTGTGGTGCGTCGAAACTTGCAGAATGTAATCTCTACAGTCTGGGATGATAATGCCTCTCGCATGGCCTTTTGAACGAGTGCCCAAATTAAATCCTTTGTTTTAGCAAGCCAAAAACCTTATATTCTTTGGTACAACAATGGTCATTGTTATGACACCCGCACCTGCGCAATTCTTAGTAGAGATGATCAATCTGCCATGGGAGTTTCATGGAGGTTGGAAGCTTGGTTGCCCTGAGAAGTGTGTGCACTGTAAGGGGGAGCCTGTGGGGCCAAGATTCTGAATTCATTCACTAAGGATATGCGGTTAGTGGGATCCAAAAGAATATTGTCCTTGCAGCCATAGGATTTTTGTAAAATGACTTCTATGTGGTTGATTTTCATATTTTACAACACCATGTGTTTGCCAATTATTTTTAGACAATTCCAACAAATAAACATCAAACTTTCCAAAATTTGAAACAACTTTGTCAAACTGAAACAAATCTTTGCAATCAGCCTAAAATTTTGTCAAATCACTTTCTGCAACTCATTGTCCATCATGAACCACATTTGTCAAATCAAGTCCTCGATTTTGCACACTTTGGGATAGGAAAAAATTCCTTTCTTTGTCAAACCATTGTCTCAAAAATTAAATTGTCATTAGACCAAGTCAAAAAAATCAATCCTTAGTCATTGTCCTTTGGTGAGCTGTTTCCAACTCATAAGTCTAGTGTGGAAATCTCACTTTGTCATTTTATCATCTTGTCCTTCAAACTAGTCCTTTGACAATGCAAATTGAGACATTGGCCAAAATTTGAGTGGTTAGAAAACCTTTCCTCAAGGTCATTTGACATAAGGCATCCCCTTTTATCACTTTGCATTATCACTTTGCATAGCCTTAGTCTCATTTAATCCACCATCATGTCTTCAAGCCACTTTGATATGCTTGCTAGTCGAATTGAATGCCAATTCAGTAGTAATGGTCAAGCACAACTTGCTAGGAAATTCAAAATACTATACCTCCAATCAAAGTCCAAATTTACAACCCCTAGCCCTCCATCCATCTATCCATCTTTCCAACAATCCATGAGTCCTAGTCCTCTTTCCATCTATGGCACTAAGTCACAAGAAACTTCCATTGGTCATACCCACCCTAACTTTGACAAGGGAAATCAACCATCCATCAATCCAAACCAACTATCCATGTCATATCCTATTCCTTCATTTGTATCATATCCTAGTCCTTCATTCACATCATATCTTAATCCTCCATCCATGTCATATTCTAATCCTCCATCCACATCATATCCTTGTCATGCATCCATGTCCTATTCTAATCCTTCATCTCATCCTAGTCCTTCATCCACTAATCCTTTCCAAACCTCCATGTCATATCCTAGTCCATTACACACCAATCCATTCCAAGACACTCCATGTTTTCATGAAAACATATCTAGTCATGGTCTCCAAAGTCTCATCTTCTTACCTACACTTGAGGATACATGTCAAGAGGCAAGTCCAAAGCATGACATCATAACATCACCATCTTGTCCAGATCAAAGTAGTCTATTGGACCCCATCTTTACATCCATTGAAGAAGTCCTCCTAGACAATCATGGCATACCAAAGACACCTATCCTTAGTCAAGAGTCCATCCAAAACCATGTCATTCAGGATGACCCTATCCTTGGTCAAGACCCTATTTTTGATCATGTCATTCCAACTGAGCCCATCTTTGATCAAGACACTACTTTTGAAGAAGTCCAAAATGATCCACTCCTTGACCTTTATGCCCTTCATAATGAAACACTTGAAGATGACCCTCTCCAAACTTCAAGTATTGACAGTTCCAAAAATGAGACACTTGCCTCCATGGGACACATAGACAATCTACCACTAGAACAAGAATATTCTATCATGGACATATTTGCAAATGATCAAGCTATAACTAAATTCAGTGGGCTCTATGACAATGACCATGAAAATTGTTTTGATATCAACTTCGAAGCACCAATAGAATCATCAGAATCTAATATGTTAGAAAATCAAACCGAAAATGTCAACCAAAAATCTGTCCAACATGGCAGTGAAGCTACAACATCCTATCAATTAGGATCATCTATCTTTATCAGAGTAGGCTTTCTTATAGATGAGAATATTTCAAGCATTAATTTCCATAATAAGGATGGGTTAGCATCTTGCTTCCAAAATAAGAAGTATGCCATTGCAAACAAAATTTTTCAGAACATGCATTATCAGGGAAAAGGATTAGGCCTACATGAGCAAGGAATTTTGGAACCCATACAAGTTCAAGCACATTACGGACATAAAGGTCTTGACTACTTCTCAATCAGAAAATCTAACGATGTTAATGATACCTCCTCGATATTGGGGGAAACTTTATCTGATACAAACATCAAAATGGCCATCATGAGTAGTCCTTATCATAAGGTTGTTTTCCAATACTCCTTCCATCCACACCGTACATTGTCATTCCAACATTAATAAGCCTTCCAATTGGAACCAACAAAAAAAAAAGTATTACAAATCCAAAGTTCAAAATTAAATGTTAAAGGCCATGGAATCAAACAAAAATTCAAGTGGAAAAATAAAGCTAAAGTGGATCCCAAAACAAAATGGATCAAGTCAAGAATCAAGCAAAGAAAAGATGCCAAATTCAAAAGTCAATCAAAATGTGGAGCCACAAGACAAGAGGACTCCCACATATAATCAATTTCCACCTCCTTCAAAATGGCCATCAAGCAAGACATATAAAAATGTTGGTTCCAAACACTATCCTAATAAAAATTCCCAACTTCATCATCCAACACCCCAAGTTTGGAAAATAAAAACCAATACATCCAAACATCCAACCAATCCATCCACATCTACCATCATTCGTCATGATCCTACATCTCACCTAAAGTCCAAAAATCCCATGTCACAAATCCATAAAATCTTGGCAGCAACTCTCTATCATAAGGACTCTCGTGGCACTCTATCGTGATGTGCGTATTCTGATAAGGCCAACTCTAGTATCAACAAGGATCACAATGACATCAATCAGTTGTATGCAAGCGCTATGATCCTCACAAGGCAACTACTTCATAAAGGTCATTATTGGCATGTCATGGCACCAGTCTCTACATCAGCACCATCAAAGGCTTGAACACAGTCAGTGGTCATCTAAAGAATCAAGGCTATTCGGAAAAAAATCAAAAATACAAAAAAAATGAAAAAGACAAAAAAAGACAAAAATAATAAAGAGAAATTTTTTGTCCAATGGTGAAAACCTGGCAAACAGGTGCTTTGGATAAGTACCATGATGAAAACTTGGTAAATAGGCATCATGTGTAGAATAAATCATCTATGTGGACCATTACACTTGGGGGCAAGTCGTCTCATCTCCCATGCCCTTCACATGACATTTCTTATGACATTTCCATCTATCCATCCAAGCCTTGTCATTTCCATCTATTTTCCCACCTACTTTTGATAAGGACTAAAATACAAACACAGGTCATGCTTTGGGAAAACTTTTGACATGTCTATCCTTTGACCATACCCTATTCCATATCATGTCATTACCATTAAAGCCTCATGTAACATTGTCCTTGACAAATATATGATAATAGTCCTCATGTCTCCTATCTTTTATAGAAGCCATCCATTGTCCTTTTATACCTATCACCCATCTTGGTTTCCCTTGTCAATGGTCTAAAGATCCCTCGCCATCCCATATAATCCTCATGAAGTCATTCCAAATGCAACAATATGGAAAAACTAGCCCATCTTCCAAAAAATTCCTTGACTTTGTCCTTGGCCCTGCTGCAGACTTTTATCCTCTTGTCATATCATTGTCATCCTCACGTTGTTTCAGGATGTGTCCTTCCCATGTCAAACAATGTTGTCATTGTCATCATCACCTATCAATCGGTATTCAACTTGACTAGCAGAAAAATCATGGTTGTCCTTGGATTCATGTGCATCGACATCATTCACATGCTTTTGTCACATTTTTTCGTAAAACATCAAAAAGTCATAAAAATAAGAAAAAGTCCTGAAAAAATCCTAAAAGTCTGAAAAAATCATATAAAGTCCTGAAAAAAGACCTAAAAAAATTGAAAAATGTCCTGAATATAAATACAAAAACATCCAAATCATTGTCAAAATCCCAAAAACAAATTCAAAGTCAATAGTATCTTGTCAAGTCCATTGAGTCAGTCAATCTTTGTCATTTTTCTGAACTACGTTGTCTCTGTGCATTTGCTACGTAGGAAAGATTCATCTTTGAATCCCTGAGACATTAGGTTAGCCCTCCTAGGTTTGTCGCAATGGAATCATTATTCAAACTTTTGTCCTTTGGACAACGTCATTGGTCATGTTGAACTACGAGGTCTCTAAGTGCATGACATAGGCAAGGCCATCAATCGATGAGCCCTCGAGGCCACACTAGGTCAGTCCATTAGGGTTCATGGCACAAAATTTTCACACACATCAAACATTTTTGAAATTGAGAAAAATATTCCATCAATTTCGAGCAAGCAATCTATCAACCATCTATTTCATCAGCAATTGCAATCAATTCAGCAATGACATGTAATCAAATTCTATCAAGAAAATTGAACCTAGCAAAACTTTGGGGTTCTTCTTCAGATGTGTCTTTCTGAAGAGAAACTCTCATCATTTCTTTATGCTTTTGGATGCATCCTTCCTAGGCATTATCCTCATCATCTGGCATTTTGATGGATTCTCCTAACTCTGAGAATCGATCTCCTAGATATCAACGTCATTCAGGATGTGTCCTTGAATTTGATATCGCTCAACAGTTGGCAACCTTGATCTTAAAACACTTGGCAAAAACTTGGCACTTGTCTTTGGCCTTTTCATCATGTTACTAGTTTTTCCACAAGATCTCGACAACAGGATTTACAGAAACAATGATGTCTCATGACATTGTCTTGTCTTTTGACACTCATATTACTAGTTTCTCAGCAATGTTCTGACTATGAGATTTAGAAAAATAGCGATGTATCATGATGGTGGCGATGATACATCGCTATTTTTTTGTTAGTTTGGCAATCATGTTGCTAGTTTCTCGAGGATGTCCTAGAAATAGGATTTAGAGAAGCAACGACGTTTCATGATTTGTCCTTGCCTTTTTATGCTTGCGGTTGGTTAGGACAAAATGACTAGAGGAAATTGTGCTCGTAGTATGAGTTATGATCATCCTTGTCTATGACTACTTGTCTTACGTGATGGTATGACCTTCCACACCTTGGTTTATGTCATATCATGGTGTTTATTGGCCATTACAATAATCTACCCAATGATGATTAAAGAGCAATAAATACTAAAGTCCTATGGTAAACATTGAAAGATTTGGTCTAGGAACTAACATGCATCTCATATAGGCATTGCATCCATATCATCATCCCTTTTTTTTTTTTTCTTCACTAATATTTCGTTCTCTCTGTATTCTATTCTTCTCATCCATTTTGAGAGCACACCCATGTTCTTGGAACCTGTCTGTCCTCCCGAGGGGGCATACCACAACCCTCCTCGTCATTCTTCCTCGTCCTATTTTGCACTAGGGCATATGTTTGACTTATTTTCTTTGCCACAATGCGACAGGCTGCATTACGACAAAGAGGGTCAAATGTAGACACATAAAAATGACCTAGACCTACAAGCTCTTCTTTTAACCCTAATTAGGACATTTTAATTATGTCCTTGACTCACTTTCAACTATTAATTAGATAATTCATAATTTTTTAATTAATTCATATCTGATTATTCTTCATGATTATTAAATAAATAATTTTATTTATTTATTTAATTATGTCACTAATTAAGTCCTCTTCTTCCTAAAATTAAATAAATTCTTATTTATTTAATCCACCTTCCATTATAATTAAATAATTATATTTAATTATCTAATTATTCATTAGTCTCTTCTCTCCTAAATTAAATAAATTTTATTTATTTAATTTGGTCCACTTTCCTAAACTTTAAATTAAATCTTTATATTTAATTTAAAAGGTTCTATTTGTCACATTCCTATAATAATTAAATAATATCTTTATTATTTAATATTCCACCTAAATTAAATAAATTTTATTATTTAATTTCTTCTAAATCTTATTTATTTAAAATAAGTCCTGACACCTAAATTAAATAATTTTATTATTTAATTTCTCCTCTTTTATTGTGGTTATTTTAAATAAGTCCCCCTTTAAATTCCCTCTTTTAGTAAATAATTTAAATTAAATTATTTACTATCACATGACCCCACCCTTAGGAATTAAAATAATTTTTTAATTCGAAAAGTCAACATCCCCTCTTGATTTAAATAATTTTAAATAATTATTTAATTCTCCAATGACTCCATTTTCCGTGCCCGAAATATGTTGTCACATGTTTTGTTAGTCATTGATTTGATTTTCTAAAAATCAATCTTGATCTTTCATTTTGAATCTGACCTAATGTTGCCCTAACCCTAATTGTGGGTTGCTTTATTGAATCTCATCCATTGATTCTAGGGCATTTACTAACTTTCAATCTTGGCCATTCACACAAAATTGCCTCTTCTATTAAAGATAAATTTTGGTCTCATTTTGATCATCTTGCATTGTCATATTTTAGAGATCTCTTAGCATCTTGCATTTCATATTTTATCATCTAACATTGTCTTTTGCAGATCATTTACATTGCATGTAGATTTATATTCTCTTGCATTTTAGATTAAATCCTTCAAAACTTGTTAGGTCATGTCATAAAATTATTTTTCTCACACTAAGGCTGAGGGCATCCATCATATTGCAGCAAGTAGAGGAGGTTCAATAGAAGTGAGCCATGGAGGAGAGAAATGGGTGAGATTGTTTTAGTCTCATTCCTTTTCTCTTTATTCCTCCTTTGCATTTTATTGATTGATTGATATTATTATTGCATGCATGTTCTAACCCTAGTTCAATCTTGCAAGGAAATATATTTAGATCATTACACCTGGGTCCTCTGATAAATCAAATCCCACCAATGACCAGTTATCCACAACAAAGTATCAATAAGCCCCTTAACTCACAACAATAGTCCAATTTCTTGTCCTAAATACAAAATTCTGAAGTATTGAATAAATATTGAAGCCTAGGGGTACCACTGAGATTTCATCAGAATAGTTCGAGACCTGCGCCATATAGTAATCCTGATGAAGAAAATTTGGATGAGTTGAATGAACAAGTGAAAAGGTTGAACATGGAGGTAAATTATTTAAGGAACCAAAACAACCAACTCTAGGCTGCTCAGAGGAATATGCAGTCCAACTAAAATAAGGAAGCAAGAGATTTTGTCTGATCTGGGTAGAACTTTGACAAAGGTCAGCCATCTGGGAAGAAATTTGAAAGAGGAAATTCAAGTGGATTAGGATTTGATAGAAGGAATTATCCTAGGTAGAAAATGGCATGGAATAAAAGACCAAATAATGGAGGTGTTCCCACCCCATTAGATCAACCCTCTACTCAAGACAAAACATCAGGTGATGTATATTTGGCGGAGGCAGTTCTGTCAATGTGGTGTAGAATTCACAAAACAAGTCAACACTCTGAGTTAGATTGCTCTGAGTTCCAAAATGTCATGTCCATTTTCTAGTATGAAGTTGAGAAAAATTCTAGTGGTCAAGAGCTAGTACCATTTGGTCCTTATGATTCCTGATGGTCGATTCCACAGAAGGATATAAAATTAATGGAAAATCCTAACCTGCGAATTGGACATTCCAGCAGGTGACTAACATATTCTTATGGTCGTTCATTTACATTGTCAAACCAGGGAGCGTATACTTGAAATGGAGCAACACTGTATGTGCACTAAGAATTAGTTTCAGCCACAATTTACTAAAAATAAATGCTTGGAAGGAATTCTACTTATGCTGAAGGAATGAAATGTAAAGTCTTCTTAACTTAAGCATAACTTAATCAAAGCGGAAATCATGAAAACTATGAACTGGTCTTATGATGTAGGAACAAACATAGGGATGGATTCTCGATGCTATAGGAACAATATAAGACTGATTTTGCACTAAAACCTTCAAGAATGAAATTCTAACTTATAATCAATAGGAAATAAACAACTAACTACAGATACTCACTAAGTGGGCCCCCTTAGCAAGCATCAACTAGTTAATACAAGAATTGAACTCAAAACTTCATCAACTTTTATTCATACACTTGGAATCATATACATTGATCATTCTACTTGTAAGAAAACTAACACAAAACGTTGTTTATCATTATACTACTGATCTTAATACACTTTGTTCTTTTATGTTATATTATGTTATGTTATGTTCTTCACTCATGCAGGAGGAATTGTTATTTATAGAAAAGCAACTAACTACCTAACTCTAACAGAGAAAGACATGGACATAAATGACTCCTGACGCCGAGGAATAGACTTCTCATAAATGAAAGCATATATGCTCAACTGATTCAAAGCGAATATAGCATTCCACTCTTCCTAGATTAATGATCATTTAGCTTTCCTCCCAATGACCTGGTCAAAGAGTCTTTGCTAGAACAACTTCCTTGATGGCATGCTGGAAATGGACTTTACTATAGGGCCTAGATTTGTTGCCCTTTGAATCATTCATGCCTCTTTCAACAACCTGCAATACACATGGTGACAAAATAAAAATAAATCACGCACACAATAACATGATACACATTCATTAATCACACATTAAATCCATTTCATTATCCAAAAACCACATGCATTATATTAGTCATTCGGGAGGTCAAACAAGGCAATAAATACAGACACACACAGATGTTAAGTTGTAGGAATATAGGAATGTGTTGCTACAGGATACTACCTAATTTTAGATAAAAAGTCTTTAATCAAAGAGTTTAAACAACCATCAGAAAAATAGTAAGGGTATTAAAAATACATCATAATATTCAAATTATGAGCATATTTCGAGCTCATCATTTCCCCCCTACTTATCCTAATGATGGTCCTCCAACATTAATCTTTCAAGATGTTTCTCTAAAATTAGTAGGAGTAGCATGGCTCTATAATGAAGTTTTGAATTTGTAGTAGAAACCTCTGAAACTTTTCCATCTCTCATACCTATGGGTTTCTGCATCCTCATTAACATCTATAGCTAAATAAGGGTAAAGTGGCCACATCAAAACTGCAGGTCAAAATTTTAATGGTAACCATAACTCAAAACTTTCCTAGAGACCCAGTTGCATATACTTCTTTGTCCTTTTGATGGTTTCTCTAAAGTTCAGAGGGCTATGAGGCTCAGATTTCCTCAGACCAACAATCATTTTTTCCCTTGTTTCAATTTTGGAAGATGAAAGCTTCCAAAACATATATGTTTGGTCTTTGAACTCATCATACACCTGCTTCTTGATATCAAATACTTTAATTATTGTTTTAGGCTCATGGAATCCATACATAACAGTAAGCCAAGTTCACAAAACTATGCGGGGATATGAGCTTTCAGGTCACAGCGGAATAGGTTCATTCCTTTTAGCCTCTTTATTAGCCTCAAATTGTTTTCCATAGTTAGTTTCATTGGCCGCACAAGACATGAGTGACCTCAGATGAATGTCACCAATGTGTAGAAGTGGATTCCATTTTGTTTCAAATGGAATTAGGAAACCATGTAGATAAAACTCACATAAAGAATTTCTCAGCCAATTGGGTGCTACTTGATATGCATCATAAAATTCCTTAGCTGTGTGAATGTCAAGGTCTAAATTTATGGAAATTTTCATTAATTGGAACCATAGAAATTTCTCTTTAAGGCACATAGAATATACCCTAGGTGGTGGTCTACATTCCATAATTTTACCAGTTAAATTCATCATTTCATCCATTTTCTCTTTCATTTCTTGAAGTTCCTATTTTTTTCTTTTAGTTTCCTTTTTCAATTTCTTCTTTTCTTCTTCCCAAAGACTTTGTTGAAGGTTAGTTCTAGCTAAATGGCTGAAACTCAAAGTCTGAAATGTAACAGGCCTCCATGTAATCCTAAGATATTCCAAATATTCAATCAACAATGTCCTTTTATAAACAACCAATGCTTAGAAAGTTTCAGAGGGTAATGGTGTTTCATTGAAAACTTCAGATTGTTCAAGTTCTTCCTCTTGTTGCAGGATGGACTCATGTTGCTACCTAGGAGGAGATTGTGTTTCTCCTAAAATTTTCCCAACTACTTCAACCAAGTCATCAAGACTTGGCATCCTCCTTTTATTACCACTACCATTTTGGGCTTCCTCAACTTCCACTATCTCAGTTTGAAGTTCCCCGAGAATAACAGATGAACTTTATGGAACATTCTTAGATACACTCTAAGAAACATCATGACTGAATTCTTCAGATTCCTCAAGAATGACTATAATTTTAGGTTGAACGGAGGTTGAGGTAACTTTAGACTGTTTCCTTGATGAAACTCTTTTTGGCAATGTAACAACTGCAGGAGACTCTTTCATAGCTTTCCTCTTTCTAACTTGCCTAGAGGATTCAGACCTAGCAAGAGAAGGTGATAGTAAAACTGTGGTGGCAAAAGGCATTGTTGTAGGAACAATTGCAATAGGAGAAGATGCTGTAGGAGAGAGTGGAGTAGAATGTTTTCTCTTTTGAACATGAGGGTATTATTCTGGGGTTTGTTCTACCCTAGAGGACTCTCCTACCTTCATTTTCCATTTTTATTTTCTACTAGTAGACTTGGTTTATACTTGGGTAGGTGACTTTGGTGTGGAGGCTATGGGATTAGGTGTTGTAGGAGCAGAAGATTCTTGCTCTGCTTCACTACTCATAGATTCTACTCTCTTTTTCTTTTTCTTGCATTGTGCAGGGAGTGCTCTAGGAGGTTGTGGAGGTTACAGACCCTTCTGGGAAACAAATTCTTTCCAAGAAAGGGGGCGATACATCCCTTAGGGAATGGTCAATCAAGAATTTAATGAGGGAATGATGGGTGATAGAGTTGTCCTTACCCCTCTGGGTTTCATGGCCACTATGTTCCAAAAGGTTTAACAAAAAGTTTGGAACATTGATAGCTAAACCGTGCCTCATATGACTCAATAGTTTGAAATGATAAGAATGCAAATAGGAAAAATTTCCCTCACAAGTCAAATACCTAATTATGAAGGTGGCATATTTTGAGTATGGAGGAGGCAGTGACACCCATTTACATCCTTGTTTGCAAACCTCTAAGGGTCCATTTGTTGGTATTGTGAATTCTGCCCTAGAAGAGACAACATCTCTTGTTGAAGGAAAGTTCTCTCCTACTGCCAGAAGCCCAGTTACTTTAGAAATCCGCTCTTCTATAATGACTACTATCAAAACCCACATTGTAGCTTCTCCCTCTATAAGATTTCTCAAAAAATCACCTACAGCTTCCTCCTTAAAGGTATCTATCCCCCAGAAAATAATTTAGTCATCCATAATTGTTGAATGCCTCAACCAATTGAGTATTTTGCATCAAGGTTTCATGAGTTGCAGGCTCATGTCTCACTAATTGGCCACCCATATTCACAAATTATCCCTGCTGAGATTCCTGAAACTCAAACTTCTCCTGACAATTCAAAAAAATATTTTTTGCCCTACTTCTTTCTTTTCTGTTGTCACCTTTCTTTACTTTTCTAAGAATGATACAAAGGATAATTGCATGAAATGATTATTAAAAACTACTCAAATCAAGTAGTTAACGTGTTGATTAGGATAAAAGTGCATAGTCATACTTGGTAAGTACAAGAAAATAAAACTATCTTCACAGACGTGATAGTGGCACAAGAAAAAGTTTGAAATGGATTATCCCTGCCCCCTACTTAAAATTTGGCATGTGTCCACACATGTGCATAAGGATAGGCAAAAAATAGGCAATATTGACTTATAAATACATAGCAATTAATGAATAAATGAAATAAATAAATAATGTGACGATAAAATATATCGCGTACCTTATAATAAGTGCTCATAGATGTTGGGAAAGATCACAGCTCAACTTGAAATGACAGCTGGAACGGAAACCATAAATGAAGGTGGTACAGCAAGATGGATGACATGGATGGGTGATGTAGTAGAAGATGGAATGAATGATGGTGATGGATGAAAAATAGAGAAAGTGGCTTCCTTAAAAAGGAAATCTTTATTTTGGGCATGCAACATAGCATTTTAAAGAAATGTTGCAGGAAAAAGGCCAAAGCCTTTTGTTGTAGGAAGAGCAGGGGCTACATCTGAAACAAACTACTTCATAAATTCTTCTTTGGATGTTGTCTTATGATTCAACCTAAGATGGTGTCCATTAACTAGTAGCTTGAATCGGACAGGATCTATTGTAGCCAACTGAACTAAACCATTATCAAACACATTTTCTATTTCATAAGGACCAAGCCATCTTGTAGTGAGTTTACCTTTATTTTCCTTGTACCTAGAATCATAGAGCAACAAAAAATCACCAAAAAATAATTTCTTAGTTTTGATATGGTGGTCATGCCATTTCTTTCTTTGCTACTAGAGAGCTTTAGTATGTTGCAGGGCATCTATCCTTATTTCATCCAATGCATTCAGCTATAGGAGGCATTCCTTTTGGGATTCTAAAAGATCAATGTTAAACTAAAGAGTAGTTCTTAAGGTCTTATGGTCAAACTCTATTGGCAACATGGCAATTTTTCCATAGAGTAACTCAAAAGGGGTAAACCCTATAGTTGTTTTCCATGTTGTCCTATAGGCCTAGACTGCTTCAAGAAGGCGACTGCTCCAATCCTTCTTGTGTAACTATACTGTTTTAGTAAGGATTGCCTCTAATTATTTGTTGGTAACCTTTGCCTGACCATTGGCTTGAGGGTGATAGGGGATAGACTTTCTATTCCTGATCTTGTAATAATTCATCAATACAGTGATTAAGTTTGATGTAAACTGAGCTCCTTAATCAATAACAAGTTCCCTTGGGACTCCAAACCGAGTAATAATCTACTCATACTGGAACTCAACAACTTTATTGTCATGGGCATGTGTCATTGCTTTCACTTCCACCCACTTGGTTACATAATAAATGCAAACCAAAATGTATGATTTCCTATTGGATGGAGGATCAATAGGCCCAACAAAATCCATGCCCCACTTGTGAAAGAGACTGAATACCACTTGACAATATAGGAGCATTTCATCTGACCTTGTTGGTCTCCCCATGCGTTGACATCTATCACATTTTTTGGTGTAGGTTGCAGCATCCTTGTGTAGTGTGGGCCAATAGTACCCTGTAGCAAGCACTTTCATATATGTTCTCTTGGATGCAAAGTTCCCACCACATGGCTCATCATGACAAGCATGTAAAATTTCATAGGTCTTATCTTCCCTAACATACCTTCACATGACTTGGTCAGGTCCTGTGTAAAATAAACAGTCTGCAATTCATGAAAAGTTAAAACTTTTCTCTATCAACAATTTCTCATCCTTTGGTGAGAAGTGAGCTAGGATCTTGTTGGCAGCTAAATAATTTGCAATATATGCATACCATGGAGTTTGAGTAGCAATGGAAAACATATTTTCATCAGGAAAGCTATCATCAATTACCTCAGGGGTGGCAGGTGTAGTTGTTTAAAGTCTTGACAAGAAACCAGCCACCACATTAGCCCAACTTTTCTTATCAATAACTGTGATTTCAAATTCTTGCAAAAATAGGAGCCATCTTTCTAATCTGCCAAATATGGTAGGCTTATTCATGAGGTCCTTATTTATGCATGATCTATATGAACAAATATTTGGTAACCAGTGACATAATGTTAAAACTTGTTCAGGGCATACACAACTGCTAGCAATTCTTTCTCTGTGACATTATAGTTTAATTCAGGGCCTTGAAGGTTTTTACTAATGAAATATATGACATGCTCTAGAATTCTCTTTCTGTCCTAAAAATGCTCCTATGGCATAATCAGAAGCATCTATGTGTAAATATATGGCATGCTCTAGAATTCTCTTTCTATCCTAAAACTGCTCCTATGGCATAATCAGAAGCATCTATGTGTATACGAAAGGGAAAACTCCACTTTGGTCATTGAAGAATAAGTACTTGAGTAAGTAAGTTCTTAAGTTGTAGGAAAGATTTGTCATAGGCCTCAGTCTAGTTAAATTCAAAATCCTTAGTCAATAAGGCATATAATGGATTGGCTATTTTTTTGAAATCTTTAATAAATCTTCTATAATATCCAGCATGTCCTAGGAAGCTTCTAACATCATTTTGTTTCATAGGTGTTTGCAAAGTTAGAATGACTTCTATTTTTGAAGGATCAACTTGAATTCCTACTTTAGAGATATGATGGCCTAAAATAATTCCTTCTTGCATCATCATAAAACACTTCTAACTATTTAAAGACAAATTGTTCTCCTTACATCTTTTCAACACTTTCTCTAAATTTGCTAATGCTTCTTCATAAGTAACTCCATAAGTGGTGAAGTCATCCATGTAGATCTCCATAGAATCATGAGAAATGTCAGCAAAAATACTAATCACTACCCTTTGAAATGTTGCAAGTGCATTACACAGGCCAAAAGGTAAGACAAAGTAGGAAAACGTTCCCCATGGATAGGTAAAAGTTTTTTGTCTTGATCCCTAAGGGCAATTATAATTTGATTATACCCACTATATCCATCCAAAAAGGATAAATACTTTTTACTAGAAAATGAATCTAGCACTTGATCAACAAATGGCAGTGGAAAGTGATCCTTTTTAGTTGTTGTGTTCAACTCCCTATAGTCTACACAAACTCTCCATTTTACACCCTTTTTAGGAATGATCACCAATGGAGATACCCATTGACTATCTAAAATGGGGTAGATAAAACCAACATCAAGCAATTTTTGGATCTCATTTTTAACTATTTCCCTGAGTGTTAGGTTTATCCTTCTTTGAGATTGCCTAATAGGTGAGAAATCTTCCTTAATGTAGATCCTATGAGTACAAATTTGAGGATCTATTCCCTTCATATCCCCATAGTCCCATGCAAAAGCTCTGTGTTGATCTTGCAACATTGTGACTAGGGCAGTTTGTTGAGATTGAGGTAGCTTATTATTGATATTCAAACAACAGCCTGGAGACAGTTCTATTTACTTGGTAAGATCATTCATCAAGGCTACTAATAAAGGTGGTGTTTTTATTTCATGTGGAAGCAAATGTTGATAAACTGTAAGAATTTTAGGTGGTAGGCTCTCAAGATTTAGTTGCTGTAAGAAGCATTACTGAGGACAGCTATCTGGAACAGATGGGCTACTCATATCAAAGTTGGACTGCAAAATGTGTAAAATCAGGCCATCCTCACTCTGAAATTGGGAAAATGGATTAGTTTGTAGCATCATTAGGTGATCCAATGAATTGAATTCTTCAGTTTCCTCTCCTAAATCTGGCCAAATTGGTTGAGACAAGTCTGGATGAGGCTGGACAGGTGGGTATAAAGCCAATTTCTTTGTTGACTGACCATCAAAAATTGTCATGTCTCCTCAATGACTTCATATAATAGCAATAGTTATGGCTAACCATGGTCTACCTAGGATGATAGGATATCCTCCCAAAGTTGCCTTAGTGGACAATATGGTAAAATCTGTTGGGTATTCCCAAGACTCATGGTTGACAATGATATCTTCTACCACACCATCAAGTGTTACTATGGAACTATCAACAAACTGTAGGATGGTAGGTGCAGACCTAATGGCTAGGATATTCAAATACTTTATAGTATTCTTGGTCATTACATTGATGGCTGCACCAAGGTCAATCAAAAAATTCTTTACTATCTAGCCATTAATATTTATTTGTACCATAGGACTCCCAGGGTTAGCATATTTTGGAATGACTACCTTCCCTAACATAATATCTGCCAACTGTCCTAGAACATGGATAGTTTGGGGATCCTTTTTCTTTCTTCTAGGTTTCTTCAAATGTGCCTCCTTAATGGCTTTCCCATAAATTGGGACATCTTTAATGGCTTGAAAAAGGGGAATGTGAATGTGTGCATTCTTTAGCTGATCCAAAATATCAAAGATAGGCTCTTCCATAGACTTGGATGTAGTAACTTGCAATCTCTGAGAAAAAGGTGGTTTGGCTTGATGTTGTAGGACAACCTCCTTAGAGACAATATTTGATATAGATATATGTTCTACAGGATTAGTAGGTTGTTCAGAGGTAGAGTCTAGAATCTCAGTAATTATTGGCAGTTGTGGATTAGGGAGAGTGGTTCTAGACCTGAGATGGATATCATTAATATTCAAGGCATAAGCTAGATACTGATTGGATTTTGCAAAATACATAGGTTGTTGTTGTTGTTGCTGCTTATTATTAAGATTTGGCAATGGTTGAGTAGGCATAGGCATTTTTTTTGGAGGGTGAGTATTTGTTGCAGGTGTTGTAGGAGGTGGCATGAGGGCTAAAGGTTGTGGCTGTTGAAACTGCAGCAATCCAGGGGATTGGTTCTACCATTGCTAAGAACCTCTCCATTGAGTATTTTTCTGCCAATTACCTTGGGGTGGAGTCCATTGTCCTTGTGGTTTCTGCCAACCTCCTTGAGGAGATTTCCATTGAGGACTCTGATAGTTAGGCCAATGTGGTTGAGAAGTATTCCAAGGTGGTGATGGGCCATATGTAGGTTGCCATTGGTTATTGTAATTATAATAAGGATTACTAAAAGTCAAAGGGTCTTGAGGCATACCTTGTATTTGAGCCCATGGGTGCCTTTGTGCTATTGGAACCATCAATTTTGGAAAAATTTGAGGGTGCCATGTCAAAAAAGTCTAAATACAACACTCAAAAACTCAGTTGAAAAAGTAGCCCGAAGAGCACATTGTGAAAAATCATAATTTTGAATCTATTCATTTTCATGCAATTCCATCTTGTAGGTGTCTTCATCTAACATATGTGAGTGTTCACATCAATTTTTAGCTTCATACATTCAAATTTGACAATTTCAAAGCGACATGTTGAAGGGTTTTTGAGAAAATCTATTGTCGGAACAATGAAGATTTTGTTAAAATGATCAACTTTGGGGATAAATGTTAAGAAATTAAAAGGGTTTCATGAAAAAGTGATTGATGTTCTAGATTCTCCCCATCTCAATGTATATCCATGTCAATTTTCAGAGCTTTAGGACATTGTTTGATATTTTTCCAAAATCAGAACCAGATGGGTTTCACCCAATTGAAAACTGCATTTCCAAAACAGATGCAAAGTGGTCAAGTTTGATTTTTAATATCTTGTAAAGGAAAAATATTGAAGAAAAACCCATTTTCCTACATGTCCATGTGAGCTAAATTGACCAATCCCCAAGGTGGCAACTTCTAAGAATCAAGTCTTATATTTTTCCAAAAAAGCGCAATCTGATGAGTTTCAAGTGATTTTTGACAGTGGTAGATTTCAGAAAATGCCAAGTAGGCTACTTTGGTTGTTGAATTTTTTTTATTCTGATTCCTTCATGACAATCCATTCTACATCCATGCTCTCCTATCATAGATCAACATTCAGGTGTATTTTTGTGGCCTTTGGAGATCATTTGATCAGTTTTCCAAAGAAATTTAAGAGGTTACTTAAATTACTTTAATCATTGTGTGAAAATGTCAAATTAAATCATTACCCATTTCAGTGGATTGGTCACTTCATATTCCTGATAAAATAGCTATGAGAGATGTAATGAATACATTATCAAGATGATTTCAAAATGAGGGGACTGTGCAAGAAGAAAAGACAGAGATGGTTTCCAAAATCACAATCATGGCATAATACATTGAGCTATGCTTATGATAATTACAAGAAAAGAGAAACATACAATATTCTAGTGACAATAGTCAAAGTCCATACCATGTATAGGAAGGCTTCACACTGAAATTTTGAACAAAATATGAGAGTAAAGGTGATAGTAGTTCATATGTTGCATCCTCAGGCCAAGAGGTTATCAACAAAGAATAGAAGACACACCTACAATGTTGACTTCCTAGATCAAGGACAAAAGCTATTGTGAAAGCACTTGAGTCTCACAATTGCATTATGTATAAAAGGATGATATCTTGGGGTTTTGAAAATAGAGTTATGCCATCATGGATATTTACCAAGAATAAGCCATTGACATCAAAGGGATATTGCAACTATTAGCTAACTAGAAAGCTCATCTCAAACAAATAGAAACTCTATTAACTTGAGAACACAAAAAAAAAAATAATGTAAGTGAAAGAAGGAGGATAGTTTGGAGGAAAAATAACTACAACATGAAATGATGGGAAAATGAAAGAAGGACAAGAGCCTTTATCTGAATTCCATCACCTATAACATCATGACTCAAAAATAAATCAGTGCAGCTACATGATATCATGATTATGGAAACTTCATTAAGGAGATCTCTTCCTGGCTAGTTAATGAAATTGAAATTGAAATTTGCTTCCCTAATGCTATCGCGCTTTCCACAAAGGATAGATTGGATGATAAAAAAAAAATTACTTGTTAAGATATTGAATCCAATGCAAATGTTAATAAGCACACAAATAGATAGATTTTGTGAGCATAGACAATTGGCAATGACTCAGGAGAAAATAAAATAAGGGATGTCCTCCCACAGGATGTGCAAAAGTAAAACTAGCAGTTTTCCTGATTAACACCTTCCAAATCACAACAATATTGAAGATAATGGAAACTTTCAATGGCGTGAAAGATAGTAAAGGTCAAGGCTAAAAGAGATCAATCTAAAGATATCAAAGCAAGCAATGGAATCTCTGGGAATTCACAGGAACCAGAAGCAATGGTGATTTCTTAAACAATAACATAAAATACTCTACAAAGATCTGGATGTATCCACGTGAACATACGGCTTGGTGATAACCATTGTAGAGACTAGAAATTATTGGAGGGGATACATGTTCACATGCTTACACCATGCATCAGTGAGCCAACCAGAGGCACCATGAGTTTAAAAGAAAGACATATAAAAGGGGAAAACTTCCATTTTGAAAGAGAACCCACAGACTATACTGATTCCTCATATTCTCAAGGTCATTGAGCGTTTCCACCATTGAAAGCATTGTATTTGAAATATGATAGGCCGAGCCCTGGTAGAAGCATAATATCCATCAACAGTCGAAATAAAGAAAAGTATTTGTGAGTAAACAGTCAATGAGACACATGAGAATCAAAATGGACAGGAGAAAATACAAATTGCATGAAGAGTATAGACATCTAGAAGTGAAAATGGAAGTCGCGGATCCTAAAGATATGTCATCCCATGAGACATAATGACTAGGAAATTTTCATGATGCAAGTGGTTATGCACTGGCTAAAAGGGATCAGCTTGATATTGCAAATAAATTTCACATAGCGCAAACACCATAAAGAAAAATAGAGGGCTAATGAAGTAAGGTAGGGTTCACAGCATAAAATAATGGAAACTACGATGACAAAGAGTCCTAAATTCCATAAAAAAGACATCTATTGTTGAAGTGAAGTCACCAAGTCTCTCTGAATGAAAGAGTCCCGTCGATGGGCCAACAACATGCTGATTTCAGCAGTGAGAGATATGAAGTCAGTAGAAAAAATAATATGTCTCATCGATTATTCAGGTTACTTTGATGATGAAACAGATGAGGAGAAAATAAGTATGGTGAATTCACCATATTAAGAGGTGTTAGGTGAATTCAGAAGTTTTCATGACTAAATAAAGGCGTATTTTTAAGGAGTAAAATATTTCCATGGGGAGAGCTTAGAGTAATAATCATTTTACATATGTATTTAAAAGATGGAATAGCATTAAAAAAAGTGGGGAATATAACTTTTTCCTAAAGTGTAAAATGAAAATGATGAGTACTTACAATGGCGAGTAAGATGATTTTACGAGATGAAGTAACCAAATAAGTGATTATCTAAAAATATATTTTCACCATGTAAAAATGCAAGTGAATTATTTCACTGAAGGGTCACAAGATGAGTAATTATTTTACCCGAAGAGGATTTTTTGGGTAAAGATTGCCAACAAAGGTAATCACTGAAATTAATTCATCGGTGAGAGAAGTGAAATTGGTGGAGGAAAAAGGAAAGTATTCTTGATGCATCATGTCACACTGATAGCCCAAAAGGAATAAGTGATGATGGAAGGGGAAGTTAATATATTATTTAAAATTCAAATTCTGGTGTGGCAATATCAAGAATATATATTGTATGGTAAATATTGCCATATTTATTTTGAGAGATTTTATTGTTGGTGAAAATATTTTTTCCTCATTTGGGGGAATAATTTCATCAAAAGGATTAAATAATGGGAAATTGTTTTATCGATGGATATTTCTCAAATGGGTAAATATATATTTTTACCAAAGGGAAGATAATTATTCCAAAGGAAAGAATGTCTTAATTCTTCATGCAGAATTGAAAGGTAATTTAATATCTTGAAATGGAAGTATTTTTAGAGGAAGATGTAAAATTAAATATGAAGTGGAATACTTTTACCATGAGGGAAAATATTTTTACCAAATATAAATAAAAAGCGGCTCATAGTATAATTGGTGAATAATGAAGATTGCCAGTAGAGGGATTAAAGTTTATTACATAATGATTTTTACGAAATAAAGATAACGAAGAGTAAACTATTTTAATTTGTCAAAGACAATTAATTAAAATATAATGAAGGGATGCAACCAATGGACAATGAAGGATTACAAATATTGAAAATATGATGTATATATGTACAATGAAGTTAAATAGAAAGGTAGTAGTAGATTTAGGAAGCTACAAGTAGTTGGATAGGGTGAGTAGTTGCTGAAAAATATGATGATGTATATTGTAAAATATTTTCAAATTATATAATGGAGAAGAATGTATAAATTTAGTGATCCATTTAAGGTGTCAGTTGTTTATTGAATTTATCAAAATATTATCAAGTTGTCTCCAAGGTTGTCATTTCTTTATTATTTAAATTGATATATCAAGTATATTTTTAGTTTATAAAAGCACATTTTTTGCTCTTGTGTGGTTCATTTAATTGGCTCCTTCAAGGAAGAATTAAACTCATTTAATTAATCATAGTAATTTGGAAAAGGACATTTGGATCAGTAAGAAGAACTTGATAATTGCATCCTTGCACGTTTATGCTAGACATAAACTCATAAAAGTGCTAAAAAATTTGAATTGTATCCAAAAATATGACTCACACCTCATACACGTCTTGACTCCATTAACCCAATAGAAGTAGGCACTGATCATATGAATTCCATTTTAGGATTTCATAAAATCTTATCCATACATTCATATTTTAAACATTATTAGGAGTAGAAATAATTATCGAGCTTTCATTTATCCCTCACAATTTTCCATTAGGGATAGATCACATAGATAGGAATCATACAAATTCTGCATCACTTTCATAGGTACACCTGCCTAGGTTTAGCAGAGCCTAAAGAGTAGAAGGTTCAATTACATTAATTGGCCTTGTCCATTGGCCAAAAACATTGTGAGAGCTTGGCAACCTCTTGTGGTCCAAACCTATGCTTTTGATACCTAACATGTGCAACGAATAATAATTGGTCATCATCACCCTCTATTTCCTTAAAATCAGTAGGTAATTACTTAGCCTCCAGGTTAGCCACCATCTTACATCTGTAGTCACGTTTCTTTTGTCTGCAATGTGGACAAAACTCAGCCAAGATTGCTTCATCAATTCCCCAATATGGGTGCATCTGGTACTTACTGGTGCCTCTGCACCCTTAGTTCATCAGCACGTCCTCAAGTGGTATCCATGGTGGTCTGCGACAGGGATCACCATCTTCTCCTTGCACTCTACTCTCCAAAATTTCTAAATAGTAAAAGTGAAAACGACACTAGATTGCCTTTTCAAACCTATTTATAGGTTGAAAATTAGGGTTTTTCCTTTTGTGTTTGTATTGGAGACTCATTTGACTGCCTCTGACCAATATTTTTGCTATCTTAACATCCTTTATTTTCAAAACTGATCACATCGTTGTTTTTCTAGGCATCCATTAAGCTTATCAGGACACTTTCCAAATCTTTCTGGCCTCGGGCCAAAATTCAAAAACTTTCTCGAGGTGGCATAAGCACTTTGTACATTTGGTGGGGAATATATTTGATTTTTTTTCTTTTCCATAACATGATAAATTGCATTATGACAAAGAGGGGCAAAATGTAAACACATAAAAGTGACCTAAGCCTATGAACTCAATTTTCTCATCAATTCCTCTAAACGTAATTTGATTATGTCCATCTGACCAAATTCAACTATTAATTAAATAATGAACAATTATTTAATTAATTCATCTCTCTTATTCTTCTTGACTATTTAAATAAATTACATTTATTTAAATACACCACCAATGTTTAAAATCCTCTTTTAAATTATTAAATTTATTTAATCCACTATTTTATCTTGATTATTTAAATAAGTCTCTAATATTAAAGTCTCCTCATAATTAAATAAATTCCCCATAATTTATTTAATTATTAACCCACTTCTTCCACAATTAAATAATTTAAAATTAATTATTTAATTGTCTCATTTTAATTCATTTCCAAATTTAAATAAAAAACCATTTATTTAAATTTCTCTCTTCAAGTAAATAGTTTAATTATTATTTACTACCACATGACTTCACCATTTTGAATTAGATTAAAATATTAAATTCAAAATAGAATTTCCCTCCACAAATTAAGTAATTTCTAAAATGACTTGATTTTCTAACTCATTTTTTTTCTACTTTCTAAATCTTATCTCACTATCACACATATTCTCATTCCTTGATTTAATTTCTTAAATTAAATCTTGTCCACTCATTTTGAAAGTTGCCCTAACCCTAATTAAGGGGTTTTTAATTTGAATCTTGAGCATTGATTCTAGGGCACTTTTCAATCTTCAATCTCATCCATTCATCCAAAATTGTGTTTTCTATAAAATGGCAATTTTGTCCTCATTTTTACATCTTGAAAAATTGGGAAAATCTTGAGAACTCTTGCAAATATTGTATCTTGCAATTCTTGAGTCTTGCATTTTTTTTTTTGTCATTTAGTTAATTAATTTTCACATAGGATTTAAATTCTCTTGCATAATCATTTGAATCTTTCAAAACTTGTTTAGGATTAGTCATAATCTTAGATTGCTCATCATAAATCTTAGGGCAACCTCATATTTTCAGCAAGTTAGAAGGTGTAATGGAGGTCAATCATGGAGAATGAAGACCTTGGGTGAGATTGTTTCATTCATCCTTCATTTATTCCTTTACACTCCATTATCTACTTTGGGTTTTATATGTTGCATTTAATCTACTAAAAACCTAGGAAAAATACCCTTCATTACATTTGTGAACCCAACTGCTTTTCAAACACATTTTTTGTATATTTTTGTATGGTTTTTTGTCTTTTTTGTAGGTACAAGTGTAGGAAATGCCACAAATGTCATTTTTTGTGATGCAAGTGCTCTGTTGCACCACATCTACCTTCATGAACAACACAAGTTCTTTGTCATGATGCATCTAACCCGCTGATCGACACATCTGATTTAACGCATCGTATTTGACAAAACCCGAGCTGCATTCGACTTACGAAGCCACATTCACCTTACCAAGCTGCATTTACCTGTCCAAATGATCCATTCACCATAGCAAGCCACATTCACTCTGTTGTGATGCAATCGACTAGCAAAGAATTTGTTTTTGTTTTTCTAGATTTTTTTCTTTTTTTTGTTTCAATAGATTACAGATTTTTGGATTACTAATTTGTGTGTGATAGCATGTGGGAAGCTAGATTCTACCCCCTTTGTTTGTCTATTTTTATAAATCTAATCAATCAAACAAAAAAATTACATTACATTAATGAGTTAAAATGAACACTCATACATTTTCATTGGGCTAAAAATAACATAACCATGCATGTTCACTCATTGGATTAAAAATAAATTTCACACATTTTCATTGGGTTGAAATGAACTCTTGATTGTTTCATACTACAAATGGTTAAAATGAAGCCTTATTTGTTCACACTATAGCGGTTAAAATGAACATGTGCCTGATTTGTTTTGTGATTTAGTATCAACCTCTACAGTGTGTATGCAATTCTATTGTGCCTTGTGTGATCTAGAGAAACAAAAAAACCAATGAGTTAGTTACTCTACCACCTTTCATATTTCAATTTGGGATTAAAAGGAATAATTATGCGAGTGTGAGTGGAACATATTGTGTGTTCTCTCTCTTTGTTTCTCAACAAAGATTGATCAAGCTATGAATATGTTTTCTCACTTTTGTTTATCTTAGAGGGCCTACCTGGTGGGAAAAAGTAATCACCCTAGGGAATGACCCAATCGGTAATATACTAGATTCCAAGTGACTTCCAACTAGTATATAAGTGTGGGTTCTTGAGGAAAGTTCAATAATCATGATCACCATTCTGAAAAGAAGGGAAGAAATGGTCTCTTGCCACATGGATGGTTCCCCACGAATGGAATTATCGAATTAAAACCCTTGTTATAGTGTGACCAAAAACCTTTCCTATTCTTTGGTGCAACAACAGTCATTGTGAAGGCACCCACATTTTCAAAGTTTTTAGTAGAGATGATTAGCCTGCCATGGGAGACTCATGGGGGTTGGAAGCTTGGTTTCCCTAAGAAGTGAGTGCACTATAAAGGGGAGTCCATGGGGCCAAGCTTCTGAATTCATCCACTAAGAATATGTGGTTGGAGTAAAATCCGTGTGGGATCCAAAGGAATATAGTGTTTGTTGCCATAGGGATTGTACATTTTTTTTGTGTTTGTTTAAAAAATTTCCAAGACAATGTGTTTTCCAAGTGTCTTTAGACAAAATGAAAAAATCAACATCCTTTTATAATATGAAATAACTCTTCAAAACTGAAACACATATTTTAATCTACCAAAAACTAAATTATGCGACACATCTGCCATTTTGAGTCACAATCGCTTTTTTGCATCGCATTTGCAACCTTAAATGATGTATTTTTTTGTCATATTTCGCATTTTCTATATGAAATGTCGTAATTGCTTTGTCGAACCACATTTTCCTTTTTAAATGCTACAATTTCCTATCTTGTGACACATTTTCTTTGTTGTAATGCATTTACTATGACACATTTTCTAATAACCCAAAATTTCATTCATTGTCAAGAAACCGAGGCTCAAGTTTTCCACATAAGATTCTAGATATCTTTTCTCTATTGTTTCTATCCACAACTAGCCAGGAATTTCTCAACTTCCATCTTCCTTTCATTAGAGGTTGCATTCTTAGGTTACCATAGGATTCCATTGCATTTCTCTAATTGCATTCTTAGGCTTTACCATCTTTCTAGGTACTTATTTTGTAGATTTAATGAGAAGATTCCTTACCATTCTTTGTCAAACCTTTGTATTCAAGAGTAGGTTATCATTGGAATCGATCAAACTATTGTCTTTAGTCATTACCTTTTATGAACTATTTCCCACTCATTAGTCTAGTGTGGAGATTTCACTTTGTCCTCCTTAGTCCTTTTTACAAGTCCATTGACATTCCAAAATTGAGACATTTCCAAAAAATTGTATGGTTAAGTAAATCATCTCCTTTCCATTTGCATAATTTTTAGTCTACTTATTTTAGTCTCATTTGTGTTCATCATTCAATAAGCATTCCTTATTCCAAAACCCAAAAACATAGAGTCATAATATTTGCATATTTGGGTCATCCTTCACCATTCCCAAAGTTGAGAAATTTTTTTTATGGTTGAAACTAGATTACAGAGAAAAAGAAGATTCATGGATTCTTTCGATCAAGACACCAACCTAATTAATTTTTCCAATGAAATGAACAAAAATACTTTCCATTACAACATGAATGTAATTACCAACATAGGGAATTCTCTCATTAATCTATTTAGTGAGATGTCCACTCCATCCTCTTCACGCAATACTTTTGAACAATTCAGTCACAGATATCCCAATGGGAAAGTCTTTAAAGAAGACATACAAGTTGTTGTCCAAAACCTAGAAGTGGCCTCCTTTGTGGAAGAATTTTTTTTGAATGATTCAACCAGATATCTGGCTATTCTCCTTGACCAATGGGTTAAATTTCCAAAAGGATTTTATCTCAACACTATAAGAGCAAAATCTCTTGATCCTACCATTAAAACAAGTCAATCACATGATGCAAACAATGCCTCCATGGGAGCCACCACACAAAATGTCATCAACACCATCAATACTACCTCCCTTGGTCATACTACCACCCATACCACAACCAATGAATCTAATATGGTCAACACAATGTCTATTGGAGGATGATCAATCCAAACCAACACCACATCATAGTCCATCCCTCAACAAACATCCATAGTTTCTTCACAAACTAATGGATCAACAATAGGTGTCAACACATCAAACCTCTTTGGGGAATCATATTGCTCTATGGGTACATCAGTGAACCTATTATTGTATCTAGGACATCAACATTATCTATATCCCACTTAGGTAGTAATAAAACACCACCCTTTTGCACGAGTTCTCTGGCCTCATTTTCTTTAATATCCTAAAATTTCTTCTCCATCTCACTCCTTACATTGTCTTGTATAACCTCCTCTTAAAGATCAAGGTGTAGACTTCTTTCCTTGGCCTTCTTCTCAGTGTAATATTGAACACTTTCCCTCCACACAAAATTTTTAAATGCCTCAGTCTCAATAAATGAATCATTTTCCATGAATTCCCTGCAAGCATCTTGTCTCAAATCATCAACATTACTCATGCCACTCAATTTTTTTTTACTTAGCCTAAGGTGACCTATTCCAGAGTTTTATGCCACTTCTCTTGGGGAAGAAGGCATCCCTTGCTACATATCTTCATGGGTCACTAGAATATCATCCATGACAGTGTTAGAACAATCAACAACCTTACATACCTTAAATTTCTACTTCTTGGCTAGGGGTTGCTCTGATAGAAGATATTCCCTAGGAGGTGAATCAAAATCAACAATAATAGGAGAAGACCACCTAGGAGGTGATGGAATTGAGATGTGAGGGGAATATACTCTTGATCCCTCTGATTTAGTAGGGGTTGGTAATGTTTTTTCCTTCCTTACCCTCTCCTTCCTTCTGTAGACACATAAAAATGTCCTCGTAATCATTTTTAAATCATTTCACATTTCATTCAATTATCCATATATTATAACCATTTATTCATAAGCATTTATAGGCATCTATAAGCATTATTCATAAAATCATTTGATCATTTATCATTTACCATTTAAGCATAAATCACTAAAATATCATTAAATCATTTAATAATCTTTCCATTTATCCATTCATCTCATATTCATATTTTATGCATTTCCATTCAAATATTATACTCATAAAACCCATGTCCATAATCACTTCATTAAAACCATTTTCATAATAATTTATCCACCATAAAAATATTAATACATTAATTCATTTACACATTTCATGCATTTGCATATTCATTTAAAATATCACAAATATTAAATTATTCATTTACCACCTACATGCATTTATCCATTTCAATCTTTTATCTTACCCATCTCATGCATGTGGGATATTTCCCTCTTTGCAAATATTTTATCCCACATTCCCTCTTCAAACTCTCTCCATCCTCATGGAACTCCTATTTAAATAGGAATCTCTTCTCATTTTTGGGATACACGAATTTGGAATGCTTTTTCCCACTCACCATAGCCTCTTGCTACATTTTGTGCCCACAAAAATCTCAGAGCAAATGCATAAAATAAGATCTTGGTGAAAGGGAGACAATGGATTTATGTTCTTTTAAGTGCAAATTTTGATTTCTTTTAAGCAAGTTTGTGATCTTAGTGTAGTTGCATGTTTTTGCTGGTTTGCATTTAAATTATAATTACTCTATTGATGTGGGCAAAAATGTTGGTTCTCCTCCATAGAACCATGCATTACATGAACAATGTCATATCCTACTGAAAATATGATTTGTTGTTAATAAGGCTGATTCTTGGCATGCTTCAATATCCATGTTCTATTCTAAAATCACATTATGTGCTAAATGATTTTATGTAGAAGTTCTGTGATCTTAGATCTCTACATGGATGTGATCTTATAAGGTACTCCATTTCTTCAAATCAAAATCATAACTCTTATATGGTATTGATATGATTTTCTAAATCAAGTGCCTTACATTTTTATAGATTTAAATTCACGGTTGTTGGTTCGTAACAGGAGAAATATAGTAAAATTTGCAGCAAATGAAAGTGTTTTTGACAGCATCTTTTGGTTTTCTTAAAAAATTGCATATCAGCATTTTTGCTTTATTCACATCTTTGGCAGAGACGTGGTTCTAAAAAAAAAAAAAAAATCTGCATGTAACGCCTCCCTTCTTCGTCACTATTTTCTTGCCATTTTGTCAGATTTTTGTAGCCAACCTTCAATCCTAGATTCCCACGCCTCTGCCAAAGCACATTTTGCAACATTGAATGGTTAGTTTCTTCCTAGATTTTTGCAGCCAACCTTCAATCTCATATTCCCATATTCTTCCCATTGTCTGATATGATTAGCTTCTTGGAAATGGTTGTCTTTTTCAAATTAGATGAGAATGCTTTCAAACTCTCATATGATGCATATTTATAAATCATGAATATTAAATAGTTCCCTCAAGCCATTCTATAGAGCTTTGCCACAACAAGAGATTTATTGGCTTCCAGCTGAAAGTCTGCAAGAGCATTAATTTTAATTCTAATTTAGTTTGATTCTCTTTACTCTAGTTTTCTTAGAGTAGCTTTTAGGTTTAATTTAGATTTTCAGATTTCATTTAGATTTATCTTAGATCTTAGCATTAATTCATAACTTATCTCTTAGTTTTAATTTTATTTTAGTATTTAGTTTTAATTTTAGTTCTTTGGATTAATTTAGTTTAAGTTTAAATCTAACTTTAGTTTAGACTTTTCATTAAATTTAGTTTTTAATTTTTTATTTAGATTTTTAATTAGATCTTTTTAATAGATTTTTAATTAGATTTTTTTAAAATTAGATTTTTAATAGATTTTAATATAGACTCTAATATAGATTTAACTTTACTTTAATTTAGATTAATTGTAGTTAATTTTTTTAGTTAGATTAGTTTTAACTTAGATTAATTCTAATTGGCTTTTAATTTAAATTAGCTTTAACATAGAATATTTTTTAATTTAGAATTAGTTTTTAGTTTTTAACTTAGATTTAGTCTTTAAATGTAGTTTTAATTTTTAATTTAGATTTTTATTTTTTATTTTTAATTCAGAAGGTAGATTTAATTTAATTTAGTTTAGATAAATTTCTAATTTGGATTAGTTTTAAATTTAGTTTTTAGTTTTTATTTATAACTAATCTCTAATGTAGATTTGGTCTTTTAATCTAGATCTTGCTTTTTATTTTTTTTAATTTAGATTTAACTTAGAATTTAGACTTAATCATTTAGAGTTTATTTTAATTTAAACTAGATTTTAGGGTGAATGTTAATTTAATTTTTTTAGTTTTGTTTGATTAGGGGACTAATTTTATTAATTTGGATTCTCTTATATGTTCGTTTGGCAGAGAATTGAAAATCAAAACATACGCTTGTCGAAGAAAGGAGGCATGAAACTACTAATGGGATTGAGATGCAGGACGTTTGTCGAAGACATGATTTTGAAACCAATTGTCTTTTAGATTGGAAAACACTTCAATTGGTGCATTAAAAATGAACAATTGTCTTTTCTCACATAGGCTTAACTTGGGGTTCAATAAACATTGTTTGCTATGCTTGAAGGTGGTAGGTGATTATGCTCTCACCTTGTGCAAACTAGGTGATCAGAAAGCCAGACCCATCTATTTTATGTGTCACCCTGATTCAATAATCGAAGTACCCTCTCCCCTTGCGCACTTGTGCAATCCTGGGTGCAAGAGAAACGATTATTGACTCTAGAACTTGGGTTTGCCTTGGTGGGAGAAAGTACTCACCCCAAGGCAATTCAGACCAACAACAGAGCATTTTGGCCAAGCTACCCCCGTCCAGTATATAAATGTGAATCCTAAGGGAAAGCCTAGTATTACGAGTGCGAATATGTCATATAGACCAAGTAGTACTCCCCAAAACCCTATTGAGCGTAACCTCATCAGGCTGGAGTGCCTCCTAAATAGAGCTTAATCTTGCGCCCCATGTATGGCCACTCGAACAGGGGTCCCAAACTAAAAACCTTTGTGTAGTTGCCAAAATCCTTCTATTTGCTAGTGCAACACTGGTCAGTGTGAAGGCATTCACATCTTCGCAGTTTTTAGTAGAGGTGATCAATCTGCCATGGGAGTTTCATGGGGGTTAGAAGCTTGGTTGGCCTAAGAAGTGAGTGCACTATAAGGGGGAGCCCGTGCAACGAAGCTTATGGATTCACATGCTAAGAATATGTGGTTGGGGAAACCCACGTGGAATCTAGCAGATATTGTCCTTTCCAACCTTAGGATTTGTGCTTGTATTGTTAAACTCAAACACTTTGTTTGCTATGTCTTGCATGTGTGTTCCAAAATAGACCTCAAAGAAACATCACACCTAGTAACTTGCAACATCTCAAACTTTGCAAATCTCAAAGGGTCCAGCAACACAAACATACAACATGAACCTATCACTTGGATTTCTTGGGGTCATCATCCTTCAATTTTGATCTTTCAATCCTTGCATTCCACCTAGTCCTTGCATTCCATCTAGACTTGGAATTCCACCTAGCCATTGCATATCCATTTCATCCTATTCCTTGCATATTACTAGTCTTGCATACATAGGTGACATTACATAGTCCATGCATATACATAACACTCCACCTAGTTCTTGCATGTTCAACCCCTTTGCATATCAAGATCATTTCACCTACCATTTGCATGTTCCAATAATTTAGTCCTTTGCATATTCATCATCGATCAAACAAAACCCTTAGCTTGCACTTAGGCTACTCTTCCTAGGTCTTGGAATCAGACCATTGGCTATCTATCACCCGCATCACTTGAGGTTCATCATCCTTGAGTTAGGGAACATACCATTATCCTTGATTAGGGCAATCCTTTTAGAGTCCGTCATCTCTTACATACCCTCTCTTGATCATTGGTCCTTGTGTCTATCCATCATAACACAAGTAAAGCCTTTACATCATAACCAAATTTGGACCTAGAGTTGCCTTTGAGCTCTTGCATTCTTAGCTTTTCATACCATACCTTACCACTTCCATATCTCATCTTAGAATCATATCCTTTTCATTGCATCCTAGTCTTAGGTCTCATACATTACCTTGGATTGAAAATCAAAACAATCAACTATGACCCCTAGAATAAGAGAAAAAATTTTTCAAGAAGAAGGGAACCCTTGGGGAAGAGACTTTGATGGTGAAGATAACATTAGTGTTGCAACTAGAGAAACAAATGAAACTGATGATGAAGAAATAACCAAATCTGATAGAGAAGCACTTAAGGGTCATAGATTCACTAAGCTTCTTATGGAGGTAGTCAAATGTAACCCACAACAATACTTCAAAGCCCTTGTTGATGAAGGAATCAAAATGCCTCCTGATTTTGACATGTCACTACTCATGATGAATGACCAACCTAAATCTACTAGATCTAAACATCCCAAAACAAACAACGATGGTAGAATCAAATATCATAGACCCTTTTATCTACAACTAGGTTACAAGCAATCTTCAAAGACCTCAAAGCCCATGCCAACAAATGATCCTATTTTGGATGAGCTTAGAACATTGAGACAAGAATTGGACACCCTTAAGAACCGTAAATCATCATCTCATAAGTTCCCCATTGAAGATATATGTCCTTATCCCTTTGATCCAAGCATACCAATTCCACCTTTTCCTAACCATTGGGACATACCAAAACTTGACAAATATAATGGAAAAGGGGATCCTAAACATCACTTAAGACAATTTTATGCTACTACCATGGAATTTGCAATTGATGAAACATACATTATGAGATTATTCCCTCGCAGTCTAGGAGGAGAAGCAATGGAATGGTTTTCACGATTACCCCCGACCATCACATATTTTCAAGAATTGGCTGATAAATTTGTCTCCAATTATAGTTTCAATTGTGACTTTAAAGTGACCATGACAAACCTTTTCAACACCAAACAAAAACTAGGTGAATCTTTTGTGTCATTTTTGCAAAGATGGAGACATTTAACAAAACGATTACCTTATGTCATTCCTGATCAAGAATTGGTTGACCTCTTTTGTCAAAATTTGAACAAAGAAATTAGAATGGAACTTCACCTCAAATGATTGGATTCCTTTGATGATGCCATAGAAATGGGATTCCGAATCAAACAAACTCTCATTGATGATGGAACCATAAAGCTTAATAATGATAGAGATCAAAAATCAAATTCAAACAACAAGACACGTTTTTGGGTAAAGAACAAGAATGTAGTCAATGATAGAGTTGTTGATGCAAAAAAAACTAAAACATCATTGCCTATTTATAACCTCAAAGATTCATCTTCAGATAAAGGAAAAGAAAAATAGAGAAGTTTCCCTAAATGAAATTTTACACCATTGGGACAATCACTTGAATCCGCATTAAAAGAACTTCTTGAAATCAATATTATAATGCTACCTGAAATAAAGGAATATAATCCACAAGTCAAACCCCCATGGTGAAATGAGAATCACTTTTGCGACTATCATAGACATAAAGGACATAAGACTAATAGTTGCAATAAACTTTGACATCTAATACAAGACCTTATTGATGATGGTAAGATAGTGGTTGATGGACACACTCCTTCCAATAACTCTGATCATGAGGTGTTTAAGAACCCTTTCCCTAAGCATGACAAGGATAAAGGAAAGGCCCTTGAATTTGGTGATGGTGTAAACTATACTACTACTAAGTATGACTATACCATACATAACATCAGTGAGGTTGATAATCATGTAAACACTTTCATTATCAAAGATAAAGCACCTGATTGCAACGTTACTGCCCGCAAAGGCACAATCACCCTTAAAGGTCCTAATTCAAAACCCACTCCACCAGCTTCATAGTACAACCTCATAGAGCATTTAGGAAAAATGCCTGCACAAATTTCCATACTTGAGTTGCTACACCTATCTCCTGAGCATAAGGCTATTCTAGATAAAGTTCTTGCTACTGCTACAATGCCTATGAACCTACATGTAGATCAATTCCAAGCTATGGTGGGACATATCACCTCACCTTACACTATCACTTTTATTGAAAGTGATGATTCATCCCCTCGACAATCACATAATGTAGCTTTACACATTGACGTCCTTATCAATAATGCCAAGATCAAGCAAGTTATAATAGATGGAGGAGTCGGTCTTAATATTTGTACCCAAGAATTGATCACAAAATTAGGGTTTTCTAAAAATACAATTGATACAAGGAACAAGATTACCATAAAGGCATATGATGAAGAGAAGCGCTCTTCTAAAGGATCAGTTACTCTACCAATTAGAGTTGCCCCTATGGTAAAGGATTTGGTTTTCCAAGTCCTTGATCTCCCACTAACCTATAATATCCTCCTTGGAAGACCTTGGATTCATGCAATGCAAGCAATACCTTCTACATACCACCAGAGCATTAAATTCCCACACAATGGTGTTGAAATCAAAATACAAGGAGATCCCAACCCTTTCATGTACTTCCATAATCTAAGTCCTAAAATTGAAATCACAATCCCAAGCATATGTTGATCCTGAGTCCTTAAAAGCATCCTCCTCAAAATCCAAGGAAGTTGAGACCAAAATACAAGTAAAAGAACAAGGGGTGGGAGAATATACTTTGAATCATGCCCTTTGCATTGGAAAGTTACCTTTATCTCCCCATACCTATAGAAAACCACAAATGACTAAGACCACATTAGATGTAGAGTCTATAGTGACTTTTAAACTAACCAATCTCAAAAAATTGGGAGTCCTCTCTAATGAAGTAGAATAAGCTGATCTCCTGAAATGGCTATATAAAGATGAAGATACAAAAAAAGAACAAACTAAAATAAAGATACCTATTGGACAATATGGTAAAGGTTTTGATCTTATGAAACAAATGGGATATGATGGTAAAATTCCTCTTGGCTTACAAAAACAGGGTATCTTGGAACCAATACAACCTACTCATATGCAAAAAGTCCCTAGTTTAGGATATGATGCGCATAAAGATAAGACCTTGAGTACCATGTGTACTTCAAGTAAAGAAGTAGAGTCCTCTAATGCTACACAGAAAAATGAGGAAAGTACCATCGATGACTTCATTGACATTTATGACTATGATAGTATCCCTACCCCTAAACTTGATCATAACATTTGTACCCTTGAATCCATTCAAAATCTTGATTCAAATCATGACCCTTTACCCTTGGTTCATCTTGAACTCATTGATTTAGATCAGAAGGGACCGCCACAACTGGATGTATTTCAAAATGATGAGGCAATCATAAAATTTTTGGGAGCACGAGAAGATACACCTTTTGAGGATCATAAGACAGGTTTCACCATAGAACTCAATAGTGCGGCTTACTTTGGGGAGGGTGCCAAGCCTTTCAATCGCAAAATTATTGAAAATATAAATAGGTCTTCTAGTGAAAACCACCCTGTGGCGCTATTAGACCTGAAAAAAGTAATAATAAAGGACGTATCCAAGGGTGAAAACCTCTCCAAGGCACCCGAGGATGGAAGGCTTGACACACTTCCCTTAGCAGTATATCATGAAAAGTCATCTATGCTAGTGGAGAAGACAATACTAGCTAACTTGGGTACAAAAGAAAAATCGAAGATAATTCACCTAGCAGAATCATTAACACTTGAAGAGAGAATAGAGCATATACAGTTTTACAAGGAAAGACAAGTCAACTTTGCATGGTCTTATGCAGATATGCCAGGACTTGATCCAGATCTAGTCATGCATCACTTGTCTTTGCCACCAGGGGCAAAACCTGTTAAACAAAAGTTGAGAAAAATACACCCACATATTGCTCTATTGGTAAAAGCCGAATTACAAAAGTTGCTAGATGTGGGATTTATAAGACCTGTTGACTATGCTGATTGGATTTCAAATTTGGTACCAGTTTCAAAACCTGATGGGGGCATCCGAATTTGCACAGATTTTAGAGATTTAAACAAAGCTTGTCCTAAGGATGACTTCCCCCTTCCAAACATTGACATGATAGTGGATTTGACGGCAGGACATGAAATGTTATCCCTCATGGATGGTTTCTCAGGCTATAATCAGATTAAAATAGCTCCTGAAGATCAAATTAAGACAGCATTCACTTGTCCTTGGGGAACCTTCTGTTGGAATGTCATGCCCTTTGGGTTGAAGAACGCCGGAGCTACCTACCAACGTGCAATGACCACTATCTTTCATGACATGATGCATACATATCTAGAGGACTATGTAGATGATTTGTTGGGAAAATCTTACGCGAGAGCTAGACATCTAGAGATCATGGATAAAATTTTCACAAGATTAGAAAAATACAAAGTCCGATTGAATCCCAAAAAATGTGCCTTTGGGGTAACCTCTGGGAAACTCCTTGGATACATTGTCACATCTAAGGGAATTAAAGCTGATCCTACAAAAATAAAGGCTATACTTGAAATGCCTCCACCTAAGAATATCATATAGTTGAGATCATTACAAGGAAAACTTCAGCCTATTCATCGATTTATATCACAACTCGCAGATAAATGTCAACCCTTTCAACATCTATTACACAAGAATGTTCCATTCAGATGGGATGACAAGTGTGAATAAGCTTTTTAGAAAATCAAAGAGTATCTGATGACACCGCCAATATTAGTACCTCCCACAGATGACAAGCCTTTACTTTTTTATATATCTACAACCACCATAACACTAGGGGAACTTTTGGCACAACATGATTCTGAAGGAAAGGAATGTGCAATCTATTACATTAGTCGCACTCTAGTGGGATATGAGCTTAATTATAGTTCTATTGAAAGAGCATGCCTTGTCATAGTTTTTGCATCACAGAAGTTCTGACATTACATGCTTACGCACTAGACAAAGCTCATTGCAAAAATTGATCCTCTTAAGTACCTCTTGAGCAAAGCAGCACTCACGGGCCGATTAGCTAAATGGGTGATGATTCTCAGTGAGTTTGATATTGAGTACGTAGAAAGAAAAGCAATTAAAGGACAAGCTATAGTAGATCAACTCATTGATGCTCCTATGACAGATAATCATCCTCTTATTATCGAATTTCCTGATGAATCAATCTTCAACATGGAATCTACACATCTGTGGACTTTATATTTTGATGGCTCCTTCACACAAGGTGGTTCTAGTGCTGGCATTCTCTTTGTCACTCCGCAAGAGGATTGTATACCTAAAGCTTACAAGATACAGTTTCCATGTACCAACAATATTGCTAAATATGAGGCCTTACTTTCTAGGCTTCGTATGGCGGTGCAATGGAAAATCCTAGAGTTGCGTGTTCTTGGTGACTCTTAGCTAGTGATCAGACAAGTTAATGATGACTACAAAAGAAAGATAAAAAATTAATGCCTTACAAAAGAATGGTGGATGACTTCAAGGCCTATTTCACATCAATTTCCTTTGAGAAAATTCCTTGAGATAGCAACCACGCTACTGATGCAATGGCAAAAATTGGTTCACTTGTGGAAATTCCAAGCAATGCTGCCTACTGTGAGTTCTTAGTAGATCCTCTTTTGGAACCTGCTTACAATATACCACAATCTAAAATGATATGCCTTATTATTGGTCCTAATTCTCAATGGTATGGTGATATTTATACCTATCTCCAAGATAACACCTTGCCATCAGATCTATCCAATAAATCCCATAAAACCTTTATCCATCAAGCTTCCCACTACGTAATCTTAGCCAATACCCTTTACCACCGAGGTCTTCGTGGTACTTTACTTAGATGTCTTGATCATGACAAGAGCAAAATTGCTTTACGAGAAGCACATGAAGGTATATGTGGGGCACATTCTAGTGGTCCTACCTTAGCCAAGAAACTCTTGCGTATGGGTTATTATTGGCCTACAATGGAAACATATGCTTATCAGTTTGTTAAAAAATGCAAGCAGTGCCAAAAACATGCAGAATTGATACATGCTCCTGCACAGGAATTATAGTCTCTTGCTACACCATGGCCCTTTTTTCAGTGGGGACTCGATCTCGTGGGCGAGATCCATCCACCTTCATCCAATGGTCATAAGTTCATTCTCGTTGCCACAAAATATTTCATGAAATGAATTGAAGTCGTTCCTCTCACTCGTATCACTAGAAAACAAATAGCCACTTTCATACTGAACTACATCATCTGGTGTTATGGTGTTCCTTTATCCATCATCACAGATAATGGACGTCTATTCAAAAATCAAGATGTCCGTGAACTCTGTGAGAAATTCCATATACACCATCATTTCTCCACACCTTACTATCCTCAAGGTAATGGCCAGGATGAGGCCTCTAACAAAACCATTCTTAAAATTCTTAAAAATACAATCAATGAAGCTGGTTGAGATTGGCATATTCAACTGAATCCTGCCTTGTGGGCTTATCGCACAAGTATCTGCACTCCTACAAGTGCTACCTCCTATGCCCTTGTTTATGGATTTGAAGCCATATTTCCCATCGAGGTCGAGTTACCCTCTTTGCGCGTCTCCTTGCACAATCACATCAATGATGAAGAATACCGAGTTTCCTGTTTGTAGGAATTGGAGCTATTAGATGAATGAAGACAAAATTCTTTTAACCATATTAGAGCATATCAAAAGTCAATGATTCAAATTTATAATCAGAAAGTGAAACCATGCACATTTGAGGTTGGAGATCTTGTCCTTTGTGAAAATCCTCGCAATCAACAAGACAGAGAAAAGAAGGGTAAATTTGAGCCTAATTGGTTGGGTCCATACTTTATCATTGTTGTGTATGGATCTAGGGCATATCAGTTATCTACTCTAGAAGGTGAATTGTTTAATGATCCCATCAATAGTATGCACATTCACAAGTTTTATACTTGAGTGCTTTAGAGGGTACACTCTTTTAAAGTCTTGAAAAAATACAAAACAAATGGAAAAAAGTCCTGAAAAAGAAATAAAATAAAAAAAGAAAAAAGAAAAAAGTAAAGAGAAATCAATTCGTTCAATGGTGAAAACCACTTCAGTGGCACCTTGAGCAGGTACCATGGTGAAAACTGAGAAATTGGCGCCATGTGTAGAGGCTTTGCTCCTCTTTCCTTTGGAGCTCTACTTGATCTTTTCATCCCATTTTTCATTCACCCTCCACTTCACAATATACTTTTCACACTCACCATGGCTTGTGAATTGTTCGACAATCCCCTCACTTGCTCGCTTTGTCATGTGTACTAGATTGGTCCTATTCCTCAAAGGGGCATTTCCTCAACTTTAGCCATGGGTTAGGAAATTGAGCATCTCGCGGTCATAGAAACTACACTTTTTGTCTATCTACTCACTTGAGATCCATCTCTTTCCATTGTAAAAGATCCTGAAAAAATCCATAAAAAATCATAAAGTGTCTTGAAAAAAATCCATAAAAAAATTATAAAGTGTCTTGAAAAAATAAAAATCATAAAATGTCATGAAAAAATCCATAAAAATCAAAAAGTGTCCTGAAAAAATCCATAAAAATCATAAAGTGTCCGAAAAAATCCATAAAAATCATAAAATGTCCTGAAAAAATCCATCAAAAATCATAAAGTGTCCTGAAAAAATCCAAAAAAATCATAAAGTGTCTTGAAAAATCCATAAAAATCATAAAGTGTCAAAAAATAAAAAATCATGAAATAAAAATCATAAAAGAAAAATCCTGAAAAAATCCATAAAAATCATAAAATGTCCTGAAAAAAATCCATAAAAATCATAAAATGTCTTGAAAAAATCCAAAAAAATCAAATATTCCAAAAAAAAAAAATCAAATAACAAATAACAAAAATCCCTCAACACTGACACTTTCAGATCACCACATAGCTTTGAACTTCAACAAAATCAAACTGCATCACGAGTAACAATCAAACAAATATTGTAGCATACCTATCAATCCCTCTTCCAAATCAAAAGCGTACAACCGTACCAAGAATTAGTTCCATATCGAAGCATGACTCATGTTTGTTTGTTTGTTTTTGATTATTTTATGAGTTTATCTTTGGTAGTATGTCTTTTAGCTTCTCTAGGATGTCTGGGACTAGAGAGGCAATGATGGGGAATGTTCACTTGTTTGTTGTTTGTGGATTGTTTCTTATTCATAGGACGACTCATCTTAAGACATGGTTGTCTAAAACCATTGAGGACCTATGAGTCTAGTGTGGATGAGAGGATTCCTTATCTGATAGTGTCTTCCATGCAATAAGTATTCAGGTCATCTAGGGTCCTTATACCTAGATGCTTATATTTCATTACTAAATAAAAATGCAAGCAGTATTCAGGTTGTCTAGATATTCATGTTATCTAGACACTTATACTAATTTGTGACATAATAAGCTCAATGATGATAAAAATACTTAAAACGCACAAGAGGTTTCATCACCTTCATTTTCTCCCATCTTGCATCTTCCATTTATTGCATTTCATTTTCTTCATCTTTCTTGTTGCAAAGAGATCAATCAACTTGCATCTCCAAATCTCATGTCCCCTTAATCAATCAACCAATCATTCTATCAACTTGACTTGCGCTTGCATCAATCTCAATCAGCTTCATCAACTCATCAACCCAGTTATACTGATTATTTCCATCAATTGTTTAGTTATGCCTATCGATTGTGCATTTCCATCAAATGTACACCACCACTTTATCACTTGCGCAATATCAAGTATCTAATCATTTTCTTGGTCACATCTATCAAGAGATTAATCTTCTTCCAATTTGTCTAATCAATCTCTTGAGGGGGCATATCATTCTTATCATAATCCTTACCAAGATATCTCTGGGGCATGTATCAGTTGATCAATCTTTTTTCTTTGAAACAACACGACAAGCTGCATTGTCTCAAAGAGGGGAAAAATGTAGACACATAAAAATGTCCTCGTAATCATTTTTAAATCATTTCACATTTCATTCAATTATCCATATATTATAACCATTTTATTCATAAGCATTTATAGGCATCTATAAGCATTATTCATAAAATCATTTGATCATTTATCATTTACCATTTAAGCATAAATCACTAAAATATCATTAAATCATTTAATAATCTTTCCATTTATTCATTCATCTCATATTCATATTTTATGCATTTCCATTCAAATATTATACTCATAAATGTTGAGAAATTATGTCTTAACTTCCAGCTTGAAGTCCTCGTTTTCATGCCTTAGTGATTTTGTGTTGTTTACAAAGTTTTGGTGGAGGTGGAGCCAGGATGGAACTTGGCATTTTTCTATTTGCCTAAGTTCCGAGTCTCTGGTGGAGGCAGAACCGGTATGGAACTTGGAATTGTTCTATTTTTCTAAGTTTCGGGTTTCGGTTCTTGTTCCTGCTCTGACTTCGCTTCCTACCGTCTGTTTCGCTTCGCAGGTTCTGGTGGAGGCAGAACCAGTTTTGGAAGTTGGCAATGTCCATTTGCCAGGTTCCTGTTTCAATTCCTATTCTGACTCCAGGTTTGACTCCTGCTTTTGTGATCTGGTTCTTCTAAATGTTTGGATTCTACTCGGGGTGTTTTCCTCCACCTTGTCCTTGTTCTGGATTGTTGTTTCTTACAGTTGGCGGAGGCAGAACCGGGACCGGATTGGTTCCTGATCTTGGAGTTTTGGTAAAGTCCTGTTTCTGTTCCTGTTCCATCCCCAACTCTGACTCCGGTCTTTTGTGATCCCGTCTTGGTTTAACCCTGGGTTGAATTTTCCTAGTCAGAACTATTTCCGATGAGTTCCTCTTTGTAGTGGGCGCACGCGGAATCAAAATGGTTCCTAAACCTAAAATTTCTATAGGATCATGTTTTGACTCCGACTCCGACAGTGTGTATTTTTGGTGGAGTCATGTTTCGACTCCTATTCCGACTCTGACTCTGGAAGTGCTATTTATGACTTGTGATGGCTTTTGGATGCATGGCACCTGGTTGAATAGTGATTGGATGAATACCAAGATAGTTATTGTGGAAATTGCATTTGTCAACAAAGGGTGGTGAGCTCAACCATTTTGAGTAATGGCTTTGAATGCAATGATGACTTGTTGCAGGAGATCTGTTAGATCCGACTAGTTGCGTGATTTGAGGATGGACTTTATTGCTCTTCTGAGTCGGTTACATATGGATGAGAGATGTGTTATTTCTCATAAGTTAGACAAGTTGAGTTGAGTCATGGAGTTGTAGAGCAAGTTGAAGTCATGAGCTGAAGAACAAGAAGGACGTGAGTTCTTGAAGAGGGTTTTGAACTGTATGTTGTGAAAACATTGTAATAGTGGATCTGAATCTCTTTGGGTGATTGTGAACTGAGCAAAGAAGTCTAGATATTGTATGTAATCGATTCATTACTATAATACAATTGACTTGACTTTGTGTGGTGGGTATTTTACCTAAAAGGGTTTTCCCACATAAATACTGTGTCATCTTTGTTTGCTTATCTTTCTGATTTCTCTTTACCATGGTTGTATGCATCTCTATAAGTTTTAGAAACTATTAGTTTTTCATTTTTGCTTCTCTCCCCTATAGTAAAGGTGTTAAGGGAATGTATTCCACATTATTGTGTCAGTAGATCCGCATTCTTTTCCTTTCAAAGTGGTATTAGCGCTTGGCCAGTTCGTGTTATCCTTGTTAGGGAAAATTAGTTTTTTGCACTAATACTATTTTAGTGGGAGACTTGCATTGTTAAACTTGTTTTTATTGTGAGATGGCGAGTACATCTGGTAGAATAGATATTGAGAAGTTTAATGGTAACAACTTTGAGTTATGGAAACTCAAGGTAAAAGACTTGCTTGTGGATAGAGACCTCTAGATTGCAGTGTCTAGAACTAAGCCACAAACTATGACCCAAGAAGCTTGGGATTTTGCTGATAGAAAAGCAATAGGATTGATAAGACTGAGTCTAGCCAATTTTTTGCTCTTGAATGTTCATGAAGAGACGTCTATAGCTGCTTTGTGGAAGAATCTTGGTGATATTTACCAAGGAAAATCTCTAGTAAACAAGTTATTCCTGAGAAAGAAGTTGTACTCCTTGAAGATGGATGAAGGTGCATCTGTTGCAGATCATCTGAACTCATTTAATATGAGTGTTATTTAGCTGGCATCTATAGGTGTAAAAATTGAGGAGGAGGATCATTGCATGCTCCTATTGTGTTCATTACCTGACAATTGGGATCATCTTGTGATGGCTATTGGAAGCACAACCACTGCTTTCAAGACTGATGATGTGGTTGCTTTGCTTCTATCTGAAGAAATGCGAAGGAAATCTTCTGAGATGGCCAAATATGCTCTTTCTATTCGAGGTAGAACAATGGAGAAAGGCAAGAAGAAAGACAAGTTGAAATCCAAGTCTAAAGGGAGATCAAAGTCTCTTGGTAAAAAGTCCAAGGTAAAGTGCTAGAAATATGGGCAACCTGGTCATATCAGGAAGGACTGCAAGGAGAAGAAGAAGAAGAATGCTTCTAACAACGAATCTTCTCAAAGTGATGCAGATGCCTTCATTGCAACAGCCTTGACAACTCAGGCATCAAATGATGTTTGGTTAGTTGATTCAGGTGCCTCTTTTCACATGACATCCAATAGAGATTGGTTCTCAAAGTATGAGAAGTATGATGGTGGAAAGGTATACTTGGCAAGTGATTCAATGCTGGAGATTGTTGGCAGAGGAAGGGTCAGAATTCAGTTTCCTGATGGGAGAGTCAAAGGAATTGGTGGTGTTCTTCACATCCCAGGTTTGGCTCGAAATCTTCTTTCTATTAGTAAGTTAAATGATGCTGGTGTAAAAGTTTCTTTTTCTAGTAAGGGATGTAAAATGGTTAGCTAAGGGTGTTCGTACTGGCACTCTGTACAAGCTAGATGCACGACCTATTCTTTGTAACAGTGCCTTTGTAAAGTCATGTAATTCTGCACCTATAGAGAAAGATGAAGACTCTTCACTATCTGCAAATGCTTTGGAGATAAAACTCCTAGTAGAGAAGACCATGTTATGGCATCATAGACTTGGTCACATTGGTGAGAAAGGTTTAAAAACTTTGAAAAACAAAAATCTTGTAGAATTGTTTGATGATTGTAACCTTGAGTTCGATTTCTGTGAACATTGTATCTATGGAAAGCAACACGGTGTTTCTTTCTCCTCTAGTCCTCACAAATCTTTTGGTATACTAGATTATATTCATTCTAATGTGTTTGGTCCAGTTGATGTTCCTTCATTATCAAAGTCTAGATATTATGTTTCTTTTATTGATGACTGTTCGAGAAGGGCATTTGTATACTTTCTTAAAAGTAAATCAGAAGTGTTCACTCGGTTTAAAGAGTTCAAATATTTGGTAGAAAATCAGACTGGAAGGAAAATAAAGTGTTTAAGGACAGACAATGGAGGTGAGTTTTGTTCTAATTTTGAAAGGTACTACACTAATCATGGAATTAAAAGGCATAAGACAACCCCCTACACTGCACAACAAAATGGAGTTGTTGAAAGGTTGAACAGGACACTGATGGAAAAGGCAAGGAGTATAATGAGTGGTGTTGGTCTGGAGCAAATGTTCTAGGCTGAGGCTGTTGCTACAGCATGTTATTTGATAAATAGATCTCCTTGTTCAGCTCTTGTTGACATGACACCTTTGGAAGCATGGTCAAGTAAGAAACCTTCATTAAGGCATGTTTGAGTCTTTGGCTATGAGGCATATGTTCATGTGCCAAATGAAAGGAGATCAAAGTTGGATAACAAGGCTGTGAAATGTATTCTCATCGGCTATGGAGTTGGTGTAAAAGGATACAAGCTTTGGAACCCTATTACTAAGAAGGTTTTGTATAGCAGAAGCGTGATATCAAAGTGATAAGAAGAAGGATGCAATTGAGATTCCCCAAACTCCAGAAAGGGAAGAGCTGCATGGTGTACCTGAGATTGAGGAGAGCTCAAGTAGCTCTGGAAGTTCTGATGATGAAGAACAACCTTAGCCTCTAAGGAGATCTACACAAGAAAGAAGGGAACCAAAAAGGTATGGTTTCTCTATGTTAGATTCAAATTGTGCTTATGCCTTAATTATGAGCACTGATGAGCCTAGGACTATGAAAGAAGCAATTAGCATGGCTGATTCAAAGTCTTGGTTGGAAGCCATGAATGAGGAGATGGATTCCTTGAAAAAGAATGATACCTGGAAGTTGGTACCACTGCCTAAAGGGTGAAATCCTATTGGCTGCAAGTGGATATTCAAAAAGAAGATAGGCCTTGATGGCAATGTGGAGAAGTATAAGGCACGACTAGTTGCAAAGGGATTTTTCCAAGTTGAGGGAATTGATTATGGAGAGATCTTTTCCCCTATAGAAAAGTTAACATCCATCAGATTTTTGTTGTCATTGGCAGCTGTGTATGACTATGAAATTGAGCAAATGGATGTGAAGACAGTGTTTCTCCATGGTGAGCTGGAAGAAGAAATCTTCATGTCCCAGCCTAAGCATTTTGTTGATAGAGGTAAACAAAATTTGGTTTGCAAGTTAAATAAATCTCTCTATGGTCTAAAGCAATCTCCTAGAATGTGGTACCAGAAATTTGACACATTTGTGTTGTCAATTGGGTTTGTTAGATCAAAATTTGATCATTGCATCTATTATAAATGTGAGAATGATCATGTGCTTGTTATTACTCTGTATGTGGATGACATGTTATTCATTGGTAATAGCAAGGCAATGATTTTTGATCTTAAAACTCAGTTGTCTACTAAGTTTGAAATGAAAGATCTTGGAGCAACAAGGTACATTCTTGGAATGGAGATAACCAGGGATAGAACAAGCAAAAAGCTTTGGCTCAGTCAGAGTAAGTATGTGAAAACCGTTCTAGAGAAGTTTAGCATGACTGATTGCAAGTAGCTAGTTGTTCCAATCATGCAAGGATTGAAACTATCTACTGAAGACTATCCAAAGTTTGCTACTAAGATGGAGGACATGACCAGTGTGTCTTATGCAAGTGCAATAGGCAGTTTGATGTATGCTATGGTCTGCACAAGACCAGACATTGCCCAAGCAGTGGGAGTTCTAAGCCGTTTCATGGAAAATACAGGGAGATCACATTGGGATACTGTAAAGAGAGTGTTCAAGTATTTGAAGGGTACTTCAGACTATGCTTTGTGTTACCATGGCAGTATGGTTGCATCACAGAGGACTCTTAGCATTCAAGGATATGTTGATTTTGATTGGGTAGGGGACATTGACAGCAGAAGATCCACTAGTAGATACACTTTCATGCTTAATGGTGGAGCAATCAGTTAGATGAGCAAGCAACAAGCTATAATTGCTTTATCCATGACAGAGGTAGAGTACATGACAGCAACTCATACTTGCAAGGAGGTAGTGTGGCTGAGGCATTTGTGTTCAGACATTGGATTTAATGCTGAGCAGATTTCAATGTTGATAGAGGTAAACAAAATCTAGTTTGCAAGTTAAATAAATCTCTCTATGGTCTAAAGAAATCTCCTAGAATGTGGTACCAGAAATTTGACACATTTGTGTTATCAATTGGGTTTGTTAGATCAAAATCTGATCATTGCATCTATTATAAATGTGAGAATGATCGTGTGCTTGTTATTACTTTGTATGTGGATGACATGTTATTCATTGGTAATAGCAAGGCAATGATTTCTGATCTTAAAACACAGTTGTCTACTAAGTTCAAAATGAAAGATCTTGGAGCAGCAAGGTACATTCTTGGAATGGAGATAACCAGGGATAGAACAAGTAGAAAGCTTTGGCTCAGTCAGAGTAAGTATGTGAAAACCATTCTAGAGAGGTTTAGCATGACTGATTGCAAGTGACTAGTTGTTCCAATCATGCAAAGATTGAAACTATCTGCTGAAGACTATCCAAATTCTGCTACTAAGATGGAGGACATGACCAATGTGCCTTATACAAGTGCAGTAGGTAGTTTTATGTATGCTATGGTCTGCACAAGACTAGACATTGCCCAAGTAATGGGAGTTCTAAGTCGTTTCATGGAAAATCCAAGGAGATCACATTGGGATGCTGTAAAGAGAGTGTTCAGGTATTTGAAAGGTACTTCAGACTATGCTTTGTGTTACCATGGTAGTATGGTTGCATCACAGAGGACTCTTAGAATTCAGGGATATGTTGATTCTGATTGGGTAGGGGACATTGACAGTAGAAGATCCACCAGTGAATACACTTTCATGCTTAATGGTGGAGCAATCAGTTGGATGAGCAAGTGATAAGCTGTAGTTGCTTTATCCATGACAGAGGTAGAGTACATGGTAGCAACTCATGCTTGCAAGGAGGCAGTGTGGCTGAGGTGTTTGTGTTTAGACATTGGATTTAATGCTGAGCAGATTTCAATCTGTTGTGATAGTCAAAGTGCCATTTTTTTGGAAAATAATCCAACCTTTCATGCTAGGACCAAGCACATAGATGTGCAATATCACTTCATGAGGGATATGGTTGAAGATGGCAAGGTCAGTATGGATAAGGATGAAACTTTGAAGAATGTTGCAGATGCCTTGACAAAGCTAGTTAGACAGACAAGTTCATATGGTGCACAAAATCGATGGGCCTTGGGGCCTATGATAGACAGTAAGGTATGATGTTTTGAGGAAGCTGGAAGTGTTCACCAAGTGGGAGATTGTTGAGAAATTATGTCTCAACTTCCAGCTTGAAGTCCTCGTTTTCATGCCTCGGTGATTTTGTGTTGTTTATAAGGTTCTAGCGGAGGTAGAGCCAGGATGGAACTTGGCATTGTTTTGTTTACCTAAGTTCTGAGTCTTTGGCGGAGGCAGAACTGGGATGGAGCTTGGCATTGTTCAGTTTGCCTAAGTTCTGGGTTTCAGTTCTCGTTCCTACTCAGACTCTACTTCCTACCATCTGTTTTGCTTCGCAGGTTCTGGCAGAGGCAGAACCAGTTTTGGAAGTTGGCAATGTCCATTTGCCAGGTTCTTGTTTCAGTTCCTGTTCTGATTCTGGGTCTGACTCTTGCTTTTGTGATCTGGTTCTTTTGGATGTTTGGATTCTACTTGGGGTGTTTTCCTCCACCTTGCCCTGGTTCTATATTGTTGTTTCTTGCAGTTGGTGGAGGTAGAACCGGAACCAGATTGATTCCTGATCTTGGACTTTTGGTAAAGTCCTATTTTTGTTCCTACTCTGTCCTCGAATCCGACTTTGGTCTTTTGTGTTCCCATCTTGGTTTGACCCCTGGTTGAATTTACCCAGTCAAAATTGTTTCCGATGAGTTCCTCTTTGTCGTGGGCGGACAAGGAATCGAAATGGTTCTTGAACCTGAAATTTCGAAAGGGTCATGTTTTGACTCCAGTTCCGACTCTGACTCCAACTTCGACTCCGACAATGTGTATTTTTGGTGGAGTCATGTTTCAACTCCTGTTCCGACTCCAACTCTGGCAGTGCTATTTATGACTTGAAGTCTTGGTCACGCCCGATGTCTATTTGACCGTTTTGGTTGCTCTGTCAGCTACGATTGTTGATGGGTCTTAGACGCGTGACACCTAGTTGAATAGTGATTGGACATATACCAAGATAGTTATTATGGTAGTTGCATTTATCAACGAAGGGTGGCGAGCTCAACCATTTTGAGTAATGGGTTTGAATGCAATGACGACTTGTTGCAGGAGATATGTCAGATCTGACCAGTTGCATGATTTGAGGATGGACTTCATTGCTCTTCTGAGTTGGTTACATATGGATGAGAGATGTGTTATTTATCATAAGTTAGACAAGTTGAGTTGAGTCATGAAGTTGCAGAGCAAGTTGAAGTCACGAGCTGAAGAACAAGAAGGACGTGAGTTCTTGAAGAGTGTTTTGAACTGTATGTTGTGAAAACATTGTAACAGTGGATCTGAATCTCTTTGGGTGATTGTGAGCTAAGCAAAGAAGTCTGGATATTGTATGTAATCGATTCATTACTGTAATACAATTGATTTGACTTTGTGTGGTGGGTTTTTTACCTGAAAGGGTTTTCCCACGTAAATACTATGTCATCTTTGTTTGCTTATCTTTCTAGTTTCTCTTTACCATGGTTGTATGCATCTCTATAAGTTTTATAAACTATTAGTTTTTCATTTTTGCTTCTCTCCCCTATAGTAAAGGTGATAAGGGAATGTATTCCGCACTGTTGGGTCAGTAGATCCGCATTCTTTTCCCTTCAATAAAACCCATGTCCATAATCACTTCATTAAAACCATTTTCATAATAATTTATCCACCATAAAAATATTAATACATTAATTCATTTACACATTTCATGCATTTGCATATTCATTTAAAATATCACAAATATTAAATTATTCATTTACCACCTACATGCATTTATCCATTTCAATCTTTTATCTTACCCATCTCATGCATGTGGGATATTTCCCTCTTTGCAAATATTTTATCCCACATTCCCTCTTCAAACTCTCTCCATCCTCAAGGAACTCCTATTTAAATAGGACTCTCTTCTCATTTTTGGGATAGAGGAATTTGGAATGCTTTTTCCCACTCACCATAGCCTCTTGCTGCATTTTGTGCCTAGAAAAATCTGAGAGAAAATGCATAAAATAAGATCTTGGTGAAAGGGAGACAATGGAGTTATGTTCTTTTAAGTGCAAATTTTGATTTCTTTTAAGCAAGTTTGTGATCTTAGTGTAGTTGCATGTTTTTGTTGGTTTGCATTTAAATTAGAATTACTCTATTGATGTGGGCAGAAATGATGGTTCTCCTCCATAGAACCATGCATTTTTTTGGATCTACACCTTCTACAATAGATTCTTAATTTTGTTTTTGGCTGATAAGAAGGTCTCTCCTCAAGTACTATTGTGGGATACTACTCTACTGCCATTGATTTTACTTTTTCTACTACTGCACAGTCGGCCGTTAGAATACCCACTATGTCCACAAAATTATGAAGAACATACATAAATCTATTGATATTTCTCGTAATATTTGAAATATGATCATACTTAGGATCTCTCCTTGTAGGTTGTTCCATCATATTTTGGAAAGCCAAATATTTTTCCTTTCTCTCTTCTTGTTCAGAGAAATATATGATGTTTCTAATGACATCCTCAGGGTAGTAAAAACTATGTATAAACTAATCACTCATGTCCAATGCCTTCGAAGAAATAATAAAACCCTTTAGATCATGATTTCTTAGGTGTAATGTTTTCAACTAATAAGGTTCCAGGAACTTACTCAAATCCTTCCAACCCCCCTATACCATCACAAAGTCAAAAAATTTTGTCCATTCAAGGAAGAATGAGCCTTTCTTTCATGACTCTAGAAAATGTATCATTTGTGATACTCCCAACTGCTTCATGATTTCAATAAAACCTAATCTTAAATGCACATCCCTTGGGAAAATATAAGGTTTCACAAGAGTTCCATAAACTCTGAAAATAGTAGTATGAGGGTAGGCTATTATATCACCCCAGTTATGACTCAAATTCAAATCAGGCCTTTTCTCCATCGGTCTTGATAGAGCTCTTAAATTTTTACATAACCTGGTGTGTTCCTTTTTTCATTAGTGTGTGGCACTACTGGTCTACTTTGGGGTTCAATGTTTTATCCTTAAAAAAAAAATTCTTTTGGTCTTTTGCTTTGCTTTGATCTAGGCATTCTAATCCTGCATTGACCTATTATTCCAAGTTACTAGTTGTTTAAGTCATGGCTTGAGCCTTTTAAGTCATTCATGTTACTGGCCCCTTTGGCCTAGCTCATCATACTTTCCCATGTTGGGACTTAATTTTAATCCTCACTTAATTTCGGGGCGGTAAATTTTCATAACTTTAGGCCTGTGTCTAAATTTTACCTTAAGGGTTATGCCCCGTCTGCCTAGTCGGTCCCCTTTTTATGTATAGCATTTATTGCATGAGAGATTTATGGATGATCAGATTGATAGATTTGATCTTAACCATTCCCTTTTAGCCTCGCAAGGATTTTTTATGATTTCATAAATGAATGGATAGATGTGTGAGATTTTTCCACATGTTTCTTATGGTTGTGGGGCCTAGTCCTTGTTTTCCTATGGTTTACTGAAGGTTATTGAATCAACAACTGTCATGTAATGATAAATCATGGTCATTCCTCGCTGGCCTAACACGATTAAAATAATAGTTTTAAATATGCTGCGAGGTGTGCGAACGGGAGACGTGTGGATTCTGATGCTAGGTATGAAGTGATCAAAGTGGGACCCACTCATGCTTAGGTGGTGTCTCATCAGTGAGTTTTCATTCACCTAGAATTTGGTGGATGAACATGGCATTTTCAAAACATATTGACTCAATCTGAGTCATTCTTTCTTGCTTGCTTGGATTGAGATCGATGACTGATATTAAAATTGGGTGAGAACTATACGATAGCTATTGTTTTTCATGTGAGTGAATATTAATGGTGAAGTTCAGTTTGAGCCACCAAATTTAATGCTAAAATTTTCTTGAATTTATATTTTCATGTTTAATTCCACACTGAGAAATATTTTCCAGATGCCAAGCAGTATGAGAAAATTCCTATAAGTCTAGCATAATTTCCATTAAATCTCTCTGCATGAAAATTGTAAGTAACAAATACACTATTCTCTTTGTCTTTTGAAAACCTTGTTGTTTTCTTGAGGGAAAAGGTGCATTGTGTTTTTCGTTGTTTTAAAGCTTGCACTGGTTTTCATTTTGAATTTCTTTTAAAGCTTGCATAGATAAGTGTTGATACTTTTAAATTTGTTAAGTTACTACGTTTAAGGCCATTGAGCTAGAAGTGAATTCAAAAACCTTTGCAGTACTCAAGCCCTAGGTTGAACCATAAGTTGTCTTGTGCAATGGCACCAAAATCCCAAAGTTATGTCTCTAAAACTCCTAGATATTTTTCTCAAGATGTCATAGATATATTGAAATGCTCCAAAAACAAGAAAATTGAGGGAAATGATTTTTATTATGGACCCCATGTTTTGGAAGGGTTAACTGATAAATAGTGTGCAACTCAAGATGTTGAAGTGTCATATACAAGTTGGCAGTTATTCTCTAATTGGTTTGGAAAGAGGAACTTAGGTGTGCCTCTATGTAACACTTGGTGGTTAGACCTCGAAAAGATGGTAGTACAAAATTTATACCTAGATGTTGACTTGTTAAAGGAAATTTTAGTGAAGTATGATCCTGTGACTAGAATTGTGAGGACATATGATGGTGTGGAAATGGTTAAAATAACCAAAGAGGAAATTGCTGGATTTTTTGATTTGCATGAATAGAATATGGAGATGGTTTTTGTTGACCTTAAAGAATTCAAAGAATAATATTGAAATAACAAGGGTTTTTTTAGGATTTATCTATTAAATCCTCATCTGGAAACCACAAGAATGGGAAAAAATTAAAAAAAGATAGTGATTGGCAAGAATAAGCCAGAACCTTTTCCCATTAACTACTTCTGCAATTACTTCAAGAGGATTTTTTGTTCCCTATGTCAAGTCCTTGGTATTAGTATAAATTATACCTTGGCTATTGACCTCATGTATATGGTTGTGCATCTTCAACATCCAACTTTCAATGTAGTATATGATTTCGCTACCTATCTGGCAGAAAAAATGCATGAGGGTTTTGTAGCTCTTAAACAATGAAAAGAATTGGTTGGTTTTAGATGGAATTCCTTATTGATGCACATTTCTTTGTATAAGGGAGAGGGATTTTTTGGGCATAATATGGAATTGAAAAATAAAGAGGATGATATTGACATGCATGTCCAATATTGGACTAGAATTATACATAGACATGACCGTGAATTTGATTATGTGGTGTTTTATAATGTTTTTGGGTCAATATTGAGAATATCCTTGATCTATGATCCACCTAGAATTCCAAAGAAAATTCATGATTTCTTAAGGCTAATGGAGAGGAGGCCTGATTTGAATTTGACACATAATTGGGGAGATATCATCCCTTACTAGGATACAACAATTTTTAGGGTATATGGCACTAATGTCAACCCATATTCTTTGACTAGGGATGTGCCTCTAAGAATTGGATTAATAGAAATCATGAGATAGTTGGATCATGCTTAAATCACATGCTTTCCAATAGAGAATAATAAATGATCTTTCTTTCTTGAGTATACATTTTTTTTTATTTTGTCATGGAAAAAGAAGGGTGGAAAGATTTGGGAAAATTACTGAAACCTTATGGGTTAAATACTGTATGCCCAAGGAACCATGATCCTAAGGGATTCATTTCTCAAATGAAGGAAAAACATAGGATTGACATCTTTGTTCATAATTTCTATATCCCTGAGGATATCATCAGAAACATACTTGAATTAAAGGGGCAAGAGGAAAGACAATAAAAATATATAGCTTTTACTAAGATGATGAGGAAGAAGAAAGAAAAGAACCCTACATATGATCCCATGCCAAATATCAGTGGTGAGTTGAATAGAGCCACATATGCTATTGACTATTTTGAGAGCATGGTAGGGGTCTTGAAGGCTAAACATGTAGTTGAGGACAAAGGAAAATCATAGGATATTGAAGAGTATCCTGAAGTAGGATTGTAGGAAAGACCTTCTTACTAGCCTCCACTAAAGGTTAGAGTATATTATAGGAAGAAGGGAATGATAGATCAGAAAGAAAACATGCCCACCCCTATTACTTCAGAAAATTATAGAGTGATGTCTAATAAGAAATCAATACCATCATATTCAGGGAAATCATTACCAAATGTTGTTGATATGAATTGTCCCTTGAGGTCCCCTTCTCTAGCACAACCACCATCACCCAAGAGATAAAGGATTAACGAGACAAAATTGATTGATTATACTGAAATAGATGATGAGGAGATCATGGTGACTTCTGATGACATGCAACAAGGAATGCCATATTTTCCACAAGATGTTGCATTAAGTTCTGGAGAAATTTCTCTAAGGATTGGGAAAGATGAAATAAGGGGAATAACTAATACTGATGATATGTGAATAGAGGCTTGTAGAGAATTCATGAGCGATGACTCTTTTGTTGAAAAAAAGTGCATTTAGATATTTTTTATGGAGGGAACATGCTCCAATGTATGTTGAGAAGGTAGCTCAAGAAAGGATTTTGCATTTGGAGCTTCTAAAAAAGGTTTTTCAATCCAATTTCATGTAGGAAATGAGGAAATCCTTCAAGGAGATGACATCGGAGCAAGGTAGGGAATTGGTGCAAAAGAGTGGAGTATTATTGCTCCCTGATGGGATATCACTGATGTTGTGGTGTTTTATATAATAAGAAGGGCCAATAGGACACTTATTCAAACTGAAGAAGAAGCTACAGTAGCACTCAAAGGCTCAATGTTTAGTGAGGAATGGGATGCCTTGGAAATTTGGTCATTGTCTACTAGATCCAAAAAACTAGTAGTTGCAGAGCTGGCTGATTTTAGTGGTCACTTAGTTGTGAGAAGAGTTTTTGATACCCCAACATTGGAGGCAACAAATATGGTAGTGAATGTTGCCAAGTTCACCAAGGCAACTATTGAGGATTTGACCAAGGATGGAGATAATCTGAGGGGCCAGTATAATGATCTTATTGATGAGTACAATAAGAGTCAACAAATATTTTCAGAATTAGAAATTGAGATAGCAATATTGAAGCAACAAATGGAGATATGGAATTCTCAAGGATAAACTAGCTCTAGCCATAATTTTTTTGATCCACCAATGGAGTAACCTTGACCTCCATCACAAGGACAGTACTTAGCAATATTTCCATATAATATGGGATAGGAGCCCATTGCAATATAGGAGGAAATTACTTCAAGAGGAGGGACTTAAAAGGAAGAATTAATCCACTAGGTTGAGGAGTATAATGAATTGTTTCAAAAATTCCAAGAATCTATGTTGAAAAGCAATTCAATAATTGTAGATATTGTATTGGGAAACTTGAATATAAAATTTGAAGGAAAAATAAATAGTGTCCATGCAAGTTATGATTTAATGTTGCAAGAAATTAGGTTGTTCCCAAGAGATAAAGAATTAGCCACCCCATTGTTGGATAAATGGAGTCCCAAAGCTGAATAATTAAAGTTCATGGTAGTAGGAGCAAATCATCAGAAGGATAAGTATCCCAGAGTTATTCCAACCTATCAATTTGTTAATGAGATTGCGAGGAAGAATTTCTAGGGATATGTTGCTCCTATAGAAATGAAGATCAAATAATTAAAGGAAAAATATGATGAAGTAGACTTAACACCATTACTAGATATCTAGCATAATTATGATGAGTTGAAGCCTTTGTAGGCTTGGAAAGACCAAATCAATGACATCATGTCAACCTAGACAAATGAAATAAGCAAGAATGCTAATATTTGTATGTTGAATGATACACTTGAGAAACTATCCTTTTTTATTAGTTTCTTAGAATATTTTGATAAGGAATATACTTCAGTGATGGTGAAATATGCACCATATAGAGAAAAGATAGATGAGGTTATCACTTTAAAGTGGCCATCTAAAGTAAAATTTGAATTATGGAGGAATGTCTTCATTAATGATTTTGGGATATGAGCACCAAGGTGGAGAAGTATGACTTGGTCGAGTATAGTATAGGTCTAGCCTTAGAAGTTACAATTGAATATACACATACTTCTCCCAGATTGAAATGAAAATTGCTGATGTGGATTATAGCTAAGGTGGATAAAGTGTTGCAATGGTTAAAAATGATTTTTATTTTAATGGGTTACATCTTGGAAGGTGGGTTTCCTTCTTCAAAAAAATTGTAAATAAATTTTCTCTTATATCCATTCCCTCCAATTATAAAATGAAAATATACCTATAGAAGGGAATATGTAAAATATCAGTCCAATCAAGTGTAAACATGTGTACATTCTGGCCTAAAGCTTGTTTTTCTCCCTTATTCTATAAAAGGGAATTTTAGGCCAATGTACGAGGTATTTTGTTGAATTTAAGATTTTAGAGTGCAAAATTCTAATATAGAGAGTGCATATATTGAGTCTATGTTTTAAATTTTAGACTCAGATAGGAGAATTATGTCAATTATAAGGTTCTTACACATGTTTGTGTCAAATATCACAATCTTTTGAGTCTATTTTATCTCCAATTATGATACCTCACATGAATTATTAATGAAATATTGGTCAAAGATTGGTTTCATTGATTTTAATTGTTCTTTACTATCAAAGATACTATAATTGTAGCTTTGGTTCAAAGGATCAGTTAAATGCTTTAGTTATTATGTAAGTTCATGCAGGTTGGCAACTTGATTCATAAGTAATAATATATTTAAATTGAATATACTTGAATTGTAATACAATTTGTATGAATCTTAACTGTTTAGGACTAAATTTTCCTTATAGTTCAATTCTTTCTCATTTGACTCTATGCTTTAGGATATGGCACTGATAGTGATGTTGTGGTTTTATATCTCACATCTCTAGAATTTGATTTTAGAACATTTATTCATTATGATCTTCATATCGATCTATATTTGTTGTATTTGAAGCTCCCTACTGATAGGAGTTGGATCTTTGAAGGAATTGCCAATTTCTTGAAGGATTTCATCTATTCAGTGTTGATAGGGAACTTATCTATTGTTATGCACTATGCTTTTAAAATTGTCTAATTACGTGGAAAACATATTGTGGGATCACCCTCCTAGTTTTTGTAGAGCCCAAAGTGTAGGAGAGTAATCATTATTGCTTATTCTCATTAATTTTGTCAATCATTTATTAGGCTTTTGTTATTGAACATGGAAAATTCATAGAAGCTTTGATTAATCCGCTTGGGTTTTTAAAAAAACCAAAATAATGGCAACTTTGATGGGGACCTATCAAATTCAAAGTCTCTAGTGTAGATCCGGTACATTCAAAGTCAGATATTATGGTATTCTTCATTATGGAAGTATAATTGGTTGAAATTTGTGTTATATTTGTCATGGCTAGCACACGAGTATTTCCTAATCCATTCTTAGTCAATGTGTTGGGTAATGTTTAGGATCTTGTCAAAAGTCATGAGTGCAAAAGCGAAGTTCAATCACTTCATAGTTCCCAACATTTTGGGTGGGGATTGTGATATCACAAAAATCGGTATTTTTATAAATTCTCAAATGCAATGTGCAAAGAAGGATCCTCATGCATGAAGAACCATGAAGAAGACTAGGAGCTATTCAAAGAAAAACCCAAAGCCAATGCTAGAACTTGAACCTCATAAGGACAAGCAATCTTAGTGGGTGAAGAAAGAAAACACACTAGGTAAGATGATTGCATCCCTTGCTTTTTCATCTCCTACTTTAAATGTTGAGGTAAATAGTGCTAGTATCAGTGATGATTCATCAAAAATTGTTGTCTTTAATGTGGATCGAGGTAGCTTTCATGTTGAGAAATTTTTTGATACTAAATATAATATATCTAGAGAAGAAGATAGGTGGGGTTTCTAGGGACAAGATAAATAGTTTTTAGAGGCTATGACACCTAGTTCTATGTCCATATTCAATGGAAAAAACTATAAACCATGAGGAGTACCCCCTGATGAGGAAGTACCTCTTCTTCAAGAGGAAGATCAAGTAGATCAAACCTATTACACTCCTTCTCTGAGTGAGGTAGGAGATTTCCTTGAAAATGAAGCTTATATAGATAAGGATATGCAAGCTTGGATTGAGGAAGAGAGGAAGCTTCATGAGGAAAAGCATAGTAGGGACAAGAAAAGAAAAGAAACTCTGGAAAGATTCTGATCCAAGTAGCTCAAGGGAAATTCTCAAAGGTAAAAGGTAGAGAAGATGAGAGAATATGATGCTAGGTGAAAGGCCTTTGAAGAAAATGTAGCTAGGGAAATTGCTAAAAGGGCTCATGATACTCCTAAAGTAAAAATTTCCATGGGGACCTCTTCTGCAACTACATACACTTCTTCTATCCCAACCACAAATACCTCTAACCCACTTGTTTCAGCCAAAAATACATCCTTTGTTGATTATGGGAAAGCTCTCATGGAATAGTCTAATAAAAATTCGTACAATTATTTCAACTGTAGAACTAACACTAATGATAATGCTAACACCAACATTTTTTTGGATAAAGAAGTTAAGTTTGATCCCAGACCTTTGGATGTTCCCCAAATCCTAAATCTTGTGATTAAAATTGATAAATGATAAATTGCAGGAATAATTGAGGAGGGCAGAGATAGAAGCTCCAAAATTTGAGATGGCAAGAAAAATTTCCTTCCTTAAAATGTCCACACCCACCATCGAGGTGCTTGGTTCAAGACAAAAAATATGGTGGGTCACAAAATAATAATTCTAAAAAATAGACTCCTAAAGGGGGTGGTGGTGGTGATCAAGGTGGTGCAGGTGGAGGTTGTCATAATAATGGTAGTTCATACTCAAAGGATGAGGGAGGAAGCAGTAAGAAGAATAGAAATAATGGTGGTAATGGAAAGGACAAAAATGGGCATCAATCGAATGATAAGAAGGAAGAGTAAAAGGATGCCCAAATGGATGGACATGCCAAGGGGAAACCCCTGGCTGATAGATATAGGAAACTATATTTTGACAACATCAGAGGGTATCCAAATTTGGTCCTTGACAATGCACACAAGCATCTTCTCAAGTTTACTAGTAATAATGCTTTAAGTGGTGAAGATCACCTAAAGGCTTTTCAAAGTTTTGTTGAAGACTTTGAATTCTGGGATGAGGATGTGGAAATGAAATATTTCATGCAGTCACTAACTGAGGATGCCATAGATTGGTATAGGGGATTTTTAGATACTAGTATTGACTCTAAGGATGCCTTTTATAGGTTTTTTAGGGAGAAAAAAGGAGATCAGATTGATCCCAATTCAAGTTAAACTATTTCAATAATATCACAAAGGGACACAATGAGATAGTCATTGAGTTTAATGCATGCTTTCATAAAGCTATGATGAGATTAACTTCTTATTTAAGGCCTAACAAAATTGCATGTCTATTTGTATATTGCAATGCTTACAATTCAAATATGTGTTACCTACTTAGAGATAAAGACCCACACAAATTAAGACAAGCATACAAGATGACTGTAAACATTGAGAACAATAGAAGAGCTTATGACAAGGTGGTGAGAAGAGAAGATACTAAAGCCTTTAAGAATATAAGAAATCAAACTAAGAAGGCTAGCAAAGCCATGGCCTCTAACGAAAAGAAAGATCAGTTTCCTAGCTTACACCAAAAGCAAGCTAAAAGTGAGAAGCCCATTTTTTAAAGGAATGAGAGGCCTCCTTGGCTGCAATATTTTCCTTATCACACTAACTAGCAGAATGGGAAACCAACACAAGGAAATTAAAGGAATGCTCAGATTCCACTAGATCCTCTACAAAATCACACTAAAAATGTGACAAAATATTTTCCATGTTGTGGGGCATTTTAGATGCCTCATTCATAACAACAATGTGTAGTGGCACAATTAGTAGAAGAGTCCCAAGATGACCAAGGAGAATCTCAATCTCCCCATGACCAAGATGAAATGACTAATGTATTTTTGGTTCCATCTAATATTTATTGTGATGACTATTCCTTAGATGATGAGCTATGTGGGAGAGATGTTGGCATGCAAAGGCAACAAAGTGATGTGCATCATAAAAAAGTGCTCGTAGATGAAGAAGGTGATGGTTGTTATATTGTGAATGAGCCTGAAATAGATAACACTGTTCTGAGAAAAAAATTTAATGAAGAGATTGAGAACTACACATTTTCTTTGGTTGTTAGGGCAAGAAACAATATGCAGTTAAGAAAAAGATCTATCCTAGGGGATTCAAGAAAACCTTGCAGTTTTTTTGTTAAAGAGAGGGATGAAGAGGGTATGGCCATTAAACTAGATGCAAAGAAAGTAGATCCAAATCCCAAGGAGATTAAGGAATCAAGAATATGGGCAAAGAAAGTGGATAAAGCTAAGACAAGTGGTGAAGTTGCTTCCCAAAACACTAAAGTTAGAGATCAGTAGTATAAGTCTGATAAGATTCTAAAAGGGTATGAGAAGGTAACATCTAAGGTAAAAAATTTCCCTGAATTGCCAAAATATAGTCCAATGGATATGTTTCAAGTACTCTCCCAAGTCAGAGTTACTATCCCATTTCTAGAAATGATGTGGATAAATTAACATAAGGATAAAATTGTTGCATTTATCAATAGAATCACCAAAAATAAAGAGGACAAGGTAATGATTGATCAACATGATTCAAATAAGGATCAAGAGAAGAAAGGTTATATGGAGGAAGGAACCGCTTAAAATCCTCAGATATACCTGGGAACTACTATCACAACTAATCCAAATCATGTGAATCCTTTCTTCTTAAGTTTAATCATTGATGGAAAAATTCTAATAAATTGTATGACTGACTCTGGGGCTTCAAACAATGTAATGTCGGTGAAGATAATGCATGCAATGGGTTTGAAAGTAGATAGTGATTATGGTAGGTTCTATGCAATGGATTCCATATAAGTTCCAGGCATAAGAGTTATCAATGATGTTCCATGCAAGTTGGCAACATACCCTGAAAATGAACTGCATATGAGTGTTACATTGGTGGATATCCCACCTACTTATGGGATGTTGTTGTCAATGAATTGGAGTGCTTCCATGGGTGGAATTATATAGTGTGACATATCCTTTGCTACTTTTTATATTGATTAGAAGGATGTTAAAATTGTTAAGGAGAAAAGAGTTCCCCACATGATTGAAAATATTGAAGAGCCAAAAGAACCTGTCAGAATAAATTTTGTAGAGATGGACTTGGAGAACTTTCATGTTGAAGAGGAAAAATTAGAAAAGGAAGTACAACCCATACCCATTAATAAGGAAGTGATGAATATACCATTAGATGATTCCCTATGGACAATGTACTTTGATGGAGCATGCTATAAAGAAGGCTCAGGGGTGGGGTTCATTTTTATTTTTGCTCAAGGTAAGACCTTCAAATTTTCTTTTCTACTGTAATTCGCTTGTACTAATAATGTTTCTGAGTATGAGGCCCTTTTACTTGGTTTGAAGTTGGCTTCAAAACATGGTGTAGAAACCTAAATTTGACCCTTTACACAAGGTCAAATTTATCCCTTTCATTAATCCACTTCATCCCTTTCATTAAACATTAATTAAATTATTTAGTTAATTAATGTTCCCCTTTTCCTTAATGTTCCTAAGATATTTAATTTAATAAATTAAATAATTTATACATTAGCCCACATCATCTCTAAATTAAATAAATGCAATCAATTTATTTAATTTAGTCAATTATCCTTTTCAATTTTCAATTTATTCTTTCTCTCTCCTTGTCACATCCTCCATAACCATTTCACTAATCTGGGTTAATTTAATTAATCCTTCATTAAGATTTGCATATCCTTAAGTTGTATTAATGTCCCATCCTCCATATCTAGCCACTTGCATCTAATCATCATTAATTATCCTAATCACTTGTTTGCACAATCCTAATCCTAATCACTTACCCTTTCTAGCAAGTCCTTAGTTCAACCTTCTTGATACTTACCTTTTTGGGTTGTGTTGGTTGTTTTTACTATAGCCAGGTTGATCTTCTAAGCTACCTATAGAATTTCCAATTCCAATCAAGGGTAGATTAAAGGACCTAGACCAATTGATGATGCTTTTAAAAACCTCCTGCACTTTGGGTTCTACAAGATCTGAGAGGGTGATCCCTTAATGTTTTTACAACCTCTACACCATTATCATAAACAACATTAACAATAAAAAATAATCTCACCTAGTAGCTCAACAAAATAGGAAAATACTAAATAGAATTGTTTTTTCATCAATAATATCAACCATTTGGAGTGTGAGATAATTACAACAATACTTCACTATAAAATATAGTCATTAATTTTCAATTTGTAGCAATCTCTAGGTGAATAGAAACAAATAATAAATCTCACAAACAGGTACAACTTAGATCAGTGCCTTATTTCCATTGGAGAAGTCAAATTCACAAATACCTAAGGGTTTATAATAGATTCAACACATAGCATATAAGATCTTCGATAACATTTCCTTACAATATCACCAATATGTACCCTAAATCAATACTACTTGTCAAATCCTTGTACAAAACATATCAACCTGCAATCTCATTTAAGCATTTTAATTAATTCTTTGAATTAAAGCTAAAACAAGAATTGCACACACCACAATAGTGAGATGAACAACATAATGCTTGATCATTTTATTAAAAATTCAAATATTTTTGTACATAGGAGAGACATGAGCTCAAATTTATCAGTTTAATTCAAATTCCAATACTATCACAAAAAATAATATCTCCATGAATTCAAAACCTACAAGAAAATGACTCAAAATCTAACTTTCATTTTCTCTATAACTAGCAGACTTTACAATTTCTCTACAACTTCACGTAGACTCGACCAAAACTTTCTAACTTGCTAACCCATACTTTTGGCCTTGAAATCCTTCTTATAGAAGCCACTTGGACCGCTTTGTAACAATTCAAAAATTGGTTACAAAAATATCCACCCTTGGAGAATCTTCTTGTTCCAGTAGCAACAAATCTTCAAGAACTTTGTGCTTAGACTCCACCCAAAATAAACTTGAAATTGTTATAACTGCAATAGTTGACTGATTAACTATTAGCTACCTACTCCCACCTTTACTCCTCCTCAGTTAAATATGTATTCACCCATTACTATTAATCCTCATCACTTGTCTAATTAAAACCAATTACCTCACTTACTTTGACACTATAAGGTGTATATTTAACTGCCACTTGGTTTTCTTCTCATTCAAAAGACTCAAGGAATGAAATAGTGTTGATAGTTTTATCCATGTAGCTCAATAATAGATCAGAATCTAAATCATGACAAATTAAAGTAGTTTGAGCCTTGATGACCCTATTAACCTGATCCCACCATTGCTAAAGTGACCTGATATTACCCTGCTCATCAACTATGTCAGGCAACAATGTATCACTCCAATCATAAAAACTCTTTACCAATTCCTTGATCTTCCTACTCAAGTCATCTGGTAAGGCTTGAAAACCTTGTAATTATTTAACCAACACTTGAGTAGGTCTTAATCACTGTTGCCTATTATTGATATCAAATTTGGAGTCCTTAACATTACATCCAAATAATTTTCCCTAGGGATCCATTTCTCAATTAATGGTACTGGTACTTCCTGATCCCTATCAATATTCTTTGTTGCACCTAATAATAAAGAATAATAATAATATACACTTGGAAATATATCATCAAACTTTTCATTTAAATGTTGCAAAATAGTAGTAACAATTTATTGTTGTCCTAAAAAATACCCTCTCCTCACTTACCTTCAGAGAGTCCTATAGCTCTGCAATTTTTTGCATTAACTACTTCTTTGTTGGGTTAACAACGCATGGTAACTCCTCCCCATTTGGTTCCAATGTAGGGCTAGGGAAGGATTCTCACTGGGAGATCCCAGTGTGGAAACAATATGGTAAACAAGAAGCAATGACCCTGATGTGGAAGACAACGATTTAGTCACTAGAGCAACTGATGTTTCCCCAATCTTCCTATATTTTAATCTTTCCACTAATATTTGCAGCTCAATATTCCTTTTTCACACCTTATTATACCCCACAATCATAAGATTATACTTCTCCATAAGATTCCTTTTCTCATATTCCTCTCTCTTAGTATTATTTTTTGTCAATTTAGCCACATTCACAGTTAAATTTGTGGCCTCTATGGTTGAGGTCTCTGAAGCTCTTTTGATTATTAACCCTCTTCTGAAATTTGGGTTAATATCATTAATATTTGGATTTCTTCCTTGTGGGGTCAAAGCCCATATTGCCAAGGTTTCATATTCCTCACTAAAGGAAAAGTGTTGCAATGCTGCCTTGACTTCTTTAGAATTATGGAGGGGAAACTTGGACTAAAAAATAGTATTAAAAGCCACTACATCAGCAATATACCACTCATGTAGAATCAAGACACCAGCTTTATTAACCAAATTTCTCCCTTCTTCTAGAGTGATATTCCTAAACTCATTCATCATTACAGACTTCAACTCATCATAATTTTCTTGATTTGACCTATCAGGCCTCAATTCTCTTCTTTTATTGCACTTCTCATGATATTCATCCAACTTCATCCTCCATACCAGTTGTAGGAAAACTAATGACTTCACAAAAGCATCATCATCCAAAAATTCTTTACAAGCCTCCATTCTTGCATCCTGCACACACTTTCCTTTCATGTCCACTTTTGATAAAATCAACTCAACTGATCTTGGAGGAGAAGGCATGCCAATTTACATATCTTGATTGGTAAAAATAATATCATGCATCAATTCCTCCTGGGACTATTCAATCCTTCACCTCTTGGAGCTTAACACTAATGGTAGTGGTGAGGGACTCCTTTCAGGTGATGACTCGAGATCAATTATTTTTATTGCCCCAGGTGTTTTGAGATGTGTGATTGGTTGTTCATGTAGCTTCATCACGTATTTTCATTTTCTATCTATCTCCTCTTGATCACTGTTGTCATCCCTTTTTCTTCTGTCAATATGCCTATCATCTAGAGGTTGGTAAGTTGGCCTTTCTTTGAATGGCCTTGCAGCTTGTTCCTATATACCCAAGTCTAACTCTAGATTTATTTTCTTTGTCATTAGATTGCACATGATTTCCTTGAAATTATCCATCAAAAAATAAATCTTCTTATGATAAGGATGAAATCCCATCAGTGTATCATATTTTGGATCCATCTTGTGCATTTTATCCAATAGCTTATCATAAGATACACATTTCTCTTTATTTATCTCTTTCTTATTCAAATAAAATTCATTTCTAACCAGGTCCTCAGGGAAATTGAATTCATGAAAAAAATTTCCACCTTTTATTCTTTGTCTAAATGAAGCAAAGAAACCCTCATGATCATACTACCTCCTAGGACCCGACCTTAAATGGTGCAAATCAAAGAATTTTCTGGAATTCACCTAGCCTCCTTTTGCAATAAAAAAACCAAAAACCACCATTTAGTTAGGGTAGAAAGTCCCCTTACAATTCCTTGTAAGGTTATCTTCATGTAAACATCCAATTTTCCACATAACCTCAACAAATCCAATCCTTGGTGGCAGATTATAAGGCAATATATGTGGGGTCCCCTAAAAACCATATACCCTCAGGACAGTGTTGACTGGATATGGGATAATGTCACCCCAATTGTGGAAAATCTTCAATCAAGCCTTCTCGCCTTGGGCCTAAGAAAATCATGCAATTCCTTAAGAACTCTAGGTAAATTCACCATCAATCTGGCTCTCAGTCTTGATGTAAAGAAGTTGTCAAACTTTACATAGTTGGCATTATCTCTATTGTATGAAAGGTCAGCAGTCCACACCTATACCAACAACCTCTCTTCATTGATAAATTGCTTCAATCTCATCTTCTCGGAGAAAAACTCAACATTATTGAACAAAAACATGTGCATTAACATAGAATACCAGTACAAGGGGGTGATTGTATCATTTTTCTATAATTTCAATAACCCCTCATGTATCTTCTTAGCTAAGAAGGAAGTAAAATCATATACTAGAGATAAATTTGTGTGTTGTATTTGCACCCCCATGAACATAAAAGTTATAGGCATCACTGTATTAGGGCTAAAACATAAAATTTGGCATAATCAATAGAAAGTAGCCATGAAGTGCTTGGAAAACCAATCCAATCTTAAATTCGCCTAGTCACTATGGCTAATATGAAGACTTGAATCTCCTACCCTAGCCAAATGAGGTGGGAGCATCTTAGCTCTGAAAAGGGACTTCATCTTCCCATATTCCTGCTTCATTCCTTCAAGCTCAATAGGGACCAAGAATACACAGGGCTCACTCAAATCAAAGACCTATCAAAAATCCTTTTGTTAATACTTAGCAAAACCCCTCCATCATTATCCCTAACCACCCGTGTGATAGGATCATACCTTGCAGCCACTGCCTTGAGAAAATCAACATTAGGAAACACATTTAGAACTAAAAATTTCCCCATGTCATATATCCAACCATTTGAAAAAGGATGAGGAAAATTTATTTATTCAAACCATAGTCTAAACATCTCCAAATCCTTAAGTGGCACCCTAGCATTAGCTATATTAAAAAATTATACACTAATCCATCCCATAGGTTTTTTCCTCACAATAAAACCATCCCCTTCTTCCTATAATTTGTTAACAATGACAACTAATCTAGGAAATCATCATATAGGTTTCTATTCAAAAAGTCAATCTGGTTGGAATGATGTTTTAATGGTGCCATCTCAATAAAACTAGGGCTTTACAAGACTAAGAAATTAAAAAACAAATAATTTACAATTTCCCACAATTTGGCTCACTTATAACCCTAGAATGATTTTCAACAAGCTTTCCAACAACCACACATCAAATTCCCCCAAATTCAGATTACGATTTGACCAAGAGATGTAGAATTCAACTTATGACTTTGTGCTAAAATAAATCAAAATTTTCACCGCAATAGCTCATGAATTCATCCTCAGCTTTAAGACTGCTCTAGGAAATTTCTCGAATGCTTTGCAATACACTAGAATAGAAAAAAATGTGTTGTTATTTCAATCAAATCACACCAGAAAATGTCTCATCCATCATTAAAGCTCACTCGTGCAATGCACCAGTGGTTCCAATCACATTTGATGTAGATTTAAATATTATCCATTGATCCTTCACTTTAGCTGGATCATCAAACAATTTCCTTTTAATTGATCTGACATTGATCTCCACCATGGAAAATGGCCCACCACCACTACATCACCTAGGAAATCAATGTGTTGCCTTTCCATTGATATCACAATCAGTTAAAAACCAGACAAATTCCAATCACGTGATGACGGGAAACCATAGATCTCAATCACTAACAACCATGTGCGTTCAAAACAACTGCCAACTTTTTCATTAAACATCGAGCATCTCTCCTGTTGATATTAAAACATCTTCCTCCATTTGAAACATGTGTATCTTACACCTGCTTTAGTAACCCACCAAATAATTTATTAAAGCTAGATTAATACATTAAATTACCCCTATCATTCCTTTGGCCTCACCAAATGTGACAAGTGGCTGTGACATTACAATCAACCAAAAATATGCAGTGGGGTCATCATGAGATAGAGAGGAATGGCTGAGATCAAACAATGATTCATCAACAACCATGAAAATTCATCCCTCTGCAAAATATAAAACATTTATAAAAACAAGAGGGGACATTACTAGGTCGATGAAAAATGATGTAATAATTTTTTTTAAAAGGGGAAGCACAAGGCCATACTAGACTTAGGAAGGACGAAAGTCTAGTGAAAGAAATAAAATGACGAATCAAAAGGGGGCCAAACCTAGACGAATAAATGGGAAACAAGTTGTTCTTTAAAACCCTTCTCCAAAAGTAATGACCAAATAGATCCAAGCCATGGTATAAGATAAGAAATTATGGTTTTACACAAATACATGAAAAAAAATGTAAAACCTAGCCCTAGGATTTTCTCAAACATTCATGTAGAACCAAAAATATAAGCAAGATCAAATGGAACTTGTAGTAAAAAATTTGAAGTTCCATTAGGTTGACCTCTTTCCCATGTGAATTAAAAATTCAAACCTATTCCCCCCATGCATTTGTCTTCCCCAAGACATTTTATATGTCACATCGTACCCATGGGACAAACACCCCTTTTAGGGGAATATTTTTTCACCCTTTGGTCTCTTCCAGATACTGAATTAAAAATTCACTTTTATTCCTCCAAGGCCATCTCCAATCCCCATGGTGACAAGGGTGGACTTTTTGAAATTCCTAACTTATCACTTTCATCCCCACTTGGGGACAAGGGATTGATTCTTGTGGAGATCCTCTCTCATCTCAAGGTACTTGCAAGCACCTTGGGACCACATGGCCTTTTCCATGTCACTTGTACCCTTTCCATCTCACGTTGTACTTTGGATGCTTCACCCACCACATGGAAAGATGTGAGGGTTTGTGAGTCCTCAACACACCATAGACCTCCATATTGGCCATGGTTTCTCAATATTCACAATTGAATCCTCTAGGGGATTCAATTTTTTCTATAAATAGCACCCTCTTATCATTAATTGAGTTGGTTAGTTCATTCATACCAAACTTATACTCTCAAGCCTTTCAATCCATTTTAGCCATTAATTTCAACCTCTTAGTATTTCATTTTGCATCTTAGTATCCATTATTGCATTCAACCACCTTCATTAATCATTCATCTGCCACCATCATTGCATGCTTATCATCTAAGGAGCACATATCAACAATATCTGGGCCAACCAAGGATCAACACGAAGAAAATGTATAGTTTGTTGTTTTTCTTTATCTTTCTTTTTGTTTGTGTTTAACATAGCCCAATTTTGAGGTGTTAGGTGTTATTTTTTTCTCTTGCATTCTATTTTATTTTACATTTTTAGATTAGCAGATTTCACCTTAGCACATTTTTGGCATGCCTGGTGGGACCCATGTCACGGGTCCATTCCTTTAACTTTTTCTTTTGTTTGAAGTTCTTAAGATTTTGAAACATAGAGGAAACCTTGCCCAGTAGGGGAGCCTTTCCTAAGAGGGGCAACCTTTCCAAAAAAACCAAGTTTTTCTCTATTGTATTTTGTTGTTTTTAACCCCTATTTGTCTGTAGGTTCATAGAGGGGTGACCATTTCCAAACAACCTAACTCTTTTGTTTTTGTTTTCACTATTTTCTAACCCTTGTTTTTCTACAAGTTCATAGAGGGGTGACCTTTCCCAAATAGCTAGGTTCTTTCTCTACTATTATTGTTGATGTTTTAGGAAACCTTTCCTAAGAGGGGCAACCTTGCCCAAATAGCCAGGTTATTTCTCTATTGTTTTTTGTTGTTTTTAACCCCTATTTTTTTGTAGGTTCACCAAGGGGAAACCTTTCCCAAATAGATAGGTTGTTTCTTTGATGTATTTTGTTGTTGTTTGTAACCCCTATTTGTCTACAAGTTCACAAAGGGGCAACCTTTCCCAAACAACCTAATTTTTTTGTTGTTGTTTTCACTATTTTATGACCCGTGTTTGTCTACAGGTTCACAAAGGGGTGACCTCTCCTAGGAGGGGAGGCCATTCCCAAAAATAGAGTCTACTTTTCAAAGATAGGAAAAAAAATACTGGCAACTGTGTTGTAGGTGGAGAAACATTGTTTAGTTGGTTTTGTGATCTTGTTTGCTTTAAATTAGGAACTTAGGAATAATTAAAGGGTCAAAGAATCTTCTTGTTGTGTTTGGAGTGGACTATTGATGTATCCAATTTCCTTGCACCATTTTTTAATCCTAGGTGAAGAGAAATTGTAGTTCACTTAGTTATTTTAGCCTTTTTTAATTTTATTAGTGGGACCTGCTTGGGGATTTCATCACCCCAAGGGATGATCCCAACCACATGTTACTGGTGTGGTATATAAAGGGGGAGGTGAAAGCTATACCTTAATCTAGTCATTTCGTGTCATGTGGAACATCAAATCTAAGGTGATACCTAGACAAGAAGGGAAGATTTGGTCTAAGCTCTCAATCTCTCATTGGTTGCTCATGACTCACGCCTGTAGATGATATGGTATTCATGGTTGTGCCCCACATATCATGTGTATATCAAGGAAACCCCTATAAAACCTTGTTAAGCCTAGATAGATGACTGTGTTGATCATACCCTTAACACTAGAACTAGGATTGTGTTGTTTGAAGTGTTTTCTTATCAAAAACCAGTACTTGTCAATCAATTTTGGCCTTTTACTTATTGTTTTCATCATTTTCCATCACTATTTTTGACTAATTTAGGTTCAGATCAGTCCATAGAGGTGACCTTGCCCTCAAGAGGTGACCTTGACCTAAAGGGGAAACCCTACCCCTTGCCTCAACTATTGTTTATCTTTCCTAAGTCAAACTTTTTCCAATTTTCTCTACTTGGGTGACCTTTCCCCCTATTTGAGCAACCTTGCCCAAAAGGGGTGACCTTTCTCTAAAGCGGCAACCCTACCTTTCTGAACAACCTTTTTTGACCTTCATTTTCTTGTTGTTACCCTATTCTAGGAACCTCTTTTCCAATTCCGAGTGTCATTCCCTCATCTGGAGTACCAGGTTACCCATCTTGACCTTTTGTCTTTCCATTATGAATATCCATTTTCCTGTTCTGAACATTTTTCCCCTTTTCCACCCAATTGTTCACCCGTTCTAGGAACCCATTTTCCCATTCTGAGTACCATTACCCAACCTTGTACATCCTTTCACCCATTTCAAGTGGTCATTTTCCTATTTTTCAAATCTGATTACCCATTCTAGAAGTTCATTTATTGATACCATATAACCATTTTCTACCCTAATTTGAAACTAGGACCTGGTTGGGTGACCCTGACCTATTTGGGCAACCTTTCCCAGAAGGGGCAACCTTGCCCAAAATTTTGGGCAGCCCTACCCTATAACTATACTCATTTCCAAATCTGATCTGAAAAGCTAGCCTCTCATGGTTTCTGAAAGGCATGCTGACTGTCCCATTGTTTGCGCATCTCATTCACCTACATCACAATCCATTTGTATCAACATCATCATCTAGATCATATAGGTTGCATTCATAATAATCTTTAGGTTATAAATCCATCATCATCGTATTGATCTAAATCCTTTGAACTTCATTTGAAGTTGTTATCCAAATTGTCCTAGGTGCCTAAACCTGATCATCATCCTTAAACATCTACTTAGGATCACTATCCATCCTAATTCTATCATCACCCCTAACCCTATCAATTCCCTTCCATATCAAGGTAGATTCAATATGGTGATCATTAGTTCATCCCTTAATCTGATCAATCAACAACTTACATCACCCAGGGTAAATTATGAACCCCATTTAGAAACCCTTTCAATCATCTAATCATCTGATCTTTAATTCAATTCCATCCAATCTTATCAATCAAATTCAATCAAAACCAATCATTTAATCAATTGATACATCATCAATTGATTCATAATATATCCTATCAATTAGTCCAACATCTAATTATCCAATCCAACAATATTTATCCAATCCAAATCATCATTTAGAAGCTTAGTTGCATCTTAGATCACTTAGTTGTTTTTCACATTCATGCCCATTCAGAACCATTCATAAACAAAAAATAAAATGGCATACCAATAGACCCAAGGTTCCCAACCAAACATCCCACAAGATCCCAACAAAATTCTCAACATCCTACATGATCCCCATAATGGTGCCTCATCCCAATCCAATACCAACATCCAAAACATCACACCACCCGGTGAAGAGAACATGGTTACCTAGTCTGAAGTCACCGTTGATGAATACCTTAATGATCCTATTAATGTCTAGATGATAGATCGTCTCCTAAATGAACGTGGATATAAGATTATTGTCACCTTTCTCATGAGAATCAAGCCACCATCCGACTTCAACATGTCATAATATCCTGGTAAAAACACTATTTTCGCACCCGTCAATCCGTAAAATTCACAAAATGTCCTAGGAAATTCATATGTCCCCGAAGGTGCACCCACAAACAAATGGTATTATCCTAAATTTGATAACATTGTAATACATCAAGTTGCTACTTATCCTTGCCTCCCGACTACAACCTTGGTAGAAAAACTCAAGCATCATGATCCCTATGTATACGACATGCCATTCTACACCCTATTCACTCCGCCACTTCCAGTTCAACATCCTAGTCAACCACTTATCAATATTGGGGACATACCTACCCTTGCATCAATTCCACCTCTAGGATCTGCACCAGCTAACAACTTACCCCCACCTGCATTCCAATCGCTTCCTATCAATCCCCATGAAACCACTCCATTGTGAACAACACCTCAACACACTACAACCTCTATTTCTTCATCACTACCACTTTATCAACAACCGTCACAACACAATATTCCCATCCCATAACAAAATGTCTTGTCTCCCACATAACCACCACATCAGGTAACACAAGCAGCATCCCAGTAGCCAAAACTGCCACATGGAACTTTAGTAGCAGTCCCCTAGCAACAAAATATTCCATCTCAACAACAATAGTGACCTCCACCATAGCACATATGTATCCCTATGCAAACAAAAAATAATCCACTTACAAAATATCTCTATCATCCATCTAGCACATATACTGCTCCATCCCACCTCAATTCAAGTCCTTATAAGAATGTTCGAAATCAAATGCAGATCCAACCGCCACCTTACACCAATACTCTATAGTCATAGAATCATCCCTACCAATAACCATCAAATCCATCCCCATACATCATGCAACAACCCAACATGGTGCAACAATACCAATCTTATCGACCCTATCTTCAGCAACAACAATCCTACCATCATGGTGCACCTTCCATCCCCTATTACCAACAACCATCATTACATCAACAAGGGGGTCCTACCTCTTTGTATTATCAAAATCCTACATAATAGCAGGGCGCTTCACCCACTTCTTACTATTAGCAACAATCACCCTACAAACAAATGGCTTCCACTCATCACAATTTGTCATCCTCCTATCCACCATACATCAATCCACAATCCACTTATACCAATCAGAATCATAAAACACATTCATATGCAGCTTAACACACCTATGATCCAACCACAGTGGGGCCATCCTCATCATACCTACAATACTATCCATGCAATCAACCTACTTTGACTCCTGCAACACTCATCGACAAGGAATTGGAAGAGGTTAAAGCTATGTTGAAGGATTTATAGGCTAGAATGAGAAAGTAGTCATTCAAGTTCGAGGACATTTTCCCCTGTCCTTTTGATCCCTCCATCTCTTTGGTTCCCTTCCCCAAGCACTTTGAGATACTGAAATTTAATAAGTATAAGGGAACCAAGGACCCTAGAGTCCATCTGCAAGAGTTTTATGCCCATTTCCAAGAGGTCATGCATAATGACAATTATCTCATCTAACTATTCCCTAAGATCCTACAGGGGGTCACCCTTAACTAGTTCATGGGACTTGAAAAAGGATCTATCAAATCCTTTGCACAACTATCTAAACAATTCATCTCCCACTTCTCTTTTAATCTAGAGAAGGACATTGACACACTTGTTCTCCTAAAAGAAAAAAATCATGATGGAGAGACCTTTGCAAGCTATCTAAAAAGATAGTGCACCTTACCCAACCGAATGAAATCCCCACTATCAGTAAAAGAAATGGTTACATTGTTTATCAAAAATTCCCATTTGGACATGGCTCATAACTTTTGAACCCACTACATCACCACTTTTGTGGCACTTGTGGAGAAGGGTCACATCCTGTAATAAGCCCTTTTTGCTAAAGATCAAGTTAAAATTTTCAATTCTGATAAAGAGAAATCCTCTAAGGATAAGCCTCGATATTGGAATAAAAATAAGAATGTTGTCAACGACAGTGTCATTGACACCAAAAATGTCTAGGTGGCCACCACCTCACAAAAGTATCCTCCTCAATAGTAGAAGTCAATCCTGAATGCCATATCTATGCCCCAAGGAGCACCTTGACAACAGTCAAAGAGAAAAAACCAAGGGGGGACTAAATGATAGTTCACTTAGTTGGGACAACCCCTTAGCATGATGTTTAACAAACTTCTGCAATCTAGCTACCCCATCACTTATCCCGTGACCAAGCCCCTTGATGAATCTAAACCCAAGACAAATTGGTTCAAGGAGAATGAGTATTGTGATTTCCACAAGATTAATGGTCATACATTAGATAAGTTTCAATGCCTAAGAACCTACATCCAAAGCCTCATAGATCACGGTGAAATCAATGTGGATGCTAACATGACATATTCGTCTAATGCTTAGCTCCAATTATATCAAAATGTGTTTCCTAAACACAATCAAGGTCCCAATACATCCAATCTAATCTTGGCCCTAGCAACAACAATAATTAAAATAACAGCACAAATAATATTAGTTCTAAAAATATGCCATACAATTACCAAGGTGTGGTCACATATATAGAACAAGTGGAGCCATGTGTATCCATGATACACGTCAAAGGAAAAAATCCATAATGTGTTGTTACCACCCATAGAACCCACATCATAGTCCCAATCACTCCTACATCCACCCAACCACCATCCATTAGTTCACAATACAACATCCTTGACCACTTGTGCAAGACTTCAGCTCAGATTTCTATCCTAGATTTTCTTAGGTCTTCCCTCGTGCATCAAGACATCTTGAACAAAACCTTACAAAACCCCCAATTCCATGATGATATTGACCCTGTTAGAACCTTATTCTTCATTTAAAATCCCAAGGCCTTTCACCCCCTTTGAGATTTTATTTTTGCTATCTTTCTATAGAAAATTCATGTATCCTTTTTGTCTTATTCAAATATCTTTTACCGCCACCTTTTACCCTTCATAGGTCTTCACCGCTTTACTAAAACCTTTTGAAAAGTGGCTTACGGTATAGCGGTGATAGTCTAGAATAGTCACAATAAATGTTTACCGTTGTATCGTGGTCATTTGTTAGCAAGCCAATGGTTATGCGGTAAAAACTATAGTAGCTAAGGAGGTAGGCAAGAAGTTTTTACCACGCTACCGCGTGCAGTTAAATTAAAGGTCGTGATAGTACGGTGGATGGTTCGTAAGCAGTGGACAGTGAACATATCGGTCAAGATCAATCACACCATGGTACTGCTGATGGTTAGGAGGCAGACCGTGTAGTGCAGTAACGGTTAGTAGATGGCTAAGGGTGATGAAAGCAGTGAGGCGGCAGTTTGCAAAGTGGTTAATACCATGATACTACTAGCAGTCAGGCAAGTGGCTGCAGTAGTGTGGGAAATGGTCAGCTGACACTGACTGTGGAAGCGAAGGTAACAGTGAATGCTAGTTGTCACTATACCGCGGGTGAATAGAGTGAAGACCGTAGTAGTGTAGGTAACTGTAGAGGTAACAAAAAATTATAATAACCACCATACTGCAAGTGATAAAAGTCGAGTCCTTGGTAAAGTGTTAAACATAATAAAGCCACAGGTAAGTAAAGATAATGAGCGATAATGTAAAAAGTAAAAATCGAAGACAAAACTATAGTTTGAAATATTTAATTTTCTGAAAGGAAATTCAATTAAATATTTTGAATTCAATTAAAGAATGAAAATGGTTGTAATAGAAAATGAAGGGTCATGACCTTTGGTATTTGCTGTATAAATATTTCTTGAAATAAGTTGGTAAGGGGAGGTTGGAGAATAGTAAGAGATTTTTTCTCAGAATTTAAACTAGGAGTAAAATAATGTAAAAAACCTTCTAGAAATAGTGCAATGGAGATGATTTCTTGACTGAACTCCTTTCTGATTTTCATTGTTGTGATGCTATAACTGTTGATTTCTATTTAGTTCTCTCCAATTTGGAATCTCTCAATCATTTAATTCTTCAAGGTGCATCTCTTCACTTTGTGTGATTTCATTTACTGGTGTCTACAAGTTAGAGTTAAATTCCTTTAAGTGAGTCATAGTGTTTGTAAGGTTTCTTTTCGATTTTTGAAGGAGAGCTAAGTATGAAAATATTTTAACACTATTCATGCTAGTCATAAACTGATGAAGAAACATGCCAGTAATTAGAACTTTATCCCTTAAATTTTATAACAACTTGAATTGTGTCAGAGAGGATTGTGTATATGTAATCGGTAACATTTTTTGACTCCATTGCCCAAAAGAAAGAAGGCATTGATTTTCCATATACCAAGGTGTATAATTTATTATAAATAAAATATTCAAAACCTTTCATTTGTGTAATAGGTGTAGTTGTAGTCATTCTGTCTATCCATTCCCAATTTCCATTGTGGGTAGACTATTTAGCGGGAAGTTACTTTTAATCTGCATGATTCACATAGGTTCACCCACCTAGGTTTAGTATAACCTAATGAGTAGAAGGTTTAATGGTATAATTGGGCTTGTCTGTTGTCCAAGAATGTTGTAAGGGTCTGGCAAACTCTTATGGTTAAAACTTGCATTTTTGAGAACCAACAAACCCCACACAGTTCCAAGCATTGGTAGGAAATTTTTCCACAACCTACTAGTTAGGTTTCAATTAGAAGGACATACCATGTCTTGAATCAAGCCATAATCATCCCCTTCACCTTGAGGTCGGGGTGAATTGTAATAAAGTGAAAAGGGTACTGGAAAATAATGGTTTGTCCCTAAATCTTTGTACACTAAATTCTACACAATAGGTAGGATACACCTAGGGTAACTTGAATAGTAAAGTTATCACCATTAAGGCATATGATAACATAGAAAGAGATTCTAAGGGCACTATTTTTCTTCCTATTCAAGTGGGTCCCATTGTATAGTATACTATGTTTCACTTTCTAGACTTGAAACTTCCATATAACATCATCCTTGGCCGCCCATGGATTCAATCTATGCAAGCCATCTCATCAACCTACCATCAATTTTTGAAGTTCCCATTTGAAGGAATGGAAGTAACCATACATGATGACCCTCTTCCATTTGAATATTTTCATGCCCTCAAAGCTTCCTATCTAAATTTGCATTAATTCCCTAGAGTAGAAATCGAGGCATCTCAAACATCTAATTCTCATCAATCCACCAACACATTAAACACCACATCATCCACACCTGCATCCACGCCATCATCCACACCTGGTTCCACTATCACCAAGGTATAGATCATTGACAAAGGATGTGGTGAGTATGAAATACATAAAACACTAAATGTGGAAACCATGCCACCCTCACCACATACATATGGAAAACCATCTCCATCTATCTCCCAAGGAGAAGAGAAGACACTCACACTCACTTCCAAGAACATGGCCTCAACAAAATTCAAATATCTAGGTTCCCTTCAAGATCAAATGGAAGAAGATGTCAATCAATGGGTTTATAGAGAAGAACCTGAGTTGCCTAGTCCCCTCTTAGAATAATTCTAGGAGGTCTACCCATGTGCATCTAAGTTTTTTGAAAAGTGCAGTTACTAAGGTGGAGGTCTTGGTATAGAAGAGCAAGGAAAACATCAACCCATTGAAGCAATTACCATCTGGCCAATAAATTTGGGCTTGGGCTATGACCATAAACAAAAGGTCCCCCTAGTATCATCTAGTGTGTCCAAAAAATTTAGTGTGGATGATAGTTCTCTCAAAGAAATACCAGAGGAGGAATCCATCATTCACACACATGGTGACCTGGACCATGTTGAGCTCCCTGCCATGTTTGAATGCTTATCTGTTTGCGCCATCACCTTATCCCTCAAACATCTCAAGCTTATAGATCATGACTTGCAAGGTACCACACCTCCCAACACCTTTCCCTCAGTGGACCAATATTTCCATCTCATGGGATTGGGGGAAGATGAATGCCCTAGCCAAAAAAATAAAAAAAGGTCACCTAGTGAAAACCTCCCTGAAGCACTTTGTGACTATGAAATAGTAAAAAAAAAGGGTGTAGCTACTAGTGAAAACCTCGAAGAAGGCACTAGAATATGGGGATGTTCATCTTCCCCTTGTGGTAACTTAACTATTGGGTCGATCTTTCATCTTGATTGAAGAAACATAGGCAGTAAACTTGGGAACCAAATAAAACCCCAAGATCACTTATGTGGCTAAGGCACTATTAGAAAAAAGAAAATTCTACTATCATCAACCTCTTCAAAGAAGGAATCATCAAATTTTCCTAGACATATTTAGACAAACCCAGCCTTGATCCAACTTTGGTGGTACATCATCTAGATGTCCACCATGATGCAAAAACTGTTAAACAAAAGCTTAGAAAAATGCATCCTCAAGTGGCCCTACTGGTTAAGAAAGAATTAGAAAAGTTGTTGGAAGCAAGGTTCATCTGACTAATTGACTACTCTGACTGGATCTCCAATATAGTCCACATTTCCAAACCTAGCAGAGACATCAAAAATTTTACAGACTTTCGAGATCTTAATAAGGCTTGTCCCAAGGACGACTTCCCTCTACCAAATATTGATATATTGGTCAACCTCACCGCAAGACATGAGATTTTTTCCCTCATGGATGGTTTCTCCAGCTACAACCAAATCAATATTTCCCTTGAGGACCAACACAAGACCACCTTCACAACACCCTAGGGGAAATTCTACTATAATGTTATGTCTTTTAGCCTCAAGAACGTGGGGGGAACATACCAACGAGCTATGATAGTTATCTTCCATGACCTTATCCAAATACTCATGGTAGATTATGTTGAAAATATGTTAGGAAATTAAAGAAAAAGGTTAGAGCATCCTACCATCCTCAAAAAGATCTTCAACCATTTGGAACAGTATAATTTATGCCTCAATCCAAAGAAATGTGTGTTCGGTGTCACAACCAAAAAACTCCTCGGGTTCATTGTCTCCCATAGAGTAATTGAGGTTGATCCCGCTAAGGTCAAGGAAATCATGGAAATTCTTCCACACTGCACTCTCAAACAACTTAGAAGCCTCCAAGGTAAGCTCCAGTCCATCTGTAGATTCATTGCTCAACTTGTTGAAAAATTCCAGTCATTCAAAAACCTCTTGAAGAAAGACACTGCATTTAACTGGAGCCTACAATGTCAGCTTGGTTTTGATCAGATTAAGAAATACTTGGCTCACCTACCTATTCACATGCCACCTATCCTAGTAAATCTCCTCCTTCTTTATATTTTAGCTACTTTCATGGCACTGGGGGCATTATTGGCACACGATGATGAATCCTCTAAAGAACGAATAGTTACTATATTAGTAGGACTTTGGTTGGTTATGAGCTCAATTATTTTCCAATGGAAAAGGCCTACCTAGCCATCATATTTAGCTCCTAGAAACTCAAACACTACATGCCCAACCATCCAAATAAGCTCATCTCCAAAGTTGATCTGCTAAAATATTTGTTATCAAGAACAACATTGATAGGTTGCATGGCTAAATGGGTCATGCTACTAAGTTAATTTGACATAGAATATGTGGATCAAAAATCAATCAAAGGGTAGGTCATTGTGGATAATTTAGAAGATTCTCCACTAGTTGATGCCTATCCTTTAGAGACAAAATTTCCAGATGAAGGGGTCTTTTCAGTTTCAGAAGCCACTACATGGACATTATATTTTTATGGTTCCCACACTAAAAATGAATCCAAAGCAGGATTATTTCTCATCACCTCCCAAGGTGAGTACATAACCAAACCATTCATACTGGATTTTTCCTTACAGCAACAATATTGCTGAGTATGAGGCTCTCGTCACAAGCCTTAGGATTGGCGTTCAATGGTGTATCTCACACTTGCACATATTTGGTGATTCCCAACTAGTGATCACGCTATTACCCTACAAAGGCATGGTGGATGACTTCAATAAATATTTCATCTCCATCTAGTTCAACCAAATTCCTAGGATACAGAATAAAGAAATTTATGCCATGGCCACTATTGGTTCCCTCTTGGACATGCCCAAAGATCATACCGAATGTGAGTTCCTTATAGAACAACTGTTAATCCCTACATACGACATCCTTGAGAGAAAAGTGGTATGTGAAATTATAGGCCTTGAATCCCCTTGGTACCAAGACATTTACACTTATCTTCATGACAACACCCTACCGTTTGACCTCACAAGAAACCAATGCAAATAATTTATCCAATGCACCACCCACTACACCATCATCGGTGATACACTTTATCGATGTGGGTATGATGGAACTCTCCTCCAATGTTTAGATGAGATTGAAGCCTACATTGCATTAGAAGAAGTGCATAGTGGTATCCCTAGGGACCATTCTAATGGTATGACCTTAGCCAAAAGGATTCTAAGAGTAGGGTATTACTATCCTACTATGGAACATGATGCTTGCAAGTTCGTCAAAAGGTGTCTCCCGTGTCAACAACTTGAAGATTTTATTTTTGCCTCAACACAAGATTTATAGCCTATCATGACACCTTGGCCATTTTCACAATGGGGTTTTGACTTGGTTGGCAAGATCTACCCACCATCCTCTTACGGTCACACTTTCATCATCATAGCCATTGAATACTTCACCAAGTGGGTGGAATCCATACCACTCACTCAAATTACCAGTGTTCAGATATCTAAGCTCATCCTCTACCATATCCTCTGTAGGTATGGAATCCACCCCACTATCATCACTGATAATGGAAAGCCATTCAACAATAAGTGCATGAAATTCCTCTGTGATATGTATCATATCCAACACCATTGGTCTATGCCCTATTACCCCTAGGGTAATAGTTAAGCAGAGGCAACCAATAAAACATTGATTAAAATCATTAAGAAGATGGTAAATAGCACTGGTTGAGATTGACACCTCCACCTCCATCCTCACCTTTGGGCCTACCACATGTCCATCTGCACCCCCATTGAAACTACTCCATACTCCCTGGTCTATGGTGTTGAAGCCATCTTTCCAATCGAAGTTGAAATCCCCTCACTTTGAATAACCCTAAAGAATCTGATCATTGACGAAGACACCTGAGTGGCACGACTTGCACAGATAGAATTATTGGATGAAAAATGGGTCAAGGATTATAACCATATACAAGTCTATCATAACTAGCTCAAAATAAGTTACAATAATAAGTTCTTCCCTTTCCATTTTAATTTTGGTGACTTAGTTCTCAAAGAAAATCAGCAGAATCAACAAGATCGAGATAAGAAGGGTAAATTTGAAGCCAATTGGTTAGGCCCTTATGTCATCACCACCAAATATGGTTCTGGAGCGTACAATCTATCTACCCCTAAAGGAGAGCCCCTAGAAGAACCCATTAAAATTATGCATATAAATAAATTCTATACTTAGGTCAAATGGGGTATCCTTCCTGGTAAAATCTCAAAAATACAAAAAAGTAAAAAATTATCAAAATCCAAAAAAGTCAAAAAATCCAAAAATCCAAAACTAGTAAAGAGAAATAATTCATCCTATGGTGAAAATCACCCCTGTGTGGTGCCTTGGATATGTAAAATTGGTGAAAACCTAGTAAAAAGCGCCTTTTGTATAGGGCTTAATTATTATCTACCTCACGTCCCAATTACTTAAAGATTTATCCATCTAGATCTCAATATCATTATCATCCTATTGACCCTATCCTCCCATCCAATTCAATCCTTTGGTTACTAGGTATATTTTTGGTTGAGAATTGGATAAAAATCATCTTCTATCCAACATCCTGAGCTTTATCCTAACCTGAGCTTGTGTGTCACCTCAACACTTTCGTCATTTCCATCTAGGATCACTCATCGTGTCTATCTCCATCTAGATCCCATCCCATCTTTGATGAACTACGTTGTCCTTGCACTTTCACATAGGCAAGGTTGATCACTTGATCTACCCTTAAGGTATTTTTTCCTTCATCATTTTTCACCATTTTCCACTTTGCGATCTTATTCATTGTTGGTTTTCTATTCTTTTCAAACTACATTGCCCCTGTGTTTGCACAAAGGCAAGGCTAATCATTCGATCCACCCCTGAGGCTTCTCTTTGTCCTCTTTTATAGTCTGACCATATAATCATTTTCCTCCTTCATCTCTCTTCATCATCCTCATTTTGTTTTTATCATCGTCTTTTCCTAAACTATGAGGGCTTTGTTCTTTCACATAGGTAAGGTTGATCTTTGATCAACCCCTAAGCCCCTAGGTCTTTAGGGTGAGTTAGTCTTGTGTCTTTTCATAAATATATTTACTTTGAACCCCTAGGTCTTTAGATTGAGTTAGTCTCATGTCTTGTTTTCAATATATGTCCTTATCTCATTGGTACCTCACAAATAAGATCCATTTGTGTCACAAGATTTAATAAATTTTTGAATATCTTGCATCATTTTCAATCTTTTAGTTTATCAATGTCTTTGGTCTCAATAGGATGTATCCTTCCTAGTAGACCACATCAACCCCATCCATCATCTTGATCCTATAGCAAAGGATTTTTTGAAATTTATTGCAATCTTTAGATGTTTTTAGTTTTTGTTTATCATTTGAGCTCCCTATCATCACTTGTCAAGGTCGCCCTAGTCTCTCATATTATGGTGTGTTTTGACTAGTTTAAATAGGGGCATATCTTGATTTTTTTGTTGTATGATGTTTTCTTGGTGTTATCATGTAGTGCCCACCAGGACCTCTATGTTCTTGCATTATGTTGAGACATCCTTTTGTACTTGTGGTCATTATAATTCTGGCCCGATCAAAGTCATCATGACTTTGGGGTTTTGTGATGCCCTTCTTGTTTGTTTGTTTTGTTTATGCATTAGACACTAATTCACCTTCGTCCATATACCATGGTAACATGTGTCTTATGCTATAGTAAAAATAAATTATCTGAAGATGATATCTTGAATTAGGATTGCTTTTCATTTTCTCTCCCATTGCATTCATTTATCCTTTGTTGTGCCTTTCGAACACATGCCCCATTTGGAATGGGGACCCTCTTTTCCCAATTTTCTTTTTGGTCCCTTTTATTTCACCTCATTTTGCGTACCCATTTTTGCACCCCGAAGTAGGGGGTAGTATGTTTCCCAATGCCATATTTTAAGTCTTGGGTTATCCGGGTTTTCCTTATCAAAATTTTGTCATCTGTGGCAATTTCCAGGTTTCCCCTCCTGGGTTTCCCCTTCCGGATTTCCTCTTCTGATTTTCCCCTTTTGGGTTTCCTCTGTCGGATTTCCTCTGTCGGGTTTCCTCTTCTGGGTTTGGCCTCAGGCTTTGCTATTTCAGAATGGCTGTCTCGGGACGGCTTTCCGGGCCCCAGACCCCAGACCTCCCACTACCTCTACATTTTTCGGAGCTCACCAACCGATCCTGCAACTATACGGAGGAGTTAATGTCGCATTAATGGCTGTCTTTTGCTCTAAAATTGAATTTTTCGGCCATCATTATCAAAGGCTCGAGTGATAGAAAAAGATTGAAGAGCTCTCAGTGAATATGGTTTTCCTCCTGTCGGATTTTGAGTGTTTTCCCGACGACGTCCGCGCATCCGACGGTTTGTTCTTTAGATTGTCGAGGTAGGTTTTCCATCCGCACGCCCTCATTTTTGTTTTGCAATTTTTTGAATTTTCTTCGGGGTAAAATGCAAAATAAGGCCCAAACTAGATAAATTTGCCCCCTCCACACATAACCCATGTTTTGGAAATCCAGAAATCCACCGTTAGATCACCTAGATATCAATCTAGAACCTTCCTACATTGTGGCTATTCTTCGAAATGCCGCTGGTGTCTTCCGTACCTCCATCTTTCTTTGAATTTTCGATCTTGCTCTTTTCTTCTTTGAATTTCCACCTCTGGAATTCCCTTCCCAGGATTTCGGTTATGTCTCCGTCGTTTCAAATGGCCCCATCCAAGCATCTTCCCAACCCTCAGACCTCGGACCCTTGAAGTCCATCCATTTCGAATTTCCTAATTCTCTTGAAATCCATCCTCGAAATTCAGTTTCTAGAATTCTATCCCCGAGATTCTGTCCCCATTTCACTATTTCAAACAGCTTCCACCTTACGTCTTCCTAAGATCTCGGACCTCGATCTGTTGTCCACTAGAGCCCGAAGCCTTTGGTCTTTTTCTTCGATCTTCTTCTAGATTCTAAATGCTGGACTTCCTCCCTTGGAATTCATTTCCTCCTGCGCCATTCTAAATGGCAAGCATGGAGCGTCTTCCTGACCTCTGAGTCCCCGTGTCTTGTTCATCGTCAGTTTGTCCTGAGCCCTCTGATTGCTTCCAGAAACTTCCTCTCGGGTTGCCTTCCCTAGGTTTCCTCTTGTGTTTTTCCATTCCACACGACTGACCCATAGCTACTTCCCAGAGATGGCAATCTGAGACCCAGATTCTGTCGCCCGAAATTCTGTCCCCTCTGCTCCGTTTCAAACAGCTTCCCTGCAGATGATGCCCGAACCTCCAAATGGGGCATCAAATGACTTTCAAATCCAAAATGGATTTCGATCCATTTTCTAGAATTTGGTTTTCCCCCATTTCCAGCTTCAAATCTTCAAATCCAACTTTGGGAAGTACGTATGGGAATTCCATTCCCATTTTTCCCTTTCAAACGACATTCTGCCAAGGGATTTCCAACCTAGGAACTCCGGATTGTTTGTACTACCCTCTAAATGATGAAGTATCTAGCTTATGTGATTCTTAAGTATGAATTATGATTGTCAGACTAATCCTGACATGCAAGGATTTGTCAGTGGCCCTTGTTTCAGGTCCATTATTATTGATTCTCGTCATTTGTGTAGGATTTATGGAATCTAGTCTAGGGACTTCCGATGCTTCCAAAAAAGGAAAAGGAACAGCCAAGCCACCAAGGGGCAAGGAAGATAAAGACCTAATGAAGTACAAGTTCCAAGGGGTCCCTATTCAATCCAGGATCACTACACTTTGGAGGGATGTTTCAGATACCAACATCAGACAAGTCGATGTTGATGAATTCACGTAGAGGGTCAGAATGAACCCAAAAATTGCAAATGCCAAATTAATAAAGAGCAGTGGACTTGCTAAGGCCAAAGGTTTTCCACCGGCCCTAGTGGCCCTAGAGCTGGTGATGGAATGTGTGGAGGCATACCAATCTGATACCAGAACAATCATGGATCATGAGGGGAATATCCTTGTGAATATGTCTCCGTTGGGTATAACTGAGACCTTCCACATCCCCACCTTCGAGAGCATGGAGGTCCCCAGCTTGGAAGACTATAAGGAGGTGTGGGAATAGGACCCGTTGGAATGTAAAAGGCTCATCAACTAGTGCTAGTTGAAGGACAAATGAGCTAGTGCTGGGAAGCTCCCTCGGGAGCTCTATCATAGCGACTTCTTCGAGGACTACCATGATCTTGTGACACTGCTCAGCTGAATCTGAGGCCTTCCTAGCATGGTTTTATTTCAAGAATAGATGTTCTATTTTATAGAACAGATTCTCCAAGGTAAGGACACCGCCTTCTATTGGGCTGAGATAATCAACGACTGCTTCCACGAGCAGTTTACCACTGTGAAGAAAACTAACAAATTCTTCATGACCTCTTACTTGGTGTATTCCCTCGCCAATCAACGACATTATCAAGGTTTGACAATGATGCCAAGTGATCCATCAGGGCTAGAGCTCAAACCATATGACAAGTACCCTTAGTTGCAGTCTAGGAATTTCAAAACAAACTACTGTAGGGTGAATGACGCGTTCATTGCCCACGTAATCCGATCGGTAGGAGGAGATTTTCATAGAAGGACATACCACAGTGCCAAGGTCCTCCTTAAACAATACGCCTTCTAGTATATTCAATTCCCAAGGTTCACATACATCCGTGCTGAAGGCTTCTCAGATAAACCAAACAAGCTGCCCCAGTACCCAAATGACCGGATCGTTCTCTTGGAGCTGACTCGACAGCTACGACACATTCACAGTGTCTTGAGTGAAAAGCATCTGGCAAGCCTCATCTAACCCATGAACCTTGGGTAGGGTATGTATAAGGTCCACACTTCCCAGTGCACAGGATATTCAGAAAGGGAGTTGGCAGAAAATAATTTTGAACAATATACAGCAAGGCCACGGATGGATCCCTATGGCCATGTCAAAAAGGCACTAGGGCGCAGATATGCCCACCTCCACAACATCGAAGACTTCTGGGCCAACTGCAGGGATGATCTTGAGGTATGGTTGTGATATTATATGTGCATGACCATCATCCATGTACGAAGGGTGAACTTATGTCCGATTCTTGATCAACTAGAGGAGGATGAGGAAGCAATTGTGGATTCAGTTTATGATACAGTTTCTAACCTATCGCTGCCCACTATCAACTGGGATGCACCAGAACTTAGTGATATTAGTGTGCTCACTAGGGCCGTCGAAGTCCAAACAAGGGCATGGATCGATGGGAAGGTGGCCCAATTGAAACAACAAGGGGTCATCCTGATGTACACCAAGCTTGCAAGTGAGAACATGAGTGAACCAAGTGGCTCCGAAGGTGGGGAAGCTGCCGCTGCAACTGGGGAAACATCTAAAGCCCCACCACCTCAGAAGACTAAGAAAAGAAAGGAAGCTAGCCAACAGCTGCCCAAACCAAAGGTCTATGCCCGTAAGTCTTCCGAGCCAGAGCCCTCTAAAAAGAAAAGAAAAACAATAGGAAGCATGGAGACAATGGTGATGCCAAAGGGTTTACCCCTCGGGATCACAAGCAAAGGATCTAGCTCTTTTGGATCTCCACCCATTGTGATCACTGCCACCACCCCGCTTGCCTCAATTCCAGCCTCTGCTTCCTCCTCGCCTATGGTGGATATCTCTGTCCACCTTGCTCCTACTCCTCTAGTAGTGCAAGTCATTCCCGTGGATTCATCATCCGTCACCACCTCACCAATAACCTTTTCCTCCATGTCCCCTTCCCTTCCTTCCATTTCCACTGCCACAATGCTAGCCCCAAGCCTTCCAAAATCTTTTGTAAGATATATGCAGAATGTGCCCTCTGAGCTTTCAGGGATGCTCACCAATCTAATAGTCTAGGCTATGATAGCTCAAGCTATGGCCTCCACTCCAATGACATCCCCTTCTACTGAATCACCAAAGATGGAGGTGACCATGCAGATATCGGATGAGTGTGAATGATAGCAGCTAGAGGCTAAGAGGGTGCCGAAATATGAAGAGTTTGAATATCACGAACATCCCATGTTCGAACATCGAAAGATTGATAAGGTGGCCTATGAGTCTTCCAGTGAGTCCAGTGAAGGCAGTGAGGACCTGGATATTGAATTAATCCGAGAGTTGAATGATCTTGAGCTCAATGCAGAGTGGGGAAAACAACTCAAGGAAATTAAGGACAAGGAGGCCAAGGACCAGCTTGCATAGGAAGAGGAGACTGCTGCTCAAGAGATAGAAGGTGATAAGTCTCCAACTGAGGAACATGGCCAAAATCTAGAGCATGATAAGGAAACTTTCCTCCATGAGATTAAACAAGCAGAGAGCCCCGTGGAGCATCAGGATACTTTAAACAAGGAAGAGGATGCTGAAAAGGAAATGGATTCACCCAAGGAGAAGCAACATACTGATTCCCCCGCTAAACATGAGACATCCAAGCAAGGTTCTGATAAAGGAAAGGAAGATGTAGGAATGAATGAGAAGGCTCTTATTGTCAATACTATTGAGATTGAAAAGGAGGATAGTGGGACTCAAAGTGAGGCATCGGGAAAAGAGTCCCAAATGTCTGATTGGCTGCAAAAGCAACTCAAGCAAAAGACTCCCGCATCAAAGGATCCCAAGGCAAGGCTGGAAGCCATCATGGCCAGAGCATGAATAAGCACGAGAAAAGAGAAGAAGCCAAGGGTTAGATCGAAGATAACCATGGACGCCTCAGGATCAAGAGCAATGCAAATAGCAATGCCGATGGTTGGGGAACATGGTGTAACTTACAACATCTCCACCATCAACCTAGGAGTGGCCACAAGGGAGTAGAAGGTTGAACATCTCAAAGAATCAGTTGCCATAGTAGTGCACCTTATCCAACAGGATAAGATCTCCAAAGAGGAATTAAAGGAGCAGGTAACTAATCTAACATCTTTTATTCAGCAGTGGTCATCTCTAGATGAGCAGCCTACAACATCATTGGCCCCACCTCAGTTGCTATCCAGAGAACAAATTGACAAACTAGAAAAGAGACGAAACTTGGACAAAACTACAAAAAATTGGTTTCGATAGGTTTTGGACATAAGGAACATGGGTATCAATGTGGCTGTCCGGGCAGCAAATAGGTTCCTAGAGGTTCAGAAAACTCTCGAGTGATATCTGGGAGAAGGACCTCACCTTCAAAGATGACGATCACTGGCTGGTGGATACCTGGAAGTGAGATTATAATCACTAGAAGAGGAGGCTAGAGCAGATTTTGGAGTGGATAGCACCTGACATTGAATGGAAAAGGGAGTCTAGGGAGGAGTGTACTCAGTACCTCAAACTGATGACGGGGTATGAGGCAACCATAGTCGAGATCAATCTCGAAAACATCAAGCCCCACTTCTTGAAGATTATGGAAGATGGGATGTCTACCAAAATCACCACTAATTTCATGTTTTTTGTGGCTCGAGCCTTCGCCCAATCAGAAGCTTTCAAAGAGAATGACGCTAAGTAGGAGATAGACTAGAAGAATCTTGGCAGTAATTCCTAGGAATGGAGTTACCAAATCCTGAAATTCGACATCGTGGAGGTAGATAAGCTCCAGTTCCTGATCCTAAGTTTCATGGAGTATGCCATGTTGAAAAAGTGAGAGGGCAATCCAGTCATCGATGAAGAGTTCCTTGAAGAATAGCTACAGTAGAAGGCAAATGGCTAAAATACAAATTTGCTACAATGTTGTCACTAGATGACGAAATAGGGAAGAGACAAGGAAGTATTTTTTAAATGTAATATATTTGGGGTAGGTGAAACCCTAATGTAAAATTAATCTTGGCCACATAATAGAATCAAATATTGGCCACTCATTTGGTTTTTGAAAACTATAAATAGGGCTCTCCTCTTCTCATTTTAAGGGAGTTGAGTTGTTGTAAAGGCATGTTGCAGAAATTATAAATAGCAAATATAGTCATTTTTGGTGTATTTTCTAGGTTTCTCAATATGTTTCATGATTCCTCTCCCTTTTAGTTATATCTTTGCTTTAAGTTACTTTGTTGTTCTAGCATCTTTAGATTAGACTTTGTAAATTTAGTATGTTATTTCTGGTTTTGGAGATAGTTGTTGTGTGTATGCTTTCCTTGTCCATACCTTTGGTCATTTGCTAAAGGTAGATGACTATGCAAAGTTAGTCTAGACTTTGATTCCATTTCTGCTCATTAAACTTTATCTTTATTCATGTTTCCATAATGAATGAATGATGAACATCTGCAGTCCCTAGAAGATAGCACAGATTTCATGATATTGTGAGAATTCTGATTAAATGAAATCTAGTTTAAGGAAACTGTCCATAACAGGAACCTCCATGATCATTATTCATTGGTAGTTGCAGGTCCAGGAAACATCTTTCTTCCTCGCCCTTTCTTTTTTCCCCTTTTTTTAGAAACAACTTGTGCCAAGGTTCATTGCACATTGTAAAGCCAAATCCAATGAAATAATGGAGTCTAAGAATGCCGCCTGAGCTTGCAGCAAAGCATATCAATTCCAGACCTCTAGAAATCCATCCATCGACTCAATTCTCCTACAACTTAGACCATGTAAGGCCGCCTTGTGATTCCAAAAAATCACACAAACAACTTATATATTCCAAGCATCATCAAGACCTGACATCCAAGAGACCTTGGGATAATGTTCTGCAATCTGATTGTGGAAAATTGTCTTTCAAGAGAGGTAATATAGAAATGTATTACCTATGTTATGAAGTGCATAAAAACACCATCAACATCCTTCATCCCTTCTTTCCCCTTGACTTAGGACTTTTGATTGTGCAAATTATGATTCCCTCCAAATTTCCCATTCTTCTTAGGATTAATATGGTTTTTGACAGGTTTGGTCACACACCCATCACCTTCTTCAGCTTTACCATTATGCAAGCCCTTATTTGCATTTACATTTTAGGTTCATTGCATTGCCTAATAATTTTAAGTTGTGTAGGTTAATTTTCATCCTATGCATCTGAACATTCATTAACAACTTTAGGCTAGTACATATCATTAGGTTCATTACCACATCCACATTAAACATCATTCATATCATAATAAATAATCCATAACATCACATACATTAGACATCATGCATTCATAAATAACCATCTCATTTTACATATCACATCATCCATCACATCCTACATCACAGAAATTATGCATCATCTATCACATCCTACATTATACACATAAGGCATTAATATAATCATTATGCATAATAATGATATAGCAATAAACATCCATCCATCTTGACATTCTCATAGATCACATCATCCATCATGAAATTGTAAACATCCACATGTGCATACAAAAAATCATCCACCACATAGTATCAATAAGGGCTCTCACATATCATATCAAAAATCATAAAAATACAATATACATCATCATATCCATCATTTAAATCATAATCAAAAAATAAAGTACAAGTACATAGATCTATATCAAATATAATCACTTCTACTTTGTGCTACCCATCCATCCTGCACCTATCAAAATTTGATATCCTGTCATCTGCTAAATGAGCTACCCACATTTGACTATTGAGGAGAATAAAAAATCAACCCTCTATGAGGGATGGTCATCTGAGAGGAGCTATATCCTCAGATCCATGTCCCTAGTGACTAGGATGGTGTGGGAATTTGAGGAGCTTGTCGTTAAGAGTGAAACATGCACTCGGAAGGATCTGGTACCACCTACTAATAAGAAACCATCCAAAAGGATGCCTCTCTCATATACTCATCACTCTCTATAGCATGACACTGGAGAATGTTCCACTCTTGTCTATATCTATCTTGATCCCTAGTAATTACTATCCTCTCCTCTCAGTTGATCGATCTCACCCTATAGACGATCTCTCACCTCCTCCACTACTTGCAGCTTAGAGAAATCCCTCTCTCCTTGTAGGCTTTGCACCACTTCCCCATCACTATCACTCTGTAGTATCACTATTTTTTCCCATGTAACATCCCTCTCTAACAGAATAGCATGAGCCTCTACCCATGGAGTATCCCTCTCTCCTTGCATTGCCTGAACTTGTTCCTATAAGACTTGTGTATCTAACTGGGTCTTTTTTGCCTTTTCCCTCAACCTCGCATCCCCAAGTGTTATCTCTATCATGGATGCCTTGTCTTGGAGCTCAGTCCTCTCCCTCACCAACCCTATCACATGTACCTTTAACTCCACCATCTCCCTCTCAGCCTACTACCCATCCCCTCTAGACTCATGCTATCTTGTGACCTATGATATAGTCATGGCTTCCTATAATCTATCTTGATCCTAGGTCACCTTGTCTAGCTCACTGTGTAGCTCATCTCTCTCTCTCTCTACATATTGTACCTATGAAGTCAGGAGCTCAACAATGAATCCATAATCCCTTTTTATTGCAGCCCCCAACCTGAATAACTCTACCTAAAGCCTCCTCCCCTTAGCCCTAAGTCTAATGACCTCTACCTCTACAACCCTCAGCCTTTTCTCTATCATCTAGAGCCTCGCTTGGGCCCCCCTCAATAATACAACAAGGTCCTTGAGTGGTACACACAATATAGCCACCAATGGCTCCACCACTAGGATGTCCACATCCATCACATTATCTTATGTATCTCTCTCCTCGTGAATCTCCATCTCTAGTCTCTCGGGCCCCTACTAAACCCTGATCGCCACTCAAACTCTCCTTGATTGTCTCCTTTTCCCAACCCTCATCTATCATTTCACCTTAGGCTCCTCTCTATCCTCATGCATCTCCATCTCTGGCTCATCAGGTACCTGCTCAGCTCTGTTGTACATCACCTTAGCCTCATCCCTCTCCATTTCTTCAGCATCTTATCTCTCCACCTTTAGATAGACCCAAGCCCTTCATCTCCTCCTCCTCCTTCTTGATCTCCACTGACCTCCCACCAGATCCTCTCCTTGTTCCCTTACTCTGCCTGCCTCTAGAACCCCCTATTGCCCACCTACTTTGGCTACCTCTGGTAGTCTCTCCTATTGCTCTACTGCTTTGTGTACTCTTGGTACTCTCCTTGGCCATATTTTCGCTCTGCCCACCTTTGACCCTCTTTGCTCACCTCCTCCTGCTAAGGCTACTCCTCTCCTCCTACTCGGGCTACCCCTACTCCTCTCCTCTTCTACCTTTTGGCATTTTCTACCAATTGTCTCCTCCCTCCTCCTACTACTATGGCCTCATCCTCTGATCCAAATCCTAATGCCTCTATGATTAGCACCTCAGGTGTAATCCATATAAGATGGTGTTGTATAAACCATGTTGCATATATCACAGTGATCTATACATCTACCAATCCCTCAGCCCTCCCTAGGTACTCTACCATTTACCAATCCCTCAGCCCTCCCTGGGTACTCTACTAACTCTTGCACCAATGTTGCTCAGTGCTCCCATGCAAAATCTGTTGAAATTGCATCACCCCATGGTCACTCATGTGTAATCCATTTGAACATATCCAGGCAACTGGAATATCTTGTATCAACCCATACTACCTCATCACTTGATCCGACTTGTGTGACTCTACTATTCATGGCTCTCTCACCTATATAACAGTGAGTCATGAATTATCCCTTATGCCTCACCCCCTTCCTCTATCCTCTAAAGATTTGTGTCATATATGACATCCACACTATATCCTCATCTAGATCGTCAAAAAACCAACTCCATCTATCTATATCTTTTTCCCGCCGATATAAAAAATCCACTCATACTCTACACCATACCACCAGGCCACCAAAAATCTCATATCCTCCTGACCTGCTTGCACCACATCTGGTCTGGCAACACTAATGTGCTCCCAGGCCCACACCTGTAGTAATGTCATGTGTCAAATGCTGACCTCTCCCTAATAAAAATCACATGCATGTCTCTGTATAGCTATGCTAGGACATATGGACCCCATGTGAATTGTCCATCCTCCCCCTCAACAATATGCTGGATAACCTCCATGTAGCCAAGGTTGCATAATATCTCACTCCTATCTGGAATGAGTATCACACTGATCAACCCACATAAATACAAAGGCAAGGGTCGTACTCTTAGCCCCAAGAATCTATCCATGTCTAAAGCATTCTTCTCTATCAGTAGGTCCTCTCAACTAAACATTACCCATATGGTATGATCTAGCAAATCCTCCAACGTCATTTTCATCTCTCTTGTAGGGAGATGGAATGTTGACGTCATTGAATCCCAACACTCAATCAGGGTTGTTAGCCTTTCTCCATGCACCTTGATGGATAGGTACCCTATTAAATGCAGTAGTCCTGCCTGAGCCAAATGCTCCTTGTCTACTCTGGTCATCACTCCTTGTGTCACTATGAACACATCATACCTTCTCTCACGTGACTGCAAGCTATCAAACATTTTCTGCTAAACCACATAATTTTTCATTCACAACTTCATTCCCTTTAATTCTTTCCTAGCCCCAAACACCTTTCTCACTCACACTTCCTACCCTTACCATGCCCTTCCCTTCCTTTCTTTCCCAACCCCGGGTTCTTGTTCTATCTATTTTTTTCTAACACTCTTCCCTTAGATGCTTTTCTTCTATTTTCTATCTTTTTTCCTCTTTTTCCCTTCATGCCCTTGGCATGTTCCTTTATGGGCACAACCGCCCTTTTTCTAGGGCATGGTCACCCTTGTTCCAAGGCATGACCACCCCTTTTCTGGGCACCACCACCCAATGGGCACAACCACCTCTTCCTAGGGCATCACCACCCATCAGGAAAGGCCACCCCTATTTGGGGTACCACCACCCATCAAGTAGGGCCACCCCTATTTGGGGCACCAACGATCGTTAGGCGAGGCCACCTCTATCTAGGGCATCACCTCCCCTTAGGCATGACCACTGCTATTCAAGATGGGGCCGCCCAGTGAGGGCATGGCCAGCCCACCTGGGCATGACCACCCTTCTATGAGACACATCCGCCCCTTTGGGGCATGGCCACCCCTCCACAAGGCATGAATACCATTTCCTGGATGGGGACGCCCATTTTAAGCCCCTGTATGGGGAAAACTGTTGCAATTTTACTCCACCCTTTTTTTTTTCCCTAAAATCCCTTATTTTCAACCCCGTCCTTATTGGACATTTCTCCCAACTTCCTCAACAAAATTAAATTTTGTCTCCTTCCCATTTTCCTAATCTACCCTAAAACCAAAACCTAGGTTTTCATAAATGCATTAAACTTAAAAATACATCCAAACATGCTAAAATTAAAAAGGGGCATTTTCAACCTAACTTGGTGTGGGAGGACGCACTCAACATAGAAACTCTGCACCTCGTCCACATGATGGATTATATCATCATCATAATCATCCAAAATTATCTCTCTCTTATCCTTATTCTCCCCTCCTCTCCTCTCTCTCTCAACTAAAAGTTGTCCAAATGAAGAATAATAATTCTAAAACTCCTATTTATAACCCTTCCCTCCTTTTTACCTTTCAAAATAGAGGGTATTTTTTTTCCTTTATTTAAATTTTTTCTCTGTCAATTAATCCTCCAACTTCTCGGGGCCGCCATTGGCACCTCGTGTGTCCATTTGACTCCATTTAAAAGCCATTCTTCATGGTTTTTCGAGATCTTTTCAACAACACCCTCTGTTTCTTCATATTGAGAAGTTGCCTAGGGCCTGTTATGTCTCAAAAATGTAGGTTTGAACCACAAGAAGTTGCCAAGCTCTTGACACATTTTTGGCTAACATACAAGGCCAATTAATGTAATTGAACCTTCTCCTCTTTATGCTCTACTAAACCTAGGTGGGTGTACCTATGTAAATGATGCATATTTGTACTATGCTTCCTACTTGATCAATCTATCCACAATGGAAATTTGACAATGGAGAGATGTGATATTAATCTGGTATAAATAGTATAAGCAATATCAAGGTATAATTTAATATGTTCAGTTAATAGATGTGAAGTTTTGAAATGAATTTAATGAAACTGAATAAATAAAATGAGTGAGACCAGTGCCTTGTTGGGTAAAATGAAGTCCAATTAAAGTCTTTGATGGATGGCTCCTATTTGGCAGAAATTTTGGTTGCTTGGAACACAGGTATTCATTTATAAATTGTATAAACATGCAAGATAATGATTGATAAACCCTACTAGAGGTTGAATACCAATCTTAATTATTTGATTCTTCTTACTGATCCAATTGACACTTCCAGATTACTAGAATTTGACTAAAAGTAATTTAATTCTTCTTTAAAGAAACTAGTTAATCACACCACATAGATACAATAGTTTTGCACTGATAAATTGAACATGTGCTTGACATATCAACTTAAATAATCAAGAAATATCAAGATGGAGACAATGAAATAATTGAACAATTTCAACAAACAACCGATACCAAAATAGAACCACCGAACTAGAAATATTTCATTATCTTCCTAAAAAATATACCTGCATCACGGTCTCTAATGTATAAAACATTATGAAAAAAATAAAAAATTGGCTAACCCCCTATTCATTATCAAACTCATGATTTTATACATGTTAGAGAACCTTTCTCATGCCTTTTGGTTTCTTTCTGCTCACATTCTTTGAGAGGAAAGGAGTTGCACTATTTCAGAAAATATAACTAAAATATGAAAGAAATAACAACCGCAACAACAACGATCACTTTATCATGTTATCGTGCACCATCATTTCAATTGTTGTGGTACCATGGTAAAATTTCATGCTATTCCACCTTCTACTACTCTACCATGGTCTAGCATTTTCTTCCATATCGTACCATGGTGTTCTGAACCTTGTTCTAGTCTCTTGCTAGTATACTAGTCTACCGTGAGCTATGTTTTAACTCCTAGCAATACCATGGTGCTATTTTATATTACGCCACTGCATACCTCTCTACCATAGTCACCAGTCCATCTTCTTGCATTATCACGATGACCGCTTGTTACCTTTTGTGCATACCACTCTATTGCAGTCACCTTGATGACCCTTCATGGTATAGCAGTGTTGGCCCATCACAGTCTTCTCTCCCTTTAACGCTCCACCATGGTGACCAGCTCTATCAACACTACACCCCTCCACCACTCTACCACGAGCTCTTTTCTTTCCCTCCATAGTATGGCGGTGTTTGAATTTTCCATGCTCTTTTCCTTCCACTACTCTACCATGGGTGTAGACTTAACCGTGTGTGACGTAGTAGTAAAATGGGATAGTGTTTACTATTTTGACTATAGTACCACAAGTTTTTTTGCAAAGGGTTGCATTAAAGAGGTAAATGGTGTCGGCCAAAAATGGGTGCATGATAAGGTAGTGGTATGGTGGTAAAAGGAAAAATAGCATTATGGAGGGCGATAAAATGATTTTTCATGAAAAAGATAACAAAATATTGGGTTTGAATGGATAAAACCACTTAGAAGTTTTTCAAAAAATTAGGGTTCTAATAGTGGCTCCTACTAGGGATGAGTGATTTTCCAATCATTGCAAGAATCCAAAATATCACTCGAAAAGAAGACCAAGATGCCAAAGGATGTGAAAAAATGAAGGAGGCAAAAAATGGAGGAAGTGGAAAGATGAAGGAGATGGAAAATGGAAGATGGAAGATGCAAAGAAAACATTATTTTCAATAAGGGAGCTTTGGGATTGTCCATGTACTGGCAATTCCAAGCCTCTTTTAAATTCCTAAACTACTGTGCATGAAAAAAAATGTTTTAAGAGGTTTGTTAAGAATTGTCCATGCAGTTACAATCCTTAATCCTTTGTTACTCCTTAAGAGAAGAAGTGCTTCAAGAACTACCCATGTATAGGAAACTCATGCTCCTCTCCATACATTTTCTATAAGAAATAATAATCCTCCCCTCCTTTTCCAATGATCACAAAAGGACCCAACCACAAAGCTTCAAAATTTCCATGCTTTCCCTTCTCCTGACATTAGACATTCCACATCAGCACTAGATCATTTTCTTCAAAAAAATTCTCCTTGGAATTTTTATCAAAAAGATATTTCATCTGTGACTACAACTTCACATTCTGCTTCTGGGCCATTCTTCTTATTTCATCAAGTTCTGCAAGCTGGTCCATTGTTTCCTCCATTGGTTTAGAAATATCCAAATCCTCTTGCAAAATAAAATTAAAAACTAGTAAAAGGTTTTGTAGTGGCATCCTGACTTGTGTCCCATACACCAGTCCAAATGAAGACTTTCCAATTGCCTTTTTTTAATGTAATCCTATTTTCCCATATAGCCATTCTCAAATTTGAGTCCCATGCCTTTTTATTTGTATCTAACAGCCTCCTCATTATCTTCAAAAGACTTTTATTACTTGATTATGCCTGACCATTTGCTTGTGGATGATATGGGGTAGAATAAGAAACATTAATGCCATATGTATTGTAGAAATCTCTAAACTCATCAGATCTAAAACATATTCCATTATTTATGATCAATCTTATTGATGTGCCAAATCTAGTTATAATGTTCTCCATTAGAAAGTTCACCACCGCCTTTCTTGTTGCTTGTTTAGTTGGGATAGCCTCGACCCACTTAGTAAAATAATATGTGGCCACTAGTATCCATTTATGTCCTCCACTTGATTTCTCTTGTATCTCTCCAATTAAGTCAATTCCCCATTGGTGGAAAGGGGCTTCTACCTACAAAGGTCTAAGTGGTAAGTCTCCTTAGAAACTTCTGACAAGCCTCACATTTCCTTACATGTGCAAAAGAGTCATTAAACACTTTAAGCCAGTAATAACCAGCTTCGAGAATCTTATGTCCAATAGTATTAGTAGAATAATGGCCTCCACACACCCCTTCATGCATATCCCAAGAGATATGGTTTTTATTAGGATTCATCTAGACACATCAACAATATTCCATCCCTATTCTTCCAAAATAGGTCCCCTTCTATAAAAACATATTTAGATTCTTGTAGTTTCAAAGTTCTCTTTTGATTATCATTCAAACCCTTAGGGAATTTCATGTGCCTGAGATAATACATCACATTTGTATACTAAGAAGTATGCTCAATACTTGCAACTGCACTCTCCTCACCTTCTATATTGTAGATTTGATTTGTTTCAATGTTTGTTTTTTCCATTAACTTGGTTAAACCCTCTCTTCTTACCAGCTTGTTAATCTGAATTCCTATATTGAACTCTTGGATTTTATTAATCCATCTGCATCTTTTCCCTATCACCTTTGTCTGCATCAGGATATCTCTCACAACTGCATTTGGGACATAAGTAATTACCTTAGCTCCAAAATGATAAGGTTTGAAATATTTTGTTGCTCTGACCAATGCAAAGGCTTGTTTTTCCATAATGTCATATTTCAATTTTGACCCTTCCAAAGATTTTCTAAAAAAAGATACAGGCTGATCATGACCTTCATCATTCTTCTGCAACATAAAAAAAACTATGGTGTGAAATGAAGCAAAAGAAAATATTTGAAAAAGTTTAGTAAAATCAGGGGAATTTAGGATGGGAGCTTCTTTGATAGATCTTTTTATAGATATGAAAACTTCCATGACTTTAGAATTCGAGTCTAACTTCTCTCCTTTTTTCAATATCTTGGAGATAGGTTTAACAATCTTAGCAAAATTTGATACAAATCTCCTAACAAAGTTAATTTGACCAAAAAATGATTGGATTGTTTTGACAGTTTTAGGAATGGGAATTTAATCTATGGCATCTAATCTCATAGGGTCTATCCTTATCCCATATTTTGATACAATATGTCCCAAAATTTTACCCTTTGTGACAAGAAAATGATTTTTTTTAGGATTAAGACTAATACCATATTTCAAGGCCTTGATGAGTATCTTATCCAAGTACCCCACATGATCCTCATCCCTTTTGGAGTAAGCAGTAAGATCATCCTTGTACACCACCATTATATCATTAATTAGATCTACAAACGCCACATCCATGCCCCTTTGAAAAGTAGCTCCTACATTTGTGAGACCAAACAAAATTCTCACATAAACATATGTTCCCAATGGTGTTGTAAAGGTTGTCTTGTATTTCTCATACTCTTTGAATTTAACCTTGTTATATTTGGAAAACCCATCCATCATTGATAGTAGCTCACACCATGTTACTTTGTGCAATATTGCCTCCATTTTTGAAAGAGGATAATTATCTTTAACAGAAGCAACATTCAGATTTTTGAAATCTACACATAATTTGATATCCCCATTTTTATTCCTTATTGGAACCATATTTGAGACCCATGTTGAATGTCTAATGGGTTTAATAATACCTCCATCTCTAATTTTTTCCAACTCCTCCTATATCTTAGGTTCTAGATTTGGGTTAATAGGCCTTTGCCTTTGTCTAAATGGCTTTCATTCTAGTTTAAGTGGAATTTCATGTTGGAAAAGATCTTCTCTATTTGCCTTGAGACCCTCATAAGACCGAGAAAATACATGTTTGTACTTTCTCAATAATGAAATTAACATTCTCCTGATGGTTGGGCTTATCTTATTTCCAATGTAGACCATTATTGGTGCTAATTCAATTCCTATATTTACTTCTTCAATATCTTCTTTCTTGATCGGTTTTTGCTTCATGAGAGAGAGATCATTCCCATCATACACTCTTTCCAATGCCACAAGCCCTTTAGGGATCTTATTGGTTTTAAGATACAAATCTTCCTTCCCAAATACAATTTGTTTCCCACCCATGTCTTCCACAAAATAATTGAAGTCAATCTCTTGTGCCTCATACTGATCTATACAATGAAGAAACTTCAAAAGGTCAGTATCATCACTAAAAACCTATCAACTGTATCTATTTTCAAGGATAGCAGGTTTTGTTTTGAATTCAACCTCAGACATTCCAGCCAAAGTGATATCATCTCTTTTCAAGGCTACATTATCCAAAAATTCTGCCATCAAATTTCGTGATCTATCTATCCAATCAATTGAGAAAGCATCAAACAATTCCATGGTGTCCCACACAACATTTATATATTGCTTCAAACTCTTGTTCTTTGCAACATATCTTGATCTGATTTTTGATACAACCAACTAAGAGTCTTCCAAGATAGTTAGCAATTTAATATCGTGCTTGACAACCATATTTAAACCAATCAATAAGGCTTCATATTCTGCCACATTGTTTGTACACTGAAAGTTTAAAAAAATTAATATTTGAATGTTATAACTTTAGGTGATAAAAAAGATACTCCAGATCCATTGCCTTCTTGGTTGCATGGCCCATAAAAATACATCTTCCACACACCCTACAGATATTTAGATACATGCTTATCAATTGGGTCAGTATTCACTAATTTAGGCTGAAATAGTTTTACTCTGAAACTCCCTAAATCCACATCACATAAACAATTGAGCTATTCTTAAGGAATATACTCAACAATCTGATTCATCCTTGGTTCTCTATAAAAATTGAATTCTTCACCATTGATTGGTATTGTGGCATATGATAAATCAAACAACACATTGCCTCCAGCTCCTATAGTTCATTGTATTGACAAAAGCATTCCAAACTGAGGAGGTGTGTCAATTACAGTTATATCAATGTTATATGTCACTTGTGGGTAAGTTTCCAATTTCACTTCCACATCTTTCATAACTCCCACAACTGGGATAGGCCTATTATCCATGGCATATAATTTACCACCCTCAACATCTATCCACATACCAAGTTGTTTCATCACCCCTATCGACATAATATTCATAGAAGAACCTAAATCTATCATGCAATTTCTTACCAATTTTCCATTTATGAGTAGGGTAGTAAAAAATGGATCTATTTGTGGTGTATTCATCAATGCATCACTTAGGAAAACCTCTATAACTTTTACTTTTTCCTTCCTATTAGAAATTTTACGAATATCTTTATATTCAGGGTTTAGATTCTGATTTCTCCCTCTAGTCATTAATTGAATAGAACTTTCCCTATACTCTTTAATATTCATCATTTTAAGTAATGGGACAAACATTTTTACCTAGGAAAAATCCTGCATGAAGTCAAAAGATGCACCTTTTGTTCTAAACATATTATTTTACTCTGTTGATTCTCCTTTGTTATCCTCCTCCTTTTTGCATGTCTAATCTGGCCTTTTGTCCTTGGGAAATTCTTTGTTTTCTTCTTTAGGGAGATACTTTTTTTCTATTTTATCAGACTGCTTATCATCTGTCCTTTTTGAAGCTTCATGGGGCATTTTCTTGTTCTTTAGAAATATTCCTCTTGGAACACCTTCATTCTCATTCATTGTTCTATTCCTCAACTAGTATTTTATTTTGGCTTGCTCAACTATTGTAGTGATCAATATTTTTTATTTTCTCCTTAGTCGGTCTCCTCATATTGCACCTATTAATCTGATATGATTTAGTAGGAGGACCTTATTCATTATCACTTTCTCCATGGTTAGAAAAAACTTGTTGTTATGCCATATGGACATTGTATTTTTGGTGATAAACATCATATTCATACCCTCCTTTTGAATATGAGTATCCTTGCTCAATAGAGTGAAGAGTGAGGGAAGTTAAATATATATTATGGTCCTCTTCACTATTATCTTTTGATATGTCTTTTCCTAGTATTGACTGAGCTACAATACAATGCTCTGGGGATCAGGTGTCTCTTTATTCCTTGACCTATCCATCACTAGATTTCCATCCTTCCAATTTGTATTATATGCCCCTCTTCTTTAAAGGATTAGGTATCTCTTTATTCCTTGACCTATCCATTACTAGCTTGCCATCCTTCTAATTTGTATTATATGGCATATCACGTAGCCTCATCCTTTCATTTATGTATGTATTTTCTTGCCTATTTGGAGGAGCATATTGGGGAACCCTAGGGTTATCCCTCTTGGAAATTATTCTTGTAGCCTTCCTATTATTTTCAATAGTGAGTGTTATCTTTTGAGCTTCAGTTGAATTCCTAGGACACTTGTTCCTAAGATCATATGTTCTCTTAGGATCAAAATCTTTTAAATAGATATTCAATGTAGAAGGATCATCTAATTTGGATCCAGGAGGTATCTTATTATGAAATTTAGAAAACCTTTGGTTGAAGTCATAAGCTGACTCATTTTGATGCTTCCAGATAGTTACCAATTCATGCAAGGCAAACTTTGCTGCACATTGATTCCCATACTGCTCAAGAAACTATTCATAAAACTCGTGAATGGAGTCAATAGAAGTTGTTAAAAAATTGTTAAACAAATCTTTGGCATCTTCAATTAGTGACATCATAAAATATCTCATCTACACATCCTCATATTGCATATCGAAATATTGAATAAATGCATTAAATCTTCTTAGGTGTTCTTTAGCTATGATTGGATTGCTTCTTGTGAACTTTGGGACAAGTTTTATCCAACTATTATCCATGGGATAGGGATATATTTGGAATCCAACAAAATCAAATAGTTTGATCATGGTTGTGTATGGTGGAGGAGGTGGATTTTGATGATGTTGGTACTAGTACAATGGATTATTGTAAGGTAATGGCACATATTTCTAACCTTATGGGGGCTTGTGTTGTTGACCCTATGGAGGCATGTATTGTTGGTGAGGTGGTGGCTGAGAATTTGGAGGTCTATGTTGATTCCCTTGTTGATTTTGCTGGGCTCTCGAGGGATTTGAAGGTACTACATTATTATTCCCCTACCTATTAGGTGGCACATATTTAGGCAAGTTATCCATTTGAGCATTAATTTGAGCTTTTTGCAACTTCAATTATTCAATCTCTCTTAGTTCTTGGAGCCTTTCCTCATACTCTATTCTTGCTCTTTCCACTTCTTGTCTTTCATACTCCAATCATGGATTTATCTCATCCTAAGCCATGTGTTCATATTTCTCTTTATAGGTTGCTTCATAACCAAGTCCACCCTAATTCTCTTCAAGTAACGCCATTTTTTTATCATATTCATGTTGCCTCCTTTCCCTTTTAGCCTCAAATCCAACTATGAGCTCCTCAAATTTCTTGGGGTCTAGTTAATTGAAGGGATTCCTCTTTTCCTCATGAGTGAGGTTTTCTAGATGGGCTATTTTAAGTTGCCAAAGTACCATAGGAATTATGTGTCTCCAGGGGTGCTTTTTATGTTTTGTCTTTATTTGTTGGGCCCATATCATCATAAACCTTCTTGCCCTTATGATTATTTGGAGTCCATTTAATTTTTTCATTATTAGAATCCTCCTTATACAAAGATCTCTTTCCATGCATGTTGTGAGTAATTTTGATAGTCTGAACTCTAAGATGATTCCTTTCGTATGTGTATTTCACTTTATTATTTTCAATGCACTTGTTCATTCAGAGTCGCCACTCACTTTCCAAAAGTGAGAAAATTCTATATTTCATTGTTCCCAATGGAGTCTTGTGCAAGATACTAACTCTATAATGAAGGCTTGGGTTCAATTTAATGGTCTCCAACAGAGTCGCCAAACTGTTATATCTCAAAAATGCAGGTTTGCACCACAAGAATTTTCCAAGATCTTCATGTGTTTTTGGCTAAAGTACAAGGCCAATTAATGTAATTGAGCCTTCTACTCTTTAGGCTATGCTAAGCCTAGGTGGGTGTACCTATGTAAATGATGCATATTTGAACTATACTTCCTACTTGATCAATCTATCCACAATGGAAATTTGAAAATGGAGAGATGTGATCTTAATTTGGTATAAATAGTATAAGAAATATCAAGGTATAATTTAATAAGTTCAATTAACAGCTGTGAAGTTTTCTAATGAATTTAATGAAACTGAATAAATAAAATGAGTGAGACTAGTGCCTTGTTCGGTAAAATGAAGTCTAATTAAAGTCTTTGATAGATGGCTCCTATTTGGAAAAAAAATTGGTTGCTTGGCACATAGGTATTTGTTTATAACTTATATAAACATGCAAGACAATGACTGATAAACCCTACTGGAGGTATAATACCAATCCTAATTATTTTATTCTTCTTACTAATCCAATTGACACTTCCAAATTACTGCAATTTGATTAAAAGGAATTTAATTCTTCTTTAAAGAAACCAGTTAATCACACCACATAGATACAACAATTGTGCACTGATAAATTGAACATGTGCTTGACATATCAACTTAAATAATCAAGAAATATCAAGATGGACATAATCAAATAATTGAACAATTTCAACAAACAACCAATACCAAAATATAACCACCGAACTAGAAATATTTCATTATCTTCCTCAAAAATATACCTACATCATGGTCTATACTATATAAAACATGCTAAAAAACAAAAAAATTGTCTAACCCCTTATTCATTATCAAACTCATGCTTTTATACATGTCTGATAACCTTTCCCGTGCTTTTTTGTTTCTGTCTGTTCACATTCTTCGAGAGGAAATGATTCATGCAATTTCAGAAAATATAACTAAAATATGAAAGCAATAACAATCACAGTAGCAATGATCACTTTAACGCACTATCATGCACCATCATTTCAACTATTGTAGTACCATGGTAACATTTCATGTTATTCCACCTTCTACCACTCTACTGTGGTCTAGCGTTTCCTTTCATGTGGTACCGTGGTGGTTTCAACCTTGTTCTAGTCTCTTACCATTCTATCGCTCTACTGTGAGCTATGTTTTAGCTCCTAGCGGTACCGTGCTGGCATTTTATGTTACATCACAACATACCACTCTACCATGGTCATCGTTTTGTCTTCCTACAGTATCACGATGACCACTTGTTACCTTTTTTTCATACCACTCTATCGCAGTCATCTTGATGACCCTTCATGGTATAGCAATGTCAGCCCATCACAATCTTCTCTCCCTTTACCACTCCACTGTGGTCCACCTATTTGCTCCTTGTGGATCTACGGTGACTGTCTCTATCAACATTGCACCCCTCCACCACTCTAACATGGGCTCTTTTATGTCCCTTCATGGTATGGTGGTGTTTTAATTTTCCAGGCTTCGTTCCTTCCACCACTCTATAGCGGGTGTAGACTTAACCATGCACAGTGTAGCGGTAAAAGGGGATAGCATTTAATGTTTTGATTGCAGTACCGTGAGCTATTTTTCGAAGGGCTATGGTAAAGAGGTAAATGGTGTTAGCTAAAAAAGGTTGGATGATAAGGCAACGGTATGGCAATTAAAGGAAATTTAGCATAATGGAGGGTGGTAAAATGATTTTTCATGAAAAAGATAGCAAAATATTAGGTTCGAATGGGTAAAACCCCTTAGATTTTTTCTAAAAATTAAGGTTCAAATAGGGCCCCTTTTTTCTTCCCCTACCACCCTCTCGAGGGGGCATACCCTATCAAATCCATCCATACCTTTTCCCTAATAATTTTCCTACATGATCGGGGCATGACCTTTCACTCCCCTCCATTTGGGCAGCTCACACAACCTCTCCTATGTTGGGGCATCTTTTTTTAGTCGCTTCCTCTATAGTGTCATCTGCATTTGATTTTTCTTTGAAACACTGTTATTCTAACAATATTTCAAAAAGGGGAAAAATGTAGACACCTAAATTTGACCCTTTACACAAGTTCAAATTTATCCCTTTCATTAATCCACTTCATCCCTTTCATCAAACGTTAATAAAATTATTTATTTAATTAATTTTCACCTTTTCCCTAAAGTTCCTAAGGTATTTAATTGAATAAATTAAAAACTTTATACATTAGCCCACTTCATCTCTAAATTAAATAAATTGAATCAGTTTAATTAATTTAGTCAGTTATCCTTTTCAATTTTTAATTCATTCTTTCTCTCTCCTTGTCACATCCTCCATAACCCTTTCACTAATCTGGGTTAATTTAGTTAATCCTTCATTGAGATGTGCATATCCTTAATTTGGATTAATGTCACATCCTCCATATCTATCCACTTGCCTCTAATCATCATTAATTATCCTAATCACCTATTTGCACAATCTTAATCCTAATCACTTACCCTTTCTAGCATGTCCTTAAGTCAACCTTCTTGGTACTTACCTTTTTGGGTCGACCTCTTCCCCATGTGAATTAAAAATTCACACTTATTCCCCCCATTCATTTTTATTCCCCATGACATGTCATATGTCACATTGTACCAAAGGGAAAAAGACCCATTTTAGGGGAATCTTGTTTTACCCTTTGGTCTCTTCCAAAAAGTGAATTAAAAAATCACTTTTATTCCTCCATGGCCATCTCCAATCCCTATGATGACAAGGGTGGAATTTCTAAAATTCCTCACTTGTAACTTTCAGACCCACTTGGGGACAAGGGATTACTTCTTTTGGAGATCCTCTCTCATCCCAGGTACTTGCAAGTACCTTGGGACGACATGGCCTTTTCCATTTCACTTATACCCTTTCCATCTCACCTTGTCCTTTGAACACTTCACCCACCACATGGCAAGATGTGAGGGCTTCTGAGTCCACAACTCACCATATCCCTTCATATTGGCCATGGTGGCTCAACCATAACCATTGAATCCTCTAGAGAATTCAATTTCTTCTATAAATAGCCCCTTCTTCTCATTAATTGAGTTAGTTAGTAAATTCATAACAAACTTATACTCTCAAGCCTTCCAATCCATTTTAGCCATTTATTACAGCCTCTTAGTATTGCATTTTTCATCTTAGTATCTATTATTGCATTCACCCACCCCCATTAATCATTCATCTACCACTATCGATGCATTCTTCTCATCTAAGGAGAACATATCAATAATATCTTCAAGGTCCAACCAAGGATCAACACAAAGAAAAGGTATAATTTATTGTTTGTCTTTATCTTTTTTTTTTTTTTTGTTTAATGTAACCCAATCTTGAGGTGTTAGGTGTTATTTATTTCTCTTGCATTCTATTTTGTTTTGATTTTTTAGATTAGCATATTTCACCTTAGCACACATTGTACCAAGTCATTAAAGGTGTTAGGGGATTCTAGATTGGTAGTCTCCCAAACTAGATCCCGCTTTGTAGCCAAGGATAAAAGGCTTAAGCAGTATAGAAATGTAGTTTGGGACACCATTGAGGCCTTTGATTCTTTTGGAATAGATTGGGTTGAGAGGGGGTAGAATTCTAGGACTAACTTGTTGGCTAATATAGTCGTTAAACTTGATGATGTTGCATTTGATGGAATTTCACAAATAGAGGTACAAACTAGGCCTATAGTGCTAGACAATATTTGTAACTGCCAGTTGTTTGATGATGAAACTGATATTTTAAGGTTCAATAATTTCATTGGTTAGTATGAGAGCCAAGAGATTGAATTTGGATTGTTTATGGTGGAAGTTGATTGAAAAAATACCCTTTTTAGGAATGATATAATATAGTTGAAAAAAACCAATATTCCCAAAGGTTTGGGTGCACTTGAGAGGGTTTTTGATGGCCCTGATAGGTCAAGTGCTAAGCAAACACCTTCCCAAAAAGAGAATTTATAGGAAATAGATTAGGAAATGGAAAATGCCCCTAAGAAAGTCTATATTGGTTAAAATATGAAGAATCATATTAGAAATATGTAATTTCCTTTCTTAGGAGGTTTAGGCATGTTTTTTCCTGGCCATATGATGACCTCAAGGCATATAGGGATGATTTATTCTAGCATGAAATTTAGTTGAAGCTAGATATGAAGCCATGTAGGAAAAAATAGAGGCTTATTAACCCAACCCTACAACCTAAGATGTAGGAGGAGCTTTACAAATTAAGAGATTTTGGAATCATTAAGCCCATTAGGCACTCATTCTGGGTTTCAAATCTTGTGTCTATAAGGAAGAAGAATGGTGACATCTGACTATGTGTTGAATTCAAGAATTTAAATGTTGCTTCCTTTAAAAACAATTATCCATTGCCCAACATGGAAGCTATGTTGAAAAAATTTAGAGGCTGTGAGTTGCTCTCCATGATGGATGGGTTCTCTAGTTACAACCAGGTGATGGCCAAGGAGTTTGAGCAATACAAGACTGTATTTACTACACCCTGGGGGACGTATGTTTATGTGAGAATTCCATTCGGCTTAATGAATGTTGGTGAAACCTTCCAAAGGGTTATAGATGTAGCCTTTGTAGATTTTATTTATATTTTTCTTGCAATATATTAGGATGATCTCACTGCTCATAGGAAAAAAGAGGACCTTTGTTCTCATTTGGTAAAAATATTTGTTAGGGCTATAGAATATGGGATATCTTTGCATCCAAAGAAATGTGCTTTTGGAGTGAAAAAGGGAAAGCTACTTGGACACATTGTTTCAAAAGAAGGAGTTAGAATCGATCTAGAAAGAGTAGAATCTATTGACAAGATTACACAACCAAGGAATGTAAATTTTATTCAATCTTTTTTTGGATAGATTAATTTTGTAAGGAGATTTGTTAAAAAATTTGTTGAAATTGTCCACCCTATTTCCAAGATGCTAAGGAAAGGGGAAAAGGTAGTATGGATAGAGGAACCCTCCAAAGATTTTCAAGCTATTAAAGATTCTATCAAGGAAGCTCCTATTCTTAAATCCCCAGATTATTCAAAACCTTTCCAATTGTTCACATTCACTTCTTTCCACACTATAGCAAGGGTTCTCTTGCAGAAGAATGGTGGTGGCTTTGAACAACCAATTGCATTATTTAGTAGATCACTGCAAGACGTGGAGTTGAAATATGATATAACAGAGAAATAGGCATATGCCTTGGTGAAGGTTAAAATTTTAGGACTTATTTGATTGGAGAAATTATTGTTGCTTATGTCCCAATAGCTACAATTAAAGATATTTTTACTCAATAGGAGACCACAGGGAGACGGTGTAGGTGGATCAATAGGATCCAAGAGTTCAATATCAAAATATAGATCATGAAGCTTGTGAGAGGTCAGGGTCTAGCTAAGTTAATGTCTGAGATCAATCTAGAGGCCAATCAAGTGAATCAGATAGAGAAAAAGAATGTTGCACCCATCTGCGATATGTAGTCCTATGGTTGGTATAGAAGGGTTGTTGAATATTTATAGACAATGAAATTCCCTAAAGGCATACCACTCAATGAGAAAAGGAATCTCATATTAATATAAATTAAGTATGTCATCATTGATGGAAAACTTTAGTGGAGAAATATTGAGGGTGTATTACTTAGATATGTAGATGGTGATCAGGATAAATATTTAATGGTAGAAATGCATGAAGGAGTTTTTGGAGGAAACTACATAGCCAAGAAAAATACTCATAAGGTCTTGAGGGTTGGATTTTGGTGGCCTTCTATATTCAAAAATTCCAATAGGTATGTTAAGAAGTGTGATTCTTGTCAAAGGTTTGCAAGGAAGCTGAAATTCTCACGCAATTTTCCATTAAGGCTAGTATCTGCCCAAGCTCCTTTCCAGCAATGGGGCATTGATTTCAAAAGTGAGATGTCTGAAAGATCTAACAATGGACATACATGGATACTGAAGGCAACTGATTATTTTACCAAATGGTTTGAGGCAATCCAAACCCAAAAGGCTACAAGTAAGGTGGTCACTAAATTTTTGATGAACAACATCTTGAGCAAGTTTGGGGTACCAGAGAGAATTGTCTCGGATAACAAAATATGTTTTAGGTCTGAGTAATTTTTTGGTTTTTGCAATTAGTATGGTATAACTATCTTTTATTCTTCCCCTTATCACCCCCAAGGAAATTGACAAGCTCAGTCTAGCAACAAAAGCCTGATGAAGATCATCAAGTGGGTGATTGAGAAAGATAAAAAGTCCTGGGATTCAAAGTTGTAGTTGGCATTGTGGGCTGATAGAACAACTACCAAGAAAGTGATTGGGTATTCACCTTTTAACTTAGTATATGGGGTAGAAGCTTGAATACCACATATTAATCTATTGAAAATGTACAATTTTATCCAAGAATATGATGATGATGTGTGCAATGATATGCAACATAGGATGGAGGAGTTAAATCAACTGGATGAAACTCAAAGAGAGGCTCATAAAAGGAATGAAAAACTACAGCTTTAAGTTAATTATTTTTATGACAAGAAGGCAGTTGAGAGGAATTTTGAGATAGGAGCAATGGTTTTGTTGTGGAACACAAGAATGGAAGATAAAGGTAAAAATTGTAATTTTGATCCCTTATGGTTGGGCCTATATACAATTTATGACCTACATGGGGAAGACTCATATTTCTTGCAATCCCTTACGGGTGAGATTTTGGAAGTGTTAGTATAGGGACAATTCTTGAAGTCCTATTTTTCCTAAAATAGTTATTTTCCATGTACAATGTATAGTTTTATAATTAGTGTATATAGGTGTGGTGTGTTTCTTTATGCTAAGTCTACTTGTATTGTCCATATAAGTTCATGTGTTTTGGTTTGCTACACCCGAGATTCTTGTTTCTTGCTATGCACATAGGGGGCATACATCCCCAGTTAGAGCCACTAGTATAGCTCTTAAATTTTTCCACAATCTAGTTTATTCCTTGTTTCATTAGTGTTTAAAACCACTAGTATACTTTGGGGTTTAGGGTTTTATCCTTTTAAAAAATATATTTTTTGGTCTTTTATTTGGTTTTTTTCTAGGCATTCTAATCCTGCATTGACCTGTTATTCCAAGTTACCAGTTGTTTAAGTTGTGGCTTGAGCCTTTTAAGTCATTGGCCTGGCTCGTCGGTATTTCCCAAGTTGGGACTAAATTTTAATCCTTTCTTAATTTCAGGTCAATAAATTTTCATAACTTTAGGCTTACATCTAATTTTTTTACCTTAATGTTTGTGCCTCATCTACCTAGTTGGTCCCCTTTTATGTATAACATTTATTGCATGTGCAGATTTATGGATCATCAGATTGATAGATTTGATCTTGACCATTCCCCATTGGCCTTGCAAGGATTTTTGATGATGTCACAAATTAATGGTGAGGTGTGCAAGATGTTTCCACATGTTTCCTATAGTCGTGTGGTCTAGTCCTTGTTCACCTGCAGTTTAATGAAGGCTGTTGAATCAACAATTATCATGTAATGATAAATTATGGTCATTCCTCATCGACCTAGCATGATTAAAATAATATTTTGAATATGCTAAAAGGTGTAAAAATGGGTGATTTGTGGACGTTAAGGCTAGGTATGAAGTGATCAAAGTGGGACCTGCTCATGCTGAGGTGGTGTTTTTCTAGTGAGTTTTCATTCACCTAGAATTTGGTAGATGAACATGACATTTTTCAAAACATATTGACTCAATCAGATTCATTCTTTCTTTCTTTCTTGGATTGAGATCGATGAATGATATTAGAAGTGGGTGAGCACTATACGATTGTTGTTGTTTCTCACCTGAGTGAATAGTAATGGTGAATTTCAGTCCGAGCCACCACATTTAATGCTAAAAGTTTCTCGAATTGTTATTTTTGTGTTTAATTCCAAAATGCAAAATATTTTCTAGATGGCAAGTGATACGAGAAAATTCCTATAAGTCTAGCATAACTGCCATTAAAGATCTCTGCAAAAACAATTGTAAGTAATGTATACACTACACTCTTTGTCTTTCAGAAACCTTGTTGTTTTCTTGAGGGAAAAGGTGAATCGTGTTTTTCTTTGTAACCTATATTTTTGAGATCCAATAGACCCCCTTTTCAAATTTCATTCTGGTGATAATTTATTATTTACTTCCAAATCTCGTGTCAACCTTAATTGTTTGAATTTCGAGGCTAATCTCCTAATTTAGTATAAATAAGGGGTTAATTCACATTGTTTCTCCTAGAAATTTTATGAGACATCCTAGCAACTTCAAGAGAGCATTATAGAGCATTATAAGAGCATTCATAAGGCATTTCAATAAAAATTTCAAGACCCTATTTCAGCAACCCAATGTCATATGATCATGAAAATGGTTTAATTAATTCATGTTGTTGAGCTAAAGAAGTGGATATACAATTGAAGATATACTTTCAAGACTTGTTAAAATCATATTCAAGGATACAATATCTACATTCTTCATGGCCACTACATGCTAGATTGTAGGTTTGTTTCACAAGTCATCATCCAAGGTGACATCGATTACATATTTCATGTTTCAATTCATTTATTTCATCATTTGGTTTAATTACCTACAAGGGGTTTGAGCAAGGAAAACCCCCATTAACAAACAAACAAAAATTCTTTCTTCCCTTGAATGTGTGTTTCTAGATTTACAATTTGAAGATCAAGTGGAGCAAGTTTGGAGAAAAAAATGTCAATATTGGCAAGTTGCAAAAGTTGTCATCTAAAGTGAAAAATCAAAGATTTAAAGCTACATAATTACCTACAAACTTTTAGAAGATAATAACCAGGAATTGGATAGTGTGGACATCAAGGAACATAACCTTGATCTTAGTTTTAAAAACTTTAACAAGGACCCATTCGCCACTGAAGGGGAATGAGTCGTCTATAGCCTAAAACAACAATTTTTGGACAAGGTAAACACATTTTTATGCTGTAAAAAATTCCCTCATAGTTGCTATACTAGTTAGAGATCATTTATAACTATTATTTTCATCTTATAATACACATAGTTGTAGTGATTTAGTGTTGGAAAATCAAGTGGTTCATCATCTTGTTGATTCATTTTGGTGAACCCTATTTTCCACCATATGATTAATGGTTAACCTTGTGTATTGACCATTTCAATTTTTTGAGTTTTTAAGTCTCTCATTTCATCTTAGGTTAGATCTTGCATTCATTAGCTTTGGATTAATATCTCATTTAGGATTACTTGTTTTGCATTGAAATATTGCATCTCATCTAGGGTTTATAATTGCATTGTTTTTCATCTCTCTAAATATAAAAAAAAAATAGAAAAGGAAAATTATTCATTGTCCATCTCATTTAGATCTCATACAATTGCATTTGAAAATTGAAAAAATAAAATTCAATTTAGAACTTTCATTTCATCTTTTCATCAATTTTTTGGAAAATCTAAAACTAAATTTCACTAGCTCAAACTTGGAACTGAAATATGTCACTAAAATCTTTCAAATCATTTTAAAACATTTTAAAAGCACATAACAAGGACCCATTCACCCTTAATAGTGAATGAGTCATTGATTAGGTCATATTTGTACCTTTTGGAAACTGAAAATACATCAAAATTCACTCTAAAATCCACCGAAATATCTCAAAATCATCTAACCAAGACCCATTGACCATTATTGGAGAATGAGTTCTTGTTAGCTACTAGTCTCCATTTTTTGGACATTAAAATATCAATTTTTAGCTTCTGATTGGTGTTGTTACTTTCTCATTTCAGTTTCTTGATTTGTTGTTTCATCAAATTCATTGCATTTAGCTTAAATTGCTTCATTTTTGTGCATTATTAAAATTAAAAATTGCATTCCAACATTTCATTTTCAGCTTATTTCATTGTGTAATTAGTAAGTTACTATGTTTAAATTTGAAATTCTGAAAATGGAGAATTGTGTAGGAAATGTGTGGAAGTCCTTGCTCTCTTTGGTTGATTCTTCAAGTTGTTTCTTTGGAAATAATCCTAATGAAATTGAACTTACTCATGCTAACACAACTCCTAATTCATTTCCTCCTCATGATGTTGAAATCGTTGAAGAAGATGATGCTAGCATGAATGATTTCATAAATTATTGCCTCAACAACCTTGAGTCCAATGCATCCTTTTATCCTTCCATGAAACAACGAACACAACTTAAGATGTTTGGTCTTTTGCATCCCAAAAATGAGTCACAAGTTGAGCCTCAGTTCCCTACCATAGGTGAACCTAGCTCCTCTAAACAAGAAAACATTCAACCATGCTATGTCAAAAAAATAACCAACATATCAATTTACCTTGAAGAGACATATGGAAAAGGATTTACAATCTTGAGTAAAAATTAATTTGATACAACAAGTGAACATGAAATTCATCAAATCCTAGAGAAAATACCCACTAATAATACCAAAGAGTTACAATATGAAGATCAACCTCTCGAAATAAGTACTCTAATCCCTGAAGAAAACCAAATTATTTGTAATTGTGGTAGGATTGTCTTAGATCCTCCTCCTAACATAAGTGTCCTCCTTCCTAAAGAAAAAACTATGCTTTATTTTTAAAATGATAACAAATACAAGATCATCTTGAGACCTCTTTCCCTAATTCCATCTAGAGAAGTTGGTGAATCAAGAAAAAAAAATTATGATCTCAAAAATTTCCCAAATGAAAAATCTTGACAAATTATTCTTCGTCATAGCCTCATAAAATTACCACCAATTAAAGAATGTCAACACAAAAATAGAACATGCACATGCATATCTCATTTCCTATACTATAGAACTTTTAGACATCATACTAATAAGTGTAAAGTGTTACAGAAAATATTGACAAGATTCACTGATCCCAAAGGTTCGTGTGACTTTATAATTGAATAACACAAATATGCATTCTACTCCTTGCCATGTAATAGTTCTGGAATCTTAAAACTTTCTCACTATTACATGTTTTTTCACTTATTGCAAATCATTTTATTTAATGCAAGGACCTGATTTTCATCACCTATATCAACTCATTCTTTCCATGCACAAAGTGGGGGAAATAATATGATAGTCGGGTACTAGTAATGCATTTGTCATTGTCCCTTTGGCTAGTTTCCCACCTTCCATTTATACTGATCGAGATTGGGAGGAAGACTACCTTCTTTAGGTTGACTCACATATGTCTTGCTAGTCTTTTTATTTATCATGTTTTTCTTAATGTGATTGCATTTGTGTAATGTGATCCCCCACAACATTTCATTTGATGTATCCTTCTCTCTTTGTGCATTCTTCTCTATATTGTAATTTTTTTTATCAATTTTTATTTTTCTTGTGTTTTCCTTTTGGGGATGATGCAAGATGTCAAGACATTCATGTCTCTTCCATGTTGACCCAAAATATTTTCTTTATATTTTTCATTTTTCTCGTGTTTTCCTTTTGGGGATGACATAAGGAATTGAGACATTTAGGTCCTTCCATGTTGACCCAAAAGTCTTTTTTGACATTTTTTTCACTTTCTTTGTGTCATCCTTCCAGTTCTATGAGTATTTAGGGAATGATGATAGTTTGATGCTCTATGAAAAAATTGTAGAAAATAAATACTAACCCCAAATCTAGAGATCCCTTATGTATTTGTGGGAGAAACCGTTCCTTCCTATTTCATAATGCAAATTACATCAGAAACATATGACTTGGCATATGGTTTATCAAGGAAAGCTCTCATTTCTTAGGAAAACCATTGGCTACTGATGATGAAGATGTTACTCACACCAATAGTCTAGATAAATTCCTTGTAGGAAAACCACAAAGAACCTATCCTCTTGAAAGACTTAACCAAGGCAACCTCAGGGTGTGTCTGTGTAATTGGAAAAAGGTTGACTTAGGTCAATCCCAGGTCTCCAATAGTCAAGTCTTGATCATACTAGTTTTACTTCAAGGTGTGGTGTGATAATTCTATTAATCTTAAATGGAATATGATTGTCTCTGATTCCACTATTATTTCTAATTTCTTTAAGAATCATGAATATTAAGCATAAGATTTCTAGTTTGATCATAAAATAATATTGTGAAATCAAAATATTTACAAAAAGAAATCATGAACATCAATCAATTTTTCTATCACTTAAGTAGATTTAGCTTTAATAATTCAAAAAATTCATAAAAAATGAAATATTTTCAATAAATTTCCGTCCATTCATCTATTTTTGGAACGTTTTCAAAATTTTAAACATCTAATCTAAAATAAAGCATCAAAAATAATGAAAATTAGAATTTCTCCCTATTATTCTCCATGCATGCCCTAAGATATAATAAAATCAAATAAAACCACTTTATACTTCACTAGATTGCTTCATAGCTAGTCATAAAATAGTGCAATCTTTTAAAGAAGGGGGTTTTAGTTTGGACATCGAGTAGGTTTTGTATGCACCCTTAAACGATGCAACACATAGTCTTGTTTGATTGAACTAAAAAAACCACTGACAAAGATTCATGATATAGATAACTATCAAATTGGCTTCAATATTGATTAAATTCTATGTGAATACAAGTTTCTAGTCTAGAATGATTCAAAATATAGGAAAAAAGAACAAAACTTAGAGAATTTTTGGCTCTTCCAACATCCACAAATTTTGAAGTTAACTTAAAAAAGATATCCCCTAGCCTTTTATAGAAATAAGACATAGGTAGGATAAGAAAAATACATGAGAGAAAATCAAAGGGATGAACCATATCAAGGCATGTGGAAAATAGTGATTGGCAAGAGAATTGCAAATGGATTCAATGAAGGTCAACCTCCATCTGCATGTTGAAGTCTTTTAGGTTTTTAATATTTTATTATCGCCAAGATAATAACCTAAATCTAGATAGTGTGTAGGAACTTTCCCATGCATCTAGAATGATCACTTCATCATCATGTTTCTACACTTATTTTCTACCTTAGGCTTTCTACTCTCGTGGAATGAACTTCCTTAGAGGTTGTCACTTTACATCACCAAATTTGAATTATTGGGATTCCAGTATTTCGATGGATTCAAGCCCCTCTGCATATGATTCCATTAATTATGCAGCCCAATCTAGTTATAGCTCTATCCATGATTCAACCTTTCCAGACCGTCCATACCCAAACTTTACATCACAATATGTTTATCTTGCAATCACAAATTCCAACTATTAAATCCCTTTAAAAAATCATTTATAAAAACAAATCTCATGTAAATAAAACCAAATTTAAATGAAAACTGAAGATTAAATCACCAGTCCTAAATTATAATTTATATATTGTAAAATAATAATACTTTATATTTACCTAGATTTTGACATAAAAATATTAAAAAATCCTCACGAAATATTCGTGTGTGCTTTGATTAATTCCAATTTTTGGAACTTAGTAAAAAAAATCAGTTCATTGACATTGGACTACATAATTTTTTAATTATACAAAGCCAACTAGGGATAGAGCCTTGCTACAAGTCAAGCATCCATATCCCCAACAAGGTTATCTCTAGAATTCCCCAAAACATATGTCTACTACCAACCAAACATCTATAGCCCCAATACAAATATATTGAAAAGCCTAAAGACTTGAATTGTTTTTAGATATGTCATTGATAGTTCATTTTTTTTCTTTTTATATTTCATTGATAGCTCATTTTAGACTTTCAAGCAATGAAGTTTTCTATTAGGTTGGGAATTACAATAGTAGCAAAGGTTACCTTTTGGTTTTTCATTCAATGTAAATCCCTTCATCATTTCACTAATTCCTAATAACTCATTAAATAGAACCTTGTTGGTGTGCATTTTTAACTAATTTTACCACTTTTATGACAAATCATACCTAAATACAACTTTCTATATGTCAAAAATATGCATAAATTAAAATTTAGTAGCAAACAACTTAATCACCAAATTTAAATCTAAATTTAGAACCATTAGTTACCACCCTTCCAATCAGATTTTATGGAAACTACTAAATACTTCGCTAATACTTCTGATGTGATGATGATACAAAACATTAATGGATAAAAAATATCATGATAAAATTTAAAAACTATCAAATTATTTTGCATTAATTTCACATGCCTTAACGTGCACACATCATTCCTCTCAAAATTCCTAGGTGATGACATGTGCTACCTAACTGGATTAATTTTTATTTCTTCTTTGCACACATAAGAACCCTTATAATTGATACAACTTAATAAGAACACAATTAAATGACCACCATTAATTTTGAAATATTTACCTTAATTGATTCACAATCTTTGTATAGGGTGAATTTGAAGAAAATTATCACCAATTGTGCATAAAAATTAATTTGATTTAACATTCTGCTCAGAAGAAACTCATCCAATTTCCACCTTACATACAATTTTCAATATTTATATTTAGGTAACTATGTACCATAACTTCCTCACAATTTTCTATAAATTCAGGATTTCTCTCAATTTTTTCACACTTCTACTTTTCCTTTCTTTCTTTTTAATACCTTTTTCATTTCTCTACTTTTCCAGTGCTTGCTTGCTTCCAAGTCCTAGATACTCCAATTTTCTTGACCTTCTCTCACCAATAGAATGTTTTCTTGGGTTGCATCATGACTCAAAGGCTTGAAAATATTTTCTTCATTCAGACTAGTCATTTTACTATGTCAAACTTATGCTTAGTCTTTGGGGAGCAATATGTAGAACCTAGAGCTTACTACTAATTTCATTTTGATTTGGCTTCTCACTTTGTAGCCTGCTCTTGGAAATTGGGATTCTTATTGAATATGTTTTCTTAGTTTCAAATATGATAGTGTGGCTCGAATATCTAGAGAATCTAGATACTATTAGTTGATGTTGTTTTCTACACAACAACAACTCAGACAGAATATTATATCATATCTCTCTTGAAAGGTAAATTTCTATGGAAAAGAGATAACCCCAAGGTCTCTAATGTCAGGTCTTGACAATGCAAGTAAAAAAACTCAGAGATAATTTGAAAATGTTGGTAATCACAAAGGGACCTTACTACAAGAAAACACTGGACTCAAATTTATCAAATCTAGCAATAAATTGATACTTCAAACCCTTAATTGAACCCAGATAATAAAGAAATAACAAAAGATAAAGGTTTTAGAGATAATTCAAAGAATAATTCTAACCCTAATATTGACAATGCCAAAGATAAGATGCTCAAAATGGACTGATCTCTCATAAACTACTTTCTATTTGACCTAGATAAATCTGGAATCTCACAGAAATAGTGTAATCTTCTAAGTTATTAAAGATTTTAAAATCATAAACATTTATTCAAGACAATCTTATTGCAATTGAAATGAACAAACATTCATAATTGAACTAAGCACAATTTTAAGTCCAAGCTAACTTTGCAAAGAAGCTAACAATCAACTAATTGCAAAAAGTATGGACTAGAGATCGCTGCAAGCATTCCAAGCATGAAACCTGAAGCATCACCAAACCATCTAATAATAAACTTAAGAGATTTTAAAGATAGAACAACAAGAACCACGCCAGAAAAAAATCAATACAAGAGAGATACCAAATCACAGCATTCTTCCTTATATTAATTCATCCAAAATGGAAATAGTTCCAGTCTTCTGTTACAACACTTACTTGAAGATAAACCCTAACTCACTCAAATGTGAAATCTTATAAATTCTCCACTATATGCTACTCTATATATATATATATATATATATCCTCTATTCTATCTTAAAAATGAGGCAACATGCCCAATTTATAGAGAACCACCAAGATAGGTCAGCCTCAAAAGGGTTTTATAATAATAAATGCCATACAATAGGTTAGCCTCAAAAGATATTCGAATACAACATGAAATGTGCAATTTGCACCAATTTCATCTATGTCAGCCTAGGGTCCCAAAATTTTGATCCAATGCATGTGGATAATGGGAAGTACAAAATTCAATGTAGCCCTATATAACTACTTCCCATCCTTGTCTTTAGCATGCTCCACTTCACCATGCACTACCAGCAATACTCTATCCAATTCAGCAATAGGTGGCACATACAAAACCCTAAATTTTATCTCTAGAGACTTGATGTCATCTCTTGCTTGCCTCACTATGCAATCCCAATCAGCCCTAATTGTTAAATATGTATCAATAATTGTAATGTAGGTTTTAGCATCATCCAGCTGATGTTCAGTGACTATACCTTCACTAACTAGAGAAGAGACATCTCTCCACCATTTCCTTAGTTGTTCCAAATTGAGATACTTTGTAGCGAACTTCTTTCTCCCTTTCATAATTTTAAAGAATGAGATGCACCTATCATAAATTCCAGTCAAGGCATCCTAAATCTGCTTCCCTTGTTTATGAATCTTATTCAAAGCCCTTTTCCTCATCTGCAAGATCTTGAACCATTCCCAAGGCTCAAAAACCCTTAGGAAAGGAAGAATTCCACTCTTCACTAGTTTATCCTCAATGTATTCCATAATTGTCCTTGTTTTCTGCAATAGGAGATCAATATCCTCTTTATCCTGGACTAGCATAGTCTTTGACCATTCTACTAACCTCATGCCATCTCCTGTAGTCGACAAGTTATCCTTGATGACATCATCCCCCTTGAAAAGGACTCCCTGCAACCAACCAACTCTGGCATGTGTAGCGCCCTTCTCTTTTCAAGCTTAGAGATTGTCTCTTGAGGCAAGAAACTAGTAGCAGAGGAGGAAGAGCCAATGGACTACAAGGGTTTTATCAATCCTACAAGTACCTCTTCAATTTCTCATTCTCCTTTTCCAATTTATGCTTGGTTTGTACCTCTTTCCTCAATTGGCCAAGGATCACACCACTGGAGCCTTCATACTCCTCAATATCATGTTCCATAGACAAATTCCCTAGATCAATGGTCTGCACATGATAATATTTTGTAGTCACCCCATCTCTATCTTTATTAGGAGCAGGATTAGCAACATGGGCCACTCTATTGCCAAATCTATATCTTTCAATCCTAGAGATGACCATAGCCTTCTTCTTTGTTTTACTTTTCCCAATGTTAGCCATTAGGTCATCCCAATTGGGAGGATTTTCATCCACTATTACTAATTTCCTCTTTACTTCTCTATCCAACCAACCTAGAATAGTGGATTCATTCTACACCTTATCTTGTTTATCGTGTTCCTGTTGGACACTAGGTGCATCTTTCTCAATACTTGGCACATTAGGAATTTCCCTAACTGAACCCTCCTTCCCCTAAGACTATTCCTCTACAATAACTTGTTCTAGTGAAGGAATCCTAGCTAGTATCTCCTCCTTTTGAGGGGATTTTCCCTCCTGATCCTTTGCAGGTGAATTTTCATAAGTTACCAAGGGAGGTTGAATTACCTTATCAATTTCTACCTCTGCATTGTAGAGGTCTCCTTCCTAGAATTATTCTTCACCCAAGTCCTTAGGATCTTCATCCTTCCTTGGCTCTTCTAGTACACAAAAAATATCTTGAGGAGGGGGTATATTCTCTTGTTCAATGGTAGGGGTGGTCACAGGAAGATCCTCCTTTGTTGTAGCATCCTTTGGGGAAGGAGTCCTTAAACTCCTCGTGTATACCTATGTTTTCTCCCTTGAAGTTTCTATCTATACCATAGGTTTCTCAACCTCCTTTTCTAATTTGGAAGTTTCATTTTCTTTCTATGACATTTTACAAGTCTTCTTCTCTTGAGAAAAGGAGTAGTAGCATTCACTTCTTCCTTTTCCTCTTTACCTTTTTCAGCCCCTCTCCTTGAAACATACCTTCTCTTCTTGGCAATGGGATTCCTTTGTTTGCTCGCCTTAGCTACCTCTTCAGTTTAACATCCCCAACCTTGATCTTGAAGGGGCATTCCAGCCTTGCCTTACCCTAAGTATCTTTCACATGTGACTCCTCAGAAGAAGAATGAGACTCCAAGTCTCCCATCAAATCATAGGTGCATTGCACACCTTCACTTTCTAACTCTAGCATTTTGTTCTTAAGCCACATTTTGGTATACTTAATCACAAGAGTCATAATCTGCTCCAAAGCTATCTATTCTTCTTCTAACCAATTAATATCTCAAATTGGTTTGTCCTTCATAGCCTCAAATATGTGACATTGAATCAGATTTCCATCCTCCTCGACTTGGTCAGGAATGACCTTTATGTTATATAACCTTACTAGGTCCACTGGCAGCCTAGATAATTTCTTCTTTCTTACATCAAAATAATCACCAAGGTTAGCCCAATAGTCTTCAATGTTGTCTTTGTGGCTATACTCTATGTTGGCCTTCTTTTGTGCCTCACCTGTGATATCAAACTTGGCCCTCTTGGAATGGAAGGAGAGACAAAAATTACTCATCTCCTCCTTAGAAGAATGAGATAACTAGATGGAAGGTCAAACCTCATTTGTACCAATCTTCAAGGGGAATTCATTCCCAAACCCTGTTTTATGTTTGTCTCCCTTCACAATTACATCAAAGTCACAAATCTTCCTTGTGACTTCCAACAGTATGATATGGTCTATTGGGTACCTTGGGAGTCTATAAGGAGCCTTTTCAGAGACATCAATCCTTATGTAGGAGAAAATAGGGGATTGAATGTGTACACATCTAAAAATGGTCACGGTCGATCGAACCTGTTAATTAATTAAGTATGAATTATTTAATTAATGTTTCTTAAGTCTTCTACATATAAATAAATCTAATTATTTATTTATATTGTTCATTTTTCTAATTCTTCTAAATTAATTAAATAAACAGACTTTATTTAATTAATGCTATCTTCCTCTTAATTAATTAAATAAATTTTACAATTTATTTACATTAATTATCAAAGTTTAAATTCTAAATTTAAATGATATTCTTCCCTCCACATTTAATTAAATCTCATTTTCCAAATTCCCACTTCTCTCACAAAAATTAAATATTTTCAATATTTAATTAAAAGGCTTTTTCCTTTTCACATAATTAAATATTTACAATATTTAATTAAATCCTTTTCACATCTCTCACACATAATTAAATATTTATTATTTAATTATGAGACACCTTTCAATTTGTCTCTTCATTTTTATGTCTCTCAGAATTCTGCCTTCTTTTCGAATTCTCGATCTCTCACCGTTCATTCCAATAGGTTTCAACTCGACCGTCGATCTTGGCCAATCAAATTACTACCTTCAAAAATCTATAACTACAGCTCTTTCATGAGCTAAAAAGGGACCTTGAATCTCATACTTTCATGCGTAGTTATTATAGTCGCATATTAAGCATTTCATACCATTTCAATTCAATAAGCTCAATCTTGTAGATGCATATGCATTTTAATAATCTCATTCTCTCAAGTGCCATTCTATAAGCTGTGTTTGCACAATTGAGAGCAAACATATTGAAGCAAATCCTTGGAGATAGAGGACAATGGAATGAATTTGAAGAAGCTACTGTTTAGAGTTTGCATTTACTTTATTAATTTAGTTTTCTTCAATCTAATGTTGCCTTGGTGTATTAGATTAGATTCAATTTAATTGAAGCATTTTCTCATACGCATTTTTGGTGCCCATCGTGGGGCCAAGCCCCGTATTTAACTTCTATTTTGCCGAATTTTTCTAGCAGGTGACGGACAAAAACAGTGGTTTAGCGCATACGAGTCTCATTTCAGTGCATATGAAGTCTGTTTTAGCGCATACGATGACTATTCTAGCGCATACATGTCTTGTTCTAGCACATCCGTGACCCCTTTTAGCGCATAGACACCCTATTTTGGCGCATCCTTAGGAATTCTTTCAGTGCATTCTTAACCTATTTTGGCACATTTACCAGATCTTTTAGCGCATACATGTCCTATTTTGGCGCATTCGTAACCTGTTTCGGCGCATACAGATTCTATTTCGGTGCATTCATTTGTAAAAATTTAAATTCTGATTCCGATGCAATCCACGAATAGAATTTTTTTGATGCTATTTTTAAATAGAATGAACCAATCCTAGGGTAGACACTTAATTTGGAATTAACCAATCCTAGGATAGTCACCAAACATATTTTCTTTGGGTTAAAATGAATCCCATGTTTTTAGTGAAGCAACATATTCACTTAGAATAGAAAATCTTTCAATTTGGGATTTAAAATTGAACCATTATTTGCATGCTATGATTGTGGGTAATAGGTCTATGCTCTCCCCTTAATTGGGTGATCAGAATACTAGACTTACCTTTTATTTTATGCAATTTAATGCTTTATTACATCCTTTAGAAGGCCTATCGTAGTGGGAAAAAGTACTCACCCTAGGGGAAAGACCTAAGTGGGAACACCTAAAGCCAAGGTTTCCAACCCACTATAATCAAAAGCAAGTTGTGTATGAAAATCCAACTTGATGACAGTAGACAGGATAACCATACCCAAAGCCTTTGTTCCAAAGGTTGGGAGGTCTCTCGAGGGAGTATATCTATTGTCATGCTGAATGGAAAGACTTACTAAGAACCTAGTGTAGAGGTCAGCCATGTCATTAACCAAACATCATTTTAATCATGGTGCAAGGGGAGGGAAGAATCTTCCCCCAAAACACTCACCATATAGTCACCACAGATTGTTTGCTCAAGGGATTCGGTATCCACTTCCGTCACTTTGAGTATGCACCTGGAAAAGACAAAAACACGGGTGCCCTCTAGGGGGTGACAAGGCTGTGTGAGTCGACGCGATTTTAAGCTGTGGGCTATGATTACGATGATGACCTATTTGACAAATTAAGAGTGAGTCTGATTGAACTGCTTATCTTGTTTAAAACCTATGGAAATCTCAAGAACATACACTCTTTGTTTAGATTCTAGGATTAGCAAAACAATTGTCTGCTTCTATGCTATGTTTTTCACATTTAAATCAGATTAAGATCATCCAAAACAAGAAAATTTTGCCAAACTGTCAAAAACATGTCAGTCTTAGAACTGTTTTAGTGCATCTGGTCTCTGTCTTAGTGCATTGGGTCTCTATCTTAGCACATCTAGTCTCTGTCTTAGCGTATTGGGTCTCTGTCTCAGTACATTGGGTTTCTGTCTTAGCTCATTGGGTCTCTATCTTAGCGCATTGGGTTTCTGTCTTAGCGCATTGGGTTTTTGTCTTAGTGCATTGGGTCTCTATTTTAGCGCATTGGGTCTCTATTTCAGCGCATTTGTGCACTGTTTCAGCACATCTGTGCTCTGTTTTAGTGCATTCAGTCTCTATTTTGGCACATCTATCTTCCAAACTTTAGGTGTGATTTTCTAGATTTTTAGAAATCAGGGCATAGTCGTCTTTCTCATTTTTACCTACCTGCAATCACATATGCTACTTATCCAAATCAAATTCTACAATTGAGAGTCCAAACACATTTAGGCATCCACTAAATTCATCTATCTACAAAGCTAAGATCAAACTTCACAAAGTGCAAAAATCACCTTTATTTTTCAATCTTTGGTTTAATTCCCACAAATAGGATTTTCATCCTTTCACTAAGGGAATCAAGAACTAAGGATTAAAAATCCCTTAAGTCATAGAATCTTCATTCTATCTTGACTTTCATCACTATTGCACTACTTCATTCCTTTGATCAAAGTTAGTAGAGTTTGAATAAAGCTTATGCCTGTTGTCACAAGATCTCAAAAGAATTTGGGAAAAGACAAAAGCATAGCAAGTGAAATGGGTGATAATACTGAGAAGGAAGAGATTCCTTGGCATTTTTCAACAATGGAAGAAATAACAAAAGAAAAACTCCAAGAGGTTGAACAAGATCCAAACTTCCATGTTCTTATGGACAAGATGATGGAATGAAACAAGGGAAAATATTTTTATAATTTAGCTATGCAAGGAGCTAAGTTACCATCAAATTTTGACATGGAGATGTTTAAAGAAAGTTCTGAAACCCCTCTTGACGATGTTAGTGTCCTTACTCAATAGGTCAAGGAACTACAAGGGAAACTACAAGAAATGCAAGGGGGAACAACAAAGAAGTATGTTTTGGAGGAGATATGTCCTTATCCATTCGATAGAAATCTTCAAATGATTCCTTTTCCAAAACATTGCGAAATCCCTAAGTTTGATAGATATAATGGGAAAACTAACCCCATTGAACATATAAGGGATTTCTGAAATATGAACTTAGAATTTGCTCATGAAGACACCTACTTAATGTGATTGTTTCCATGAAGTTTGGGTGGAAAATCCATGGAGTGGCTTTCAAAGATCACTCCCCCCATCAAAAACTTTGAAGAGTTGATGAATAAATTCATATTGCAATACTCTTACAACATCCAACATCAGATAACTATGCTTGATCTTTGTAAGATAAAACAAAAAGTAGGGGAATCTTTCACTACATTTGCTAGATATTCTCATCCCGTTCCTGAAAAAGAAAAGATGGAAATCTTCATCGATAGTCTTAATCAAGAAATGAGCTACAGACTCAACCTTCATTGTCCTCCATCACTTGAAAAATTTGATTCAAAACACAATCACTATTGAAGGAGCATTGATCAAGCATGGAGTTCTAAAAATTGATAAAGAGGGTTCAAATTCATATAACAACAACAACAATCATAATACCAACAATGAAAAGTAATGATTTTGGACCCGAAATAAAAATGTTGGAAATGATGGGGTAGTGGGTGCTAACAACGTAAATTCAAAACCCATCATTCTTAATGTGTCAGGTGCTCAATGTAACAATAATGTTGGACTTTCTAACACCCAAGGCAATGTTCCTAATCAAGGAAACACAACTAATACTCATGGAAATAATTTTGGCAATCCTGGTATGCCTAGACCGTCATATTTTTCAAATTGTTGAAATTTCACTCCCTTGGGCCAATCTTTGGAATCCATTCTCAAAGAATTATTGAATCAAAATGCTATTACATTGCCACCACAAAAATACTATGAACCTTCAGTTAAACCACCATCATGGAATGACTCACACTTCTATGATTATCATAGATGCAAAGGTCATAAGACAAACAATTGCCATGGGTTAAAGAATATTTTTCAAGATTTGATTGACAATCATACCATCACAGTTGAGGGACATAATGTAAATAATGATCATCAAGCATTTCAAAACCCACTCCCTAATTATCACAAAGGGGAATCCTCGAATGATAAGGGCAAGAATGTTAATCACATCCAGGACATTATTATCAATCATATCTATACTGATGACCCTCAAATCAATGCTATCTGAATCAAAGGTAAGCCAAAATATCAAGAGGTCAATGTTACTACAAGGGGACAAGCCAAGATCATTATCAAAGGCAGCTCATCTAAAGCAGCTATTCCCCCTCCAAGTCAATACAATTTGGTTGAGCAATTATGAAAAACATCAGCCCAAATTTCTATCTTGGAGCTCTTGAAGTTATCACCTGCACATAAGGACATTTTGGAAAAGGCTCTTATTGATACAACCGTATCTCTTGATCTAGATACCAATAAATTTCAAGCCATGGTGGGACACTTGTCCTCCAACACATGTTTATCTTTTTTTGAAAGAGATGATTCATCCATAACCCATCCACATAATTCATCACTCTACTTAGAATTCATGGTTCACAAAGCCTACATTAGACGTGTCCTTATAGATGGGGGAGCTGGATTAAATATTTGTACTTTGAAATTGGTCCTAGCTTTGGGATATTCAGCAGACTCTATAGACCCAAGGAGAAAAATTACAATCAAGGCCTATGATGATGAAGAAAGGACTTCAAAAGGACTCATCATGTTACCAATCAGAGTGAGACCTGTTGTGAAGAATACTTTTTGTCAAGTTCTCGATTGAGATCTAACCTATAACATACTATTGGGTCATCCATGGATTCATGACATGCAAGTTGTCTCGTCTACTTACCATCAATGTTTGAAGTTTCCATATGATGGACAAGAAGTAACAATACTAGCTTATCACAATAGCAGTCAAACTTGTTCTAACCTAAGAGCAACTCAGGACATGTTTGTCCTGCATAACAAAGAGGCTTTGGCCATCTCTACTCCCAAAAACAAAGAACAGGTGCAAGGAATGATAAGCAATTTTAGAAGCAAGCTAAAACTGAAAGTCAAGGGGGTGGGAGAATATTCTTTATCTCTCTCTAATCTACCCCTATCTCCGAGATCCCATGGTCAACCATCGACATCCACGCAACAAGCTGTAGCAGTTTTAGCCTCAACTTCAACCCCCATCACCAAGTTTAATGGGATGTTTATCAAAGGAACTGAAGAGGAAGATAGAGCTATTTTTGATTGGCTCTACAAAGATGAAGAAGAATCCATGCAACATATTAAGTTACCCACACAACAATATGGAAAGGGTTATGCTATCATGCAACAGATGGGTTATGAAGGAAATGGCCCTCTAGGTAAAAGAAAAGAAGGTATTGTTGAACCTGTCCAATTAAAAACAATGCACCAAAAGGATAAAATGGGGTTAGGATATGTTGAGGATATTAACGAAGAAGTAGCACACTTAACATCTAATGAGGAGTCAGCTAAAAACATTCTACGAATGCAAGAAAATGATTCTGACATTGAATCCAATGAATATGAATGCGACACCATCTATGACGATGAATTGTGGAGAGGTAAATGGGTGGATGTCATACACAAATTCTCACCTACATTCTTACAAGGAGAAAGCTCAAGACCTTCGCTTGATTGTTTCCTACAAAGTGATCAGGATTCTAGTGAGACCAATTCGATTCAAAGTGAGATAGATCATTTTGAGGAGGATACCATCGTAGATCTCCCCTATAATAATGTTGAAAATAACATCATGACCCTCACAACCAAAGACCTTACTCAATCTAATGATTCATTACCTTTAGTTCATTCCGAACTCATTGATTGGGAACAAATCGCACCCATTGATGTCCCAACTTTTCCAAATGACGAAACCATAATAAACTTTCTTTGTTCTTCCCTTCCCGAAACAAGTTCCACCAAGGAATCACCAAATCAGAGTTTTTGACAAGAAAGTGACAAGTTTCTCAGCTATGAAATAAATAACATAAAAGAAAGACCTAATGGTGAAAACCTAACAAAGGCAGTATTAGATCAAGAAAAGAGAAAAATAAAAAGTGTATCCAATGGTGAAAACCTTTCAAAGGTGCTAGAGGATGGGAAACTTGACACTCTTCCAGAGTACTATCAGGAAAAATCTTCCATTTTGATTGAACCAATAGAGGCACTCAATATCTGTACCACAGAAAAGCCTAAAGTGTTGCAATTGGCTGCATCTCTTATAGATGAAGAAGTACCTAATTCACATAATTTCTCAAAGATAATCAAGTCAGTTTTGCATGGTCCTACGCAGATATGCCAGGATTGGATCCAGATCTCATTGCGCATCATTTATCTATTACACCGGGGGCAAGGCCTGTAAAACATAAACTTAGAAAAATGCATCCACATGTTGCGTTGTTGGTTAAAGAGGAACTAAATAAACTTTTAGACGTTGGATTCATCCAATCCATCGATTATGCAGAATGGATTTCCAATATTTTACCTATTTCTAAGCCAGATGGAAGGATCAGAATTTGCACAAATTTTAGGGATTTGAACAAAGCATGTCCTAAAGATGATTTTCCTTTACCAAACATTGATATGATTGTGGATTTAACTGCTGGACATGCAATGTACTCATTAATGGATGGATTCTCAGGATATAACCAAATAAAGATTGCACCAGAAGATCATGATAAAACAGTGTTCACATGTCCTTGGGGTACTTATTGTTGGAATGTAATGCCATTCAAATTGAAAAATGCAGGAGCTACTTACCAACGAGCAATGACAACAATTTTTCATGACATGATGCATACATTTATGGAGGATTATGTTGATGATCTTCTTGCCAAGTCTAACACTAGAGAAGGACACATTGATATCTTGTCTAAAATTTTCAAAAGAATGGAACAATTCAAAGTAAGACTTAATCCTAAGAAATGTGTCTTTGGAGTAAAATCCGAAAAGTTATTAGGATACATTGTGTCAGAAAAGGGAATTGAAGTGGATCCAGCTAAAGTACAAGCAATCCTTGATATGTCACCACCAAGGAACATCAGTCAAATACGCTCTTTATAGGGACGGTTACAATCCATTCGCAGATTCATTGCTCAATTGGCAGATAAGAGTTTACCATTTACATATCTCTTGCACATGAATGTTCCATTCAAATGGGAGAATAAATGTGAAGCAACCTTTGAACAAATAAAGCAATATCTCATGAATCCTCCAGTATTGGCTCCACCAATACAAGGTGTGCCCCTCATATTATATATTGCTGCCACAGAAGTATCTTTAGGAGCATTATTGGCACAAGAAGACTATTCAAGAAAAGAACAAGCCATTTATTACATCAGTAGAACTCTAACAAGTCACGAGCTAAATTATACCTTCATTGAAAAAGCTTGTTTAGTAGTGGTGTTCACTTCTCAAAAATTACGACACTACATGTTGACTCATATAGTAAAGCTTGTGGCTAAGATTGACCCACTCAAGCATCTTCTAAGCAAGGCAACCTTAATTGGCAGGTTGGCTAAATGGGTCATGATCTTAAGCGAGTTTGATATTCAGTATATGGATCGAAAATCTATAAAGGGACAAATAATTGCAGATCAACTAGTAGAAGCATCAATACTAGCAAAACACACAATACATGTTGATTTTCCTGATGCCGATATTTTTACAGTGGATATTCAACAGTCATGGTCACTCTCCTTTGATGGTTCTTATACTCAACATGGTTCAAGAGCAAGAATTATTTTTATTACACCTCAAGGACATATGATCCCAAAATCTTATAAGCTAGTGTTTCCTTGCACAAACAACATAGCTGAGCATGAGGCATTGATAATTGGCATGAAAATTTCAATAGATTGGAAGATCGCAAAACTTCAGGTTTTTGGCAATTCACAACTTGTTATAAACCAAAACAATGATGAATATCACACTAAAGATGACAAGTTGATACCTTACAAAAGAATGGTGGAAGATCTCAAAAAATACTTTGTTAACATCAAGCTCATACAAATTCCACGCATTGATAATAAAGCAGCAGATGCTATGACTATAATCACCTCTCTACTCCAATTGTTAGATAATCAGAGACGGTATGATTTCCTGGTGGAACAATTGTTTTCTCCCACCCATGAAAATCCTAAAACACAAATCATTTGCCATCTTATGAGTTCTGACTCTTCCTTATATGGCCAAATTTATACTTACTTGAAAGATACCACTTTACCTTTGAGTTTGTCTAGGAATCAAAAATGGAATTTCATTCGTCAATCATCCCATTACACCTTAATTGCTAACATCTTATACCGGCATGGTCTGGATGGTACCCTCCTTAGGTGTCTTGAACGTGATGAATCGGAAAAAGCCTTACAAGAAGTCCATGGTGGAATTTGTGGGACACATTCAAGTGGACTAACCTTAGCAAAGAAACTTGTAAGATTAGGATACTACTGGCCAAACATGGAGAAAGAATCATTTGCCTTTGTGAAGAAATGTGCCAAATGTCAGATTCGTGGGAATCTCATTCACGCTCCTACTCAAGAATTACAACCTTTTACCACAACATGGCCTTTCGCTCAGTGGGGATTAGATTTGGTTGGCAAGATACATCCATCATCTTCAAATGGACACAAATTTATCATTACAGCCATTGAATATTTCACTAAGTGGATTGAAGTTGTTCCTCTGACAACTGTTACGGGTAAACAAATCTCTTCATTTATCTTGAATTATATCATTTGCAGATATGGCATTCCTAGCTCCATTATAACAGATAATGGTAGACCCTTTAAAAATCAAGATGTTGATGAACTATGTGAAAGATTTCGCATCCAACACAGGTACTCCACACCTTATTATCCGCAGGGGAATGGTCAAGCTGAAGCTTCAAACAAAACAATTCTGAAAATTTTAAAGAAAATAGTGAATGAAGCAGGCCGTGATTGACATGTTTAGTTAAATCCGGCATTATGGGCCTATAGAACAAGCATTCACACACCGACAGGAACTACTCCTTATGCTTTGGTCTATGGAGCAGAAGCTATTTTACCACTGGAAGTTGAGATCCCTTCACTTCGAGTATCACTCAAAGGGCTAATCAATGATGAAGACTACAGAGTATCAAGGTTACAAGAGCTGGAACTACTTGATGAACGACGTCAAACTGCGGTTAATCACTTGAAGGGATACCAACAAATCATGTCTCGCAGTTACAACCATAGAGTCAAACCATGGTTTTTCAAGTGGGTGATTTGGTCCTCAGAGAAAACCCTCGAAATCAACAAGATCGGGAAAAGAAAGGCAAGTTTGAAGCAAATTGGCTAGGCCCGTTCGTTATCATTGCAACCTATGGATTGGGGGCATATCAGTTGTCGACAGCAGAAGGGGACCTGTTTGAAGATCCAGTCAACAACATTCATTTGAAGAGGTTCTACACTTGAAAAAATCAAAAAAATACAAAAAAGTCCAAAAAATATATATATATATAAAACATTGCCTTGATGAAAACCTGGCAAACAGGCGTCTTGGTAATAGCAAAAAAAATCATAAAATTAGGAAAAAGTGCAATAAAAACAAACAGTGAAAACCTGGCAAATAGGCATTGTTTGTGATTTCATTTAGCTCTCTCATCTATTCGGATTCATTCTGCATATGCATTCTCGCATCAGCATCACACACACCTCACTATCACATTCACGTCATTTTCCTTGAAACAACAAGGATCTCATTATGGCTTGATGATTTGAGGTTTATCCATCATGACGGTTGTGTCTAGCAAGAGTCAGAGTACAAGGTCACTAGGGGGCAGTTTGCTTTTCTAGGAGGTAGTCGACAGTGTGTGTCTAGCATCGGAATGTCTAAAACAATAGTTTCTGAGCTTACATGTTTATCTTGACAGATGATTTAAAAGACAAATTGGATGATCTTACTCTGAATAAAATTAATGAAAAAACCTACAAGCATAAGTTGCAAATTGTTGTTTTGATATTCGATGACGTCATATCTTTGGAGTGGTTCAATGATGTACTGAACTAGAATCATGAGGAAGAAGTATGATTTTTCTTTGCTTGTTGTCTGTAAGTTAATCGTTAGTATTGTGCAAATTGGTCGCGGAACATGCTCTACAACGTATCATTGATGACATTTCGGAATTTGCATAAGAAAATGGTTAACTTTTGTCTATTTCTGCAAGCAATACTTAGGTCATCTTGGTTCAATTATACCTCGATGCTTGTATTAACTTGCTACAATAAACATTATGGAAGCAGTACTCAGGTCATCATTGGTGCTAACATACCCTTTGATGCTTGTACTAACTTTCAACATATCAAAACGGCTCAATGATGACAACTAAACATAGCAAGAAATGGCAACAAGGAGAATGATTCATAATTCATTTAGGACTGCATAATTCATTTCCATCTTGAGGTTCTTTTTAAATAGATTTTTGAGGGTGGATCACATTCTTACAATATCTTTTTCGACAATGGTTGAGTAAGACTGGACATTTTTTGCATCTCATTATCATATTCCTTATCATATCATTTTCCATCAATATACATCATATGCATTCATTACATTATAGGCATGATTATCATTCATCATTCATTAACATATACATCTGCATATTTCACACATTCATAAAATAAGAAATTGCATTCATTTTTCTTATGTCATTACATCATATATCATAAGATCAATGTTTCAAAAAGATATATCATACAATGGAATCAATGTGTATAATAACTGCTCATCAAGGAGGGGCATCCAGTCGTGGCTCATGGCTACTGCTGCTGCCGGAGGTAGTGGGTCTCACTGGATCTCTACTCCCAAAGGCTTTGCTCTCTCATCTGGGTGGATGACCCACACTCCCGGACACACTCCTGGAGTGACTGCATGAGTGAGTTCAAGAACAAGTACCTGACTGAGTGAAGGCTATCCGTTGCTCAGATGGCACTGCCTCAAAGTATCGCATCCTGTAATACTCAACCTTCTGAGCAGTCTCTAATCCCTCAGCCACAACCTATACAATAGAGGTGCTCTCCATTGACCTCAGTAGTCTCTTGGCTACTCCCTCGGCCTGTACGCATCTCTCTTGGAAGCTATCCCTCTTGGCCATAAGCTGTGCTATTTGTGGGTCTTGAGGTGGAGGTTGTGCTATCTTTCCTTGTAACTGGTTGATGGTCACCTGGGCCTGTGCTAACTGACTCCTCGGAGTCTGAACCTCAATCTGCATAGCATCCACCTATCCCTATGATGGAGCCTTGATGGTGATCTGTGATGCTGAAGTACTGGCTTGACCCACTACTCTAGATGTCTATGGCCTGGTACTGAAGGGAATATCAAAGAATAGTCTCTATCTCCCACCACCCCTATCATCCCCATCATCGAAGTCGTCTGAATCCTCCTCTATCCCCTTGGTCTCGGAGCTCTCATCATCTATATCCATGGCTCCCCCACCGATATCTGACTATACCTGCCCCTGATCTTGTGGCTACCCTACTGCTAGATGTCCCTGTGGCTGTTGTAACCCTACCTAGATAACTGGACCTCCCATCAATGGGGTAGGCTCATCTAGACTAGTAAACCGTGGAAAGGGATGTGTGTAGAAATATGCAGCGTAGTCACCTGTCATCCCTACATCTATGATCTCTGGTCATGTGGTCCAATCATCGGGCTGCAGCTCAAAGTACTCCTCTCTGGCGGCCTCAATGGTCAAAACTGGCCCCCACTCTGGTATGTCTCCTCGATGCTTGGCATACTGTGTTGTCCCCTGGGCCATCATTTGAACACATCCAAACTGTCTCAAAACCCTCCGACTCAGAAATTTCTCAATGATGAAGGGTGTGTGTCCAATCAAGTATCTGGGCCTCGCAACATATGGCATCTCTAGGTCGTCTGTCTGCCACGGGTCGCAATCCACATATGGTCACTAGATGACTGTGTCCAAATCATCCAGTACCCATTGCCAGTACTCTAATTTGTCCATCCTCAGCAAGACAAGGGGCCCTGTGTACACATAAACATATGGAAATTCGAGAGGACGATCTCTCCTGACAATAGGCCGAGTGATGGCGAAATGCTCCCATGCGAATAACTGTAAAAGAGTCACCCCACAGGAAAGACTCTTCCCACCTATATACACAACCTGATGAAGGTCATGGTGCAGATGGGCTAGCATGCATGATCCCCATGCATATCTGGTACGGTGGAGAAGCATGTCCTCCAAGATCCTACCCCACCCTAATGATAGTCCCTTTGACCTGTGATCAGGACAAAGGAAACCACTGATCATCCCTACCAAAGCCAAAGGCAGTGGGGCATACCTCTCCATCATCTCCTTCTAGGGAATCTCATATCCATAGACATGAGGATCTTGGAAGACCCGTCTCAATGCCTTTGTACCCCCAATCTCCTTGTGATCATAAATCACAAGCTCTCCAACCATAGGAATACCCAAAATCCTATAGACATCCTCTGGCATCATTGTAATCTCTCCTATTGGCAAGTGGAAGGTGTTGCGCTCATTGTGCCACTGCTCTGCTAAGGTAGTTAACAATCCCCTGTTGACCCAATATTGCGGGATACTCAACAAAGCTCTCAAGCCACACTGGTCTATCACTCCAAAATCATCATGGGACAGTCGGGGAATCATCTCCCATGTCTGCGGAAATCTCTCTCTGATCTGAAGGAGACGAAAATCCTCCTTTACAAAATTATCAAGTAAGCATGCAAAATAAATCAGCAAAAGGATATCATCACTCAATCAGTACATCAAGCAAGTTGATGTCACATCTAATTTGTTTTTCATATCGCATGGAAACAAATTTAACAGTCATCATGACTTAATTTGACTTTCAAATAGAGAAACAAATCTATCATCTATTTTGCTTTTCATATTGCATGGAAACAAATTCAACAGTCATCATGACTTAATCTATTTGACTTTCAATCAAGAAAGTAAATTATCATCTCTATTTTGTTTTTCATATCGCATGGAAGCAAAATTTATCAAATCTATTTGTTCTTCAAGTACGAAGGAAAATTTATCAAATCTATTCATCGATGATATTCAAATGCGTAAAATCTGTTGTCTAATCTAGCAACAATCATCAAACATGCATCAATTTTTCTTCTAAATTGCAAATTGGCAAAAATTCATGAACGCGCTAAAACAGTCAATCAATGTGCTAAAACAATGAATGCGCCATTTTATTCCATGGATGCGCTAAAATAGTCCACAGATGTGCCATTTCATGTATGTGTTAATTCATTAATCAAATGCACTATAACAGTGCATGGATGTGCTAAATCACCTATGTGCTACTCTATCATTGCTCATAGGCAGGTCTCATAGATGCGCCATTTTATCTATCTTATGCGCTAAATCCCCTATGTGTGGTTATCTGGCCTCTATGCGCGACTGTTCTATCCCTATGCATGACTTTGGATGCGCTGAACTATATACCATATGCGCTAAAAGACCTATCACATGCGCTAAAACATAATTTTGAAATTTGAAAAAATTCGAAAAAGCATCTGAAAGCGCATAAAAATTTTACGGAGAGGTTTGGATCGACTTACCAAAGGTCCATACGTCGGTGGTCTCTAATGACGGTGACCTCACTCGAATCTGTGGCTTTCATACAGGATTGGCATCGCTTTTATCCCTCTCAGAGCTCCAATTTTCTCAAAGGTTACTATTCAAATGAAAGTGACATTTCACCTTTTTCATCTTTTAAAGGGGTAAAAATAGCATTTATTATTGGGCAAAGTGCTATTTCGAGAGTTAAATCACCATTTTTCTCCAAAATCATCTGAAAATCTTCCAAATTAATCTCCTAATCATTCTCATCACGTGATTCATCTCTTGAAGGGGCATATAGCATCATCAGTAATTTTTCAAAGTCAGGGGCAAATTATTTGAAGCAATGCGTAAAACACATCACTTCAAAGAGGGGCAAAATGTACACATCTAAAAATGGTCATGGTCAATCAAACCTGTTAATTAATTAAATATGAATTATTTAATTAATGTTTCTTAAGTCTTCTACATATAAATAAATTTAATTATTTATTTATATTGTTCATTTTTCTAATTCTTCTAAATTAATTAAATAAACGAACTTTATTTAATTAATGCTATCTTCCTCTTAATTAATTAAATAAATTTTACAATTTATTTACATTAATTATCAAAGTTTAAATTCTAAATTTAAATGGTATTCTTCCCTCCACATTTAATTAAATACTTTTTGATATTTAATTAAATCTCATTTTCCAAATTCCCACTTCTCTCACAAAAATTAAATATTTTCAATATTTAATTAAAAGGCTTTTTCCTTTTCTCATAATTAAATATTTACAATATTTAATTAAAGCCTTTTCACATTTTTCTCACATAATTAAATATTTATTTATTTAATTATGAGAGATACCTTTCAATTTGTCTCTTCATTTTTCTGTCTCTCAAAATTTTGCCTTCTTTTTGAATTCTCGATCTCTCACCGTTCATTCCAACAGGTTTGAACTCGACCGTCGATCTTGGCCAATCGAATTCCTACCTTCAAAAATCTATAAATATAGCTCTTTCATGAGCTAAAAAGGGACCTTGAATCTCATACTTTCATACGTAGTTATTATAGTCGCATATTAAGCATTTCATACCATTTCAATTCAATAAGCTCAATCTTGTAGATGCATATGCATTTTAATAATCTCATTCTCTCAAGTGCCATTCTATAAGTTGTGTTTGCACAATTGAGAGCAAACATATTGAAGCGAATCCTTGGAGATAGAGGACAATGGAACGAATTTGAAGAAGCTATTGTTTAGAGTTTGCATTTACTTTATTAATTTAGTTTTCTTCAATCTAATGATGCATTGGTGTATTAGATTAGATTCAATTTAATTGACACATTTTCTCATACACATAATGAACCCTTCCCCATACCTCCTAATCAACTCCTTGGATTTTTCTGAAATCCTAACATATTTTGCACCCTGCAGCAACCTAGTAATATACATGGTAAATTCATCATTCATGATTCTATAGATACCTCCTCCTAGCTGCAGCTATGGATACACTTCATAGATTTCATTCTGCCCAAATATACATCTAGTACTTAGCCCCTTGTATGGGTGAAATCTTGCCAATGCATACACCAAGTAAGAAGTCATGGTGAAATTCTTGGTTTGCAGGACATTGCACATCTTCTCATGGATTACTGCACTTATGGCACCTACCCAGTTGTAATCTATATGTTGCTCCATTTTAGAAATGGAATTGAACATCTAGCTTTCAAATACCCCTGCATTCTTTAGCCCCACCAACCTGCTAAATAGTGTAATAGCATCATAGTACTCCCTCTTTAATTTTAGTCTGACCAGCTATTTAGGCAACTTGGAGAAGTGAGACTTGGGCTTCTCCAACCAAGAATTAATTACTTGTTGGGACTTAACCACATTGTCTTCATAGTACTTCTTGGCTACATCCATATCAAAGGCCACCACATGTGACCTATCAGGCATACTAAAAGTTTGAGCAATGGACATAGGGTCAAAATTTGCAACAATCCTTCCCTAGGGACCAATTATTCTTTGTGTTCCCTTGTCATTGTTCCTAGAACATTCAAGCACCAACTCATAGCATTGTACCATAGAAGGGAATACAACCACATGTGCTAACCTAGATTCTAAAGTTCTTCTGGCCAACAAAGGGAGGCTCTATGTTGCCATTCCAGCCTTGAACTCTTCATAGTACCACATACCCACATTGGTATCAATAAATCTTGACCAGACAGAAGTCAATCTGCTCTCTGGAATCTTACTCTTTATTTCCATCTTTACCTTTTCTACTTCGGAGATAGTAGAACTTTCAACACCTAGATCCATTGCCTTTCCCTTGCCATGCCCAACATCTTGTCCTGATCCTGCTTGCAAACAAGTAAAGACAACCAAAATGAGATCCAAGTTAAACAACAAGTGTCAAAATCCATATTAAATCAACTATTTCAAATTTTGGGATTTTCTCCTTTTGCGAAATCCAAACTGGAGAGCAATTCTGGGGAAATTCGGACCAGGTAGAATCCAGTAAAATAGACATGCAACCCCACATAATCATTTTAATCAATCAATATAACCAAGGAATAACTTGAAAATACTTAGCATAAGTTCATTTAATCATCCAAATACATAACCATCAAGAAAATTCTTAATATAATCATCAAATTCTTCATTCCCAGAAAACTTTAGAAAAATCCACCTTAGATGGAAATCCCTAAAAATAGCAATAGTTTCAACAACCTGGGAAAATGAAGGAAGTGTAGAACATCTAGGAAAATCCCAAAGGCATGGATTTTAGTGGAATCAATACAAATTTACCATGAAAGCTCAAATTTGGTAGAACAACTAGACAACAACCATCGGGAAAATCCAGAGGAAGCGAAATTCTGTGAGATAAACAAAAGTATGAAAAAAAAGGGAAATTATGTGGAACAAAGAGGAAACTTGAAAACTTAGGGAAATCCAATAGAGATGGAATTCCATGAAGATGAAAACACGAACACCTACGTTTCGCTCATCCTCACCCAAATAGATCAAATGAACATAGACTAAGAGCTTGGAGCTTGACAATGACTTGACCTAAACCTCCAATGGATCAACTATGAATTCAAAACTCACCTCTCAGTAAATTGAGAGGGATTGGATATCCCTTAGGACAAGAACCCTAAGAACTTTGCCTTCAAATCATGGAACAAAATAAGGCACAACTTGCTTGCAAACAAGGATAGGAAATTCATGGAAAATTAAAGCGAGCTCCAAGACAACAATGAAATAATATCCCAAAGAAAATATTCAAGACAAGCACCCGAACTGGATTGAAAGACATGGAACCCCCAAACATCTAGGAAACACGCACATTCAGAAAGAACGTAGCAATAAATAACATGAAAGAACATGAAGGAAATAAATTCAAACCAAAAGAGAGAGAGGATATCTACATACCATGACAATAGAGGAAACTGAAACCAAGGATACCAGCAAACAACTTCAAGCACAAGAAAAACACGAATGGTGCCCAGGAAAGCCAAATACAACACTCGAAGTCACTTCCAAATGCACAATCTAGAAACACACCCCAAGCTTAAGCACTCCAAAATCAAATGGAAAGTAAATGATCAAACTAAAATGACAAGATACTTCCCACAACTCAATATAACACTACCCCAAAATTCGTACAATCACCATTAATGCGATCGACAAGATGACCAAGACAAAATTTCCTCAAAATCCGCTAGAGAAACATACTTCGGAAAAATCTAGTCATGACGGATTTCCCTAGACTCAAACAAAAGCATCCGCAACCAAGCACCCAAAGGAAACTAGGAAAGTCTGACCAGGGCAGATTTTCTCGAAAATAGTGAAAAGCCCGAAATGCACCTAAAACTTATGGTTTGCAATATAAATCATAAATGGTCCATTCCAATCGATAGGATGAATCATTAAAGCACATTCCCAAGCAATAAAAACCATAAAAATAAATACCAAGACACCAAAAAGTGAAAACGAGGGTCCGCACCTTTAGTGGGGCGTGTGTGCAAAAACTGCACAACAAATGGCGACTCCATTGGGGAAATGCTCAAGAGTATTTCAAGAACAAACTAGAATCAATAACCCAAAATCTTTAGATTCAATCCTTACATCAGGACACCTATGAACAAAGTCTCAAAATGACAAGAAAGAAGCATTTTTCCTATACCAGGGCCCAAGTATGTGTATTTCATTTATTTCCTATTCCTTAGGTACAATGGGAACTAGAGAAAATTTGACCAGGCTACATAAAGGTTCTAACTTCAAAAGCAACCTAAATAGAGCCTAATTTCTAATTAGGAATCCATAGCCTTGATGAGGTTATCATTGTGACCCTCCCAAGCATAGCTCTACAACCATCTAGGCATCTATAGCCTCGATAGAAATACTAGGATACCCCTAATAAGGTTAAGGTTATTTTGATTTTCAATATAGTTATTTTCTATTTTTCTCTTTTAAGTATTTTATAAAACCTTTTCACCTCATAAGTAATGAAACTTACACTCAGGGATGAGGAACTTAGTGGCACTGAAGTAGAATATAATGTTTTTCACTAGGCCAAATTACACAGGAACCCTATGTGACCTTTAGAATCTATAGTGTTAGTGTGAAAGTGTGAGACCCAAAAATATTCCAAAGACTATCCAAAACAAGTGACTCTAATTATATGTATAGGAGACATAAGGCAAAGGAATTCCACCACTTGACTCTAAAAAACTTATTAGAATTTTTAAAAGAAACTTCTAGAAAAATCCCAAGCAAATAGCTCATTATACAGATGCACTAGCCCTAAGAAAGAAAGAAACCAATAGAAAAAACCAAAATGGAAAGTGGAACAAACCAAAGAAAACCTATACTAACCAAAGAAAACAATCAAAGAAAATCATAAATTAAACCTACTCTAGCTATGTACAAGAATGTGCTACAATAAGCTCAAGATTGAATGTAATGCTTCAGATACTTCCCATTGACAGGTCATGGGATATCCTCACTAGTGACGATTTTAAAGCGAAAATAAATATCTCCTAGGATTTGTTAAATCTGGTAAGGACCAAGCCAAAGTTTATCGAACTTACCATGCTCTCCCTTACGGTCATGGGATTTATCCTAGTAGAGAACCAAGTCAAAGATTCTAAAGGCTTTCACCTTAGCTATCGTATCAAACAATATTTTCACTATGCCTTGATGTTTAGCAAAGTTTTCTAGGGATTCATCTTTTTTCTCTTCAAGGTGTAACACCTTAGCCAAATAGGCTTCACATTTATCTTCCTTATTGTAGTATTCATTAATGAACTATAGGGTAGGGATCTTCAATTGGATGGGAAACACGAGTTCCAAACCATACAGTATGTGATATGGAGAGGTTTGTATAGATGCCTTATGTCTAGTATAGTCAGCCCAAATAGAAAATCAAAGTTGGGTATGCCAATCCTTAGGATTTTGTTCTAGCAACTTATGGATAACTGTCAATAGGTTCTTATTGGAAGTTTCAGCTAGACCATTGCCTTGAGGGTTGTTGGTTTTAGCCATAAGAGTTTTCCAGGACCTTACAACATTCTTGGACAACATACAAGGCCAATTATACCATTAAGCCTTCTACTCTTTAGGTTCTGCTAAACCTAGGTGGGTGAACCTATGTGAAACATGCAGATTTAAAATAACTTCCCACTAAATAGTCTACCCATAATGGCGATTGGGAATGGAGAGAAAAAATGACTACAACTACAACTACAACTATTACACAAATGAAAGGTTTTGAATATTTTATTTATAATAAATTCTACACCCTGGGATATGGCAGATCAGTGCCTTCTTTCTATCGAGCAATGTAGTCAATTTTTTTTATCAATTACATAAACACACTCCTCTTTGACACAATTCAAGTTGTTAGACACTTTAAGGGATGAAGTTCTAATGACTGGCATGTTTCTTCATTAGTTAATGACTAGCATAAATAGTGTTGAAATATTTTCCTACTTAGCTCTCCTTCAACAATCCAAAAGAAACCTTACATACACTATGACTCTCTTAAAGGAATTTAACTTTGGCTTGCAGACACCAATTAACAAAATCACACAAAGTGAAGAAATGCACCTTGAAGAATTAAAATATACTTGACATTTAAACTCAAATGATTGAGAGATTCCAAATTGGAGAGAAATAAACATAAATCAATAGTTATAACATCACAACAGCAAAAATCATAAAGGAATTTTGTCCAAAGAAAATCATCTCCATTGCACTATTTCCAGAAGGTTTTTTTTATATTATTCCATTCCCAGATTATTTATTTCTAAGAAGAATCTCCCACTATTTTTCCATCGAACTCTTTAAAAATTGTTTTCCAGAAATATTTATACAGTAAATACCAAGGGATGTGACCCTTCATTTTATTTTATAGCCATTTGAATTCTTTAATTGAATTTAAAATATTTAATTGAATTGCCTTTTAGAAAATTAAACATATCAAACTATAGTTTTGTCTTTGATTTTTACTTTTTACATTATCACTCATTATCTTTACTTACCCATGGATTTATTATGTTTACCACTTTATCACAGGCTCAAATTTTATCACTTGTGGTATGGCAGTTCAAAACATTCACTATTACCCTCATTGCAACATCCGCTGTCAGCTAACCTTTTACTGTATTACCATGGCGATTGGTCTAACTGCTAGTGGTACCATGGTATTAACCGCTCTATAGACTATCGCCTTGCTGCTTCTATCACCCTCAACAATCTGCTAACCGTTACCACACTACCACGGTCACCTTGTGAATTAGTGGCGGTATCATGGTCTGACCTTCATAGTCTATCCTTCCCTCCATCGTTCTACCGCGGTCTCTGACTCGACCATCAATGGTAATGCAGTGACCATTTATTGCCCATCCTTTACCATCACCCATTGTATCTCTATCCACTGCAGTCACCACGGTCTACCTCCTAATCATCGGTGGTACCGCAGTGTGACTGATCCCAACCATTATGTTCACCGTCCACTGCTTACCAACCGACCATTGTGCTACCACGGCCTGTGATTTAACTACACATGGTAAAAACTTTTTGTCTGCCTCCTTAGCCACTATAGTTTTCACCATGTAACTATCGGCTTGCTAACAACTAACCATGGTATAGAGGTAAATGTTAATCATGACTGCTCTAGACTGTCACCGGCATACCACAAGCCACTTTGCAAAAGGCCGCAATAAAGTGGTGAAGACCTATGAAGGATAAAAGGTGGTGGTAAAAGATATTTGAATAATACAGGCAAGATAAATGAATTTTCTATAGAAAGATAGTGAAAATAAAATCTCAAAGGGGGTGAAATGCCTTGGTATTTTAAATGAAAAATAAGTTTCTTGAGGAACACACTCAACTATCTGATTCACCCTTGGTTCTCTATGCAATTTTACCTCTTCACCATTAACGGGTACTGTGGCATATGATTAATCAAACTGCACATTACCTCCAACTGTTGTAGTCCATTGTCTTGATAGAAGCATTCCAAATTGAGGAGGTGTATTAATCATAGTTATATCAATATTATAGGTTGTCTATGGGTAGGCTGATAATTTTAATTCTACATCCTTCATAATCCCCACTACTAGGACATGCCTACTATCCATGGCATACCATTTACCACCCTTAATATCTATCCACATATCAAGCTATTTCATTACCCCTACTGGCATAATATTCATAGAAGCACTTGAATCTATCATGAAATTTATTAACAATTTACCATTTATGAGTAGGGTAGTAAAAAATGGATCAATTTGTGGTGTATTCATCAATACATCATTTAGGCCAACTTCTGAAACTTTTATCTTTCCTTTCTTATCAACAATTCCAAGACTCTCATTTTGTTCAAAATTTACAATTTGATTCATCCCACCAGACATTAATTGGATAGCACTTTCACTATACTCTTTAATCTTCATCATTTCAAGTAATGGGACAAATATTTTTACCTAGGATAAAGCTTGCACAGAACCAAAAGATGCACCTTTAGCTCTTATGACCTTCTTTTTCTCTATTGGTTCACCTTTGCTCTCCTCTTTCTCCCTTCTCAATGTCTGATCTATCTTTTGTTTGTCTTTGGGGACATACTTCTGTTCTTTTTTATTAGGGCACTCATCATTTGTCTATTTTAATATCTCATGGGACATCTTTTTATCTTTCAAAAAAATTCCTCTTGGAACACCTTCATTCTCATTCACTATTCTATTCCTTAGTCAATACTTGCTCTTAGCCAACTCAACTACTGCAATAGTAAATATTTTAATTTCTTTGTCAATTGGTCTCCTCATATTTCCCCTATTAGGCTGATATGATGTGGTAGGAGGACCTTGTTCATCATCAATTTCTTCATAATCAGAAAACATTTGCTACTCTGCCATGTGAACATTATATTTATGATGGTCAACATCATATTCATATCCTCCTTCTTCTGAATATGAATACCCTCGCTCTGCGAAGTGAAGAATGTGAGAAGTCAAATAGATATTATTATCTTCTTCATTGTTATTTTATGCCATATCTTTTCCTGACACTGACTGAGCTACAACACAATGTTCTAAATAATTTGGCATGTCGTATACTAAATACCAAGGACTATTATCGAGCATGTATGTCCCTCTCTTCTTCAAAGGATCAGGTATCTATTTATTTCTTGGCCTATTATCCATCATTGGCTTTCCATCTCTCCAATTCGTATTATAGGGCATATCATGTAGTATGGGCCTTTCATTCTTATATGTGCTTTCTTGTTTATTTGGAGGAGCATATTGGGGAACCCCTAGGTTTATCCCTCTTTTCCATCATCCCTACAACCTTCCTATTATTTTCAATAGTAGTGCTATCCTTTGAGCTTCAGCCAAATTTTTGGGACCTCTGTTCCTAAGCTCATATCTTGTCTTAGGATCAAAATATTTTAAATAAATGCTTAATGCAGTGGGGTCAACTAATTTAGATCCAGGTGGTATCTTATCATGCAACCTAGAAAACCTCTGGTTGAAATCATAAGATGACTCCTTTTGATGCTTCTGGATAGTCACCAATTCATGTAATGCAAATTTTGGTGCTTATTGATTCCCGTATTGCTCAAAAAACTATTCATAAAACACATGGAAAGAATCAATAGAAGCTGTTGGAAGATTATTGAACCAATCTTTGGCATCTTCGATTAGTGACATCATGAACAACCTCATCTACACATCTTCATACTACATATCCAAATCTTGCAAAAAGGCATTAAAACTCCTTAAATGTTCTTCAGCTGAAATTGCTCTAATTCCTGTGAATTTAGGGACAAGACTTCTCCAATTGTTGTCCATAGGGTAAGGACATATTTGAAATTCAGCCATGTCAAACTACCTAATCATGGTTGCATATTATTGAGGATTATTTTGGTAATACTGACGCTGGTACAATGGATTATTATTTGCCACATATTATTGGCCTTGTGGGGTATATATTGTTGATAAGGAGGTGGTTGAGAATCTTGATTTTGTGGTGGAACTTTATGATGTCTATTTGGTTGACTTTGATGGACCTCTGGGGATTTTGATGGGCCTGCATTATTGTTAACCTGCCTACGAGGTGGCACATATTTTTGCAAATTAGCCATTTGAGTATTGATCTAAACTTTTCTTAATTTTAACTCCTCAAGTTCTCTGATTTCTTGGAGCCTCTGCTCATATTATATTCTTGTTTTCTCCACTTCTTGTCTCTCATGTTCCAATCTTGCATTTATTTCATCTCGAGCCATACGTTCATAGTTCTCCTCAAAGGCAGCTTCATAGCCAAGTCCATCTTGATTCTCTTCAAGAAATTCTATTTTATGATCATATTCACATTGTCTTCTTTCTCTTTCAGCTTCACATTCAGCCATGAACTCCATAACTTTCTCATGGTCTAGATTATAAAAGGGATTCCTCTATTCCTCAGAAGTATGAGGTTGCCTGGAAGGGCTATCTTCATTTTCTATTGTACCATATGAATTGTGTGTCTCCAATGATTCCTTTGATGTTTTATTTTTGTTTGATGGTCTCGTGTCATCAGTCACCTTCTTACCTTTATCATTCTTCTTTGTCCATTTATTTTTTTCATTAAGACCATCACCATCTTTGTATAAAGACCTTCTTCCTTGCATTTTGGGAGCAATTGTGATGGTCTAAACTCTAGGAAGATTCCTTTCAGATATATACTTCACTTTATCAGTTTCAATGCACTTGTTCATTTAGAGTCGCCACTCAGTTTCCAAAAGTGAGAAAATATGAAATTATTTATTCCCAGTGGAGCCTTCTACAAAATACTGACTCTATGACAAAGGCTTATTTGAGATTATTTCCCTAGCAGAGTCGCTAAATTGTTGGTTCTAAAAAATGCAGGTTTTAACCATAAGAGTTTTCCAGGCCCTTACAACATTCTTGGACAACATACAAGGCCAATTATGCCAGTAAACCTTCTACTCTTTAGGCTCTGCTAAACCTAGGTGGGTGAACCTATGTGAAACATGCAGATTTCAAATAACTTCCCGCTAAACATTCTACCCATAATGGCAATTGGGAATGGATAGACAAAATGACTACAACTACACCTATTACACAAATGAAAGGTTTTGAATATTTTATTTATAATAAATTATACACCATGGGATATGGCAGATCAGTGCCTTCTTTCTATCAGGTAATGGAGTCAAAAAATGTTATCAATTACATATACGCATTCCTCTCTGACATAATTCAAGCTGTTAGACACTTTAAGAGATGAAGTTCTAATGACTGGCATGTGTCTTCATCAGTTTATGACTAGCATAAATAGTGTTGAAATATTTTATTACTTAACTCTTCTTCAACAATCCAAAAGAAACCTTACATACATTTCGACTCTCTTAAAGGAATTTAACTCTGGATTGTAGACACCAGTAAATGAAATCACACAAAGTGAAGAAATGCACCTTGAAGAATTAAAATATACTTGGCTTTAAACTCAAATGATTGAGAGATTCCAAATTGGAGAGAGTTAAACAAAAATCAACACTTATAACATCACAACAATAAAAATCAGAAAGGAATTGGGTCCAAAGAAAATCATCTCCATTGCACTATTTCTAGAAGGTTTTTTTAACATTATTCCATTCCTAGTTTTTTTATTTCTGAGAAGAATCTCCCACTATTTTTCCAGTGAACCCTTTACATATAGATTTCAAGAAATATTTATACAGTAAATACCAAGGGTCATGACCCTTCATTTTTTGTTTCAGCCATTTGTATTCTTTAACCAAATTTAAAATATTTAATTGAATTGCCTTTCAGAAAATTAAAATGTCTCAAATTATAGTTTTGTCTTCGATTTTTCCTTTTTACATTATCTCTCATTATCTTTACTTACCTATGGCTTTATTACATTTACCACTTTACTGCGAGCTCAAATTTTATCACTAGTGGTATGGCAATTCTAAACATTCACTGTTCCCCTCCCTACCACATCCGCTATCAGCTAACCTTTTACCATATTATTGTGGCCACTGGTCTGACTACTAGTGGTACTGCAATATTAACCACTCTGTAGACTGTCGCCTCATTGATTTCATCACCCTTCACCATCTGCTAATTGTTATCGCACTATCGTGGTCACCTTGTGAACTAGTGGCAGTATCATGGTCTGACCATCACAGTCTATCCTTCCCTCCATCACTCTAGTGCAGTCTCTAACTCGACCATCAACAGTAACGCTGTGACCATTTATTTCCCATCCTTAACCATCACTCTTTCCATCTCTATCCCCCCCAGTCACCACAGTCTACCTCCTAATTGTCGGTAGTACCATAGTGTGATTGATCCTAACCTCTACGTTCATCGTCCACTACTTACCAACTAGCCACCATGCTACCACGGCCTATGATTTAACTATGTGTGGTAGTGTGGTAAACACTTTCCACCTTCCTCCTTAGTCACTATAGTTTTCACTGCATAAGCATTGGTCTGTTAACAACTAACCTCAGTATAGTGGTAAATGTTTATCGTGACTAGTCCAGACTGTCACCGCCATACTACAAGCCACTTTGCAAAAGGTCGTGGTAAAGCAGTGAAGACCTATGAAGGGTAAAAGGTGGCGATAAAAGATATTTGAATAATACAAATAGGATAGATAAATTTTCTATAGAAAGATAGCGAAAATAAAAACTCAAAGGCGGTGAAAGGCCTTGGGATTTTAAATGAAAAATAAGGTTCTAACAAGGGTAATAATTGGATGCAAATTAAATAACAATTCCATGATCAAATTCCCAATTAGAAAACTTTAATGATGCAAATGCAGGACCATTATCAAAAACTAAAGACAATGGACAACCAAAACGATTGATGATACCTAACTCAAGAAAATTGATTACCACATCTGAAGTACATTATTTACAAGAAAGAGCCTATATCCACCTAGTAAACTAATCAGTTATGGTGAGAATATACCTATGGCCTATAGAATGTGGAGGATTAATTGGACCTATGAATTTCATTCCCCACTGGGTGAATGGTTTTACCTCTATGACCAGCTGAAGTGGGAGAGCTGCATGTTTTTCCTTACTTGATGTAGTTTGGCATATGCGACAAGTACTCACATGTTGATGTGGATCCTTGAACAAAGTAGGCCAATAATAGCTTTCCCTCAAGATTTGATTTGTAGTGGATGAGGTAGAACCATGGCCTATGCCATATCTTTCATGCAATTCAATCATCACTCTGGTAGCCTCTTCCTTCCCTAAACATCTTAGGTATACACCCTCATGATTTTTCTTATACATGATAGCTCCTTTCATCATGAAAATTCCACTCTTTAGGCATAAATCTTGCCTTTGAACTATACTAAGGTGATTAGGACATTGTTGATTCAGTAAATAATACATGATTGCATCATATCAATCTCGTGGAGATACCTCCTGAAGATAATAGTGTTGAGTTGTGAGATCACGACCTATCTCAACCATTGTCTTCATCAGTCCCTTTCCTCTTACTAATTTTAGGGGTTGAATCTTCATATCATATTCCTACAATATAGTCACCCATTTGGCTCTTTGTTCACCTAACTCATTCTGCATTAACAATAGCTTTACTGCAGGATCAGGTAGTATGGAAAAAACTTTATTCCTCAAAATGTAGTGTCTAAACTTTTTCACTCCTCCAACCAAACCATAGGCCTATTGTTCCACATTGTGATATCTCAACTCTGCAAACTTTAAATGAGTAATCATGAATGGTATAGGTTGCTCATCACCTTGATTAGAATTTTGGGTTAACATTCCAACACAAGAGTTATCAGAAGCGAATGAAGATATGTAAAAGGGTTTAGCATAATCTAGACTAACCAACACTGGAGCCTCAACAATAGCTTTCTTAATTTCTATAAATTCTTCTTTATATTTTTCATTCCACTCTAATTTTTCCTCTTATTTCAACATAGCATTTAATGGCTTCACTATCTTTGCAAATCCAGTGATAAATTTTCTAACAAAGTTAATCTTCCCAAAGAATGACTTCATCTCTTTCTTACGTGTGGGAGGCTAAATCTTCAAGATAGCCTGTATTCATTCAGGATCAATAGAAATACCCTGTTATGAGATAATATGTCATAGTAATTTTCCTTCTATGACTCCAAAAATGCACTTCCTTAGACTAAGTGAAATACCAAACTCTTTGCATCTTTGGAATACTTTGCATAAATTTTTTATGTGATCACCTCATTTCTTAGAAAAAAAAGTTCAAGTCATCCATATAAATAATGATGCACTTACCAATTATGTCCTTAAAAGAAATAGCCATAGCTCTCTAGAATGTAGCTCCAACATTGATCAACCCAAAAGGAATCCTTCTGTAAGAAGAAGTTCTCCATTTTGTAGTGAAGGAAGTCTTGTGCCTATCTTCATACTGCACCATAACTTGGTCGTATCCAAAATACCCATCCAAAAAGGACATCATTTGAGATCCATTAATGATCTGAAGCACTTCATCCAATGAAGGAACTGGGTAGTTATCCTTTTCTAATGCTCTATTTAGATTCCTAAAGTCCACGCACAATCTAATTTCTCCATTCTTTTTCCTTACTGGAACCAGATTTACAACCTAAGTTGAATGTCTTACTAGAAATATAATTTGTGCTAAAAGAAAATTTTGCACTTCCTTGTGAATGATGGGTTCTAGTAGAGTGTTGATTGGTGTTTTTATTTGTCTAAATGGTTTAACATTTGATTTCAATGGAATGGTGTGTGTAATTATTGAAGTATCATATGTTTTCAAATCCTCATAGCTCCAGGCTATCACATCATGATATGTATGAAAAGCACCATTAATCCCTTTTCTTTCTTCTAGAGTTCACACATTACTAGTAAAAACATTCTTCATGTCATCTGATGTCCCCATATTATATGTTTCACACTAGCTACTGAGAGACTCTCTTTTAACTTGTTGTTCCTGATCTCTTATCTTATCCAAATCAAATATTCATTCAATCTACACCATACCTCTTGGAATAGTGTTGGTCTTTAGGTTAATGATTCCTCCCATGTCTATTTTTGCTTCTTGAGGCTCCATCTCATCAATGACTTGAGAAGAAAACACATCACAACTTGTAATAAAATCCAAAATATGCTTATCACCTTCAAATACCTATAAATTAGTAATGTTTTTAGGTACTGAAGTACTGGAGTGAGTTCAACTATAAAATTCTTCAATCCTAAAAGTGATAAAGGTTGAAAGGTGCTAGCAGCCTATGCCTGAGATTCTACAACTTGATTCCTACTTCGAGGGATCAACTAGATATTGAAAGCATCAAATTCCTCCATGATATCCGACACTTTATGCCTATAATTAGTCATTATCCTATCATGACATGAATATTGTTACCTTTCTTGTTTGAAAACTATTTTAGAGTCTCCAAAGACCTGTAATATCTTAAATTTCTTCCTTGATGCCATTAACAGCTCATGGATCAAAGCTTCATATTTAGCAACATTATTAGTGCATTGAAAAATTGGAGTCTATGAGAAGCAAAATAACTTATCTTTAGGACTGATCAACTCAAATCCTTCTCCAACACCCTACTTAGATTTAGATCCACAATTTCCTACAACCATCAAGCTCTGGTGGCCTTAATTTATCTTTTACTTTACTAAAAATAGGGGGCTTCTCAAGAAGCATTGGGATCTCACCCTTATCATTATCTAACTCCCATTTTTTATTAAGTATAAAAGTTGGGACTAGATTAACGCATTTATGTATCTACTCCATAGTAGTTTGACACAAGTCACATTCTAGCTCAGAGTGAGGAGCATCATGGACTCTGCAACAATTGGGGAGCAATAGTTATTCAAAAGTCATCTTTCCTCCTAGTTGTATCTGATTATTCATACACCTCTAGATGAATTCCTAAAAGTTATCCAACAAACTAATTTTTCTATCCTCTTGGTCATTGGTTTCATTTGCTTTCTTAGTTAGTGTTTCAAAACCACTGATCTCTGATAGGAATTCCTCTCGGGGGTCCTGTAATATAAAGAACTCTTCATTCTTTGAGGCTGATGCAACCAACACATAATCTCCCATGCTGACTTTAGACACCAATACCTCATTTTAAATATTATGATATTTTGTGATTACATACTTCATTTAGGGTTCTCTTTCAATTTTGATCTGATTTGTAACTCCTTTCCATGGTAGCCACATGTGTGAATGGTCTATAGATGTACATCCATTCAATGCCTTTTTGAAATCCTGGCCTAAAATCAAACCATAAGTATTAGGAATTTCAGCAACCTAGATGTTGATCGCTTTTTGCACCCTAGGATCTAATGCAAGTTGTGTTGGAATCATGTTCAATTCTTCTACTACATTTACCTTTTTTTTGTCCAATTGAGTGACCTTCTTTTGAGAGGATATAGGGGTAATACCTAATTATTTACAGATTGCAAAAGGCATCACATTTGTAGTTGCCCCTGAATCTAGAAGATAATTATGCACATTCTTTCCAAAGATACATACATAAATTAGGAAAGGAGGGGTTTCCATCTTGCCTTGAAACAAACTCAAATACGTGTCAGCTTGTCCAACTTGACCCTTATCTTTATCTCTCCCGTTGTCTATAGGTGTAACTTGACCTCTAGATGCATGTGAACTAGAAGATTTGGTAACAACCTCATTGGTAGTTTCTCCCTATGGCACTATATTCAAACTAAATGACCCCAAAATCGCATTTCTAATAGTAGGATCCCTTAATAATTCAAAAGTAGAAAAACTTACCCTTACTTTCCTGAATTCTTTAGTCACATACTCACCCAATTGCTCCACATTCAAATTAGCAGGGGCTTCCTTGTAGCCACTATCCTATCTATCCTTTGAAACTTCAACATTGGTTCCCTTTGAAAAGTACTATGTAGGTACATAAGGATAAGATTGATTATTACTAGCTTGCGGATCTAGTGGAGTAGTGAAATTCTTAGGAGGGATAGAAGTAGTGAAATGACCTCTAGTCTATGGGCTCTTATTAGGTCTATTCCTCAAATCATATTTCTTTGTTGGTTGTTGAAACATCTGAACTTCTTCAACACTAACTTCCTACTCATCCAAGGGGCCATTATAATTCTCATTTTCCTCATTAAACAACTAGGAGATCTCATCTTCATTTAATACCTGCTCTGCCTCATTCTCCTGGTCATTGGACTCTTCTTCTGGTTCATTTTCATTACCTTTTGGGAATGGTGCATTATTAAGTACCAACACTGGAGAATCATAAGGATTTGAGGGCATAATTTTCTGACTACTGAAATTATTTTGAACTTCATACTAAAAAATGGAAGTAATGTTTTGAAACTCAGTGCAATCCAACTCAGAATGTTAGCTTGTCTTATGGAGTCTGCACCAACCATACAAAGCTGCCTCTGCCAAATATACACCATTTAGAGGCTTCTCCTGAGTAGAGGGCTGATCCAATGGAGTAGGAACCCCTACATTATTAGGTTCAGTATTCCATGATCTAATCTTCCTAGGTGGTTGCCCTCTATCAAATCCTTGTCCACCTTGTTGATTTCTATCAAAGTTCTAGCTAGAGCCTTGTATTTTATCAAAATTCTAGCTAGAGCCTTGTCCTCTGTCAAAATTTTGATTTCTATCAAAATATTGCCCTCTTTCAAAATTCATGTTCTCTCTGTCATAATTAGATTGCATGTTTTTCTGAGTAGCCCAAAGTCCACTATTCTGATTTCTTAAATAAGTCACCTCCATATTCAATTTTTTCACTTGCTCAGATAATGCATCCAATCGCTCCTTATCTAGACCATTAGGTGGTGCTGAATTCTCATTACCAGGAAGGTGTCTAAGTATTCCTCCAAAACCAACAACTTGATTCAAAACTTGTGAATTCTGCAAATATGTAGGAAAACCAGCTTGTTGTTGATGAAGGGGTTGATTAGCCCTTTTCAGAGGATAAGAGGTCATAGGATGAGCTTGATTTAATGGAGGGCTTGGATGTGGGACCAAAGATAATGAGGATATTGGATTCATTATGGGAGAGTGATTGGTCAAAGCCTGATTGAGAGCTTGAACCTGTCCAGGGTGAGCAATAGGTCCTAAGGATGCCAGAGGTCCTGATAAGTGTTGCCTCGTATTTGTGCTGAATATCACAACCTCTTCATATGTAGTGAGAAAAGTAGTTGGGGGATTAGTCCTTTTCTTAAGGAAGGTGTTTGTAAGGCTATCCAGAGCTTCAGGGTAAACTTCTAGGGTAGTGTCGTCATTCCCATCATAGGTTGTCTGGAGTCTTATGTAAGCTTGATGGAACCTATTATTGAATGACCCTATAGGCTCATTAATCTCTCTTTTCACCCCAATAAATTGTAGGTATAGCTCATTAGCACTAATGGGAATCTTAAATTTTTGAAGAAATGTAGTTTCTAGTTTAGTCCAATTATGAATGGAAGCAACAAGTAAGTGATTATACCAATAAAAGGCCTCTTCTCCAAGGGAATAAGGGAAAAACCTACGTGCATCATATTCATGATTCATTACTCTATCCCTTGGATAGGTCTTTAAAATCCTAATATGCTCTTCTATTGTCCTATTGGGATCATGAGTATGGAACTTAGAGAAAAAATACTCAGGGTTCTTGGGTATAACATTGTAATTATTGAAATTCAATGGACATGGGTTGTTAGCAAGGAAATCCATTGGTGGAGGTGGGGGTGGTAATGGATGATTTATGACTAGTTGTGGCTGTGGAACAGGAATTCCTTTAGAATCATATGAGGATGAGGATAATGGAGATGATGGAAGTGGCTGAGCGGATGATGATTCTTCCACTCTCCTGGTCCTTCTTGACCTAGTAGGGGTTTGTAATTCTTGAAATCCCATTTCTCTTGGAGTAGATATAGTTCTTCTTCAAAGCCTTTCAGGAGAAATGGTGTTTAGAAAATGCTCCATCTTGCTTATCTAAGGCCCTCCTTCTAGTGCCAATCTGTTGATGGTGTTTTTTGCATAGCAACGACTTAGACAAAATATTATATCCTATCTCTCTTGAAAGGTAAATCTCTATGGAAAAGAGATAACCCCAAGGTCTCTAATGTCAAGTCTTGACAATGCAAATAAAACAACTCAGAGATAATATGAAAATGTTGTTAGTCACAAAGGGACCTTACTACAAGAAAACACTAGACTCAAATTTATCTGATCTAGCAATAAATTGATACTTCATACCCTCAATTGAACCCAAATAATAAAGAAATATCAAAAGATAAAGGTTTCAGAGATTATTTGAATAATAATTCTAACCCTAAGATTGACAATACCAAAGATAAGATGCTCAAAATGGATCGATCTCTCATAAACTACTTTCTATTTGACCTAGATAAATCTGCAATCTCACATAAATAGTGCAATCTTCCAAGGTATTAAAGATTTTAAAATCATAAACATTCATTCAAGCCAATATTATTGCAATTGAAATGAACAAACACTCATAATTGAACTAAGCACAATTTTAAGTCCAGGCTAACTTTGCAAAGTAGCTAACAATTAGCTAACTGCAAAAAGTATGGACTAGAGATTACTGCAAACATTCCAAGCATTATACCTTAAGCATCACCAAACCATATAATAATAAACTTAAGAAATTTTAAATATAGAACAACAAGAACCATGCCAGACAAAACTCAATACAAGAGAGATACCAAATCAAAACATCCTTCCTTATATTAATTCATCCAAAATGGAAATAGTTACAATCTTTTGTTACAACACTTGCTTGAAGATAAACCCTAATTCGATCAAATTTGGAATCTTCTAACTTATCCACTATATGCTACTCTATATATCTATCTTCTATTCTATCTTACAAATGAGGCAACATTCCTAATTTATAGAGAACCCCCAAGATAGGTCAGCCTCAAAAGGGTTTTACAATAATAAATTCCATACAATAGGTCGGCCTCAAAAGATATTCGAATACATGAAATGTGCAATTTGCACCAAGTTCATCTAAGTTGGCCTGGGGTCCCAAAACTTCTATCCAATGCATGTGGATAATGGGAAGCACAAAATTTGATGTAGCCCTATATAAATACTTCCCATCCTTGTCTTTATCATGCTCCACTTCACCATGCATTTCCAACAATACTCTGTCCAATTCAACAATAGGTGGCATAGGAAAAACCCCAACTTTTCTCTCCAGAGACTTCATGTCATCTCTTTCTTGCCTCACTATGCCATCCCAATCAGCCCTATTGGTTAAATACCTATAAATAACTGCAATGTAGGTTGCAACAACATCTAGTTGATGTTTAGTGACATAACCTTCACTGACTAGAGAGTAGACATCTCTCCACCATTTCTTTTGTTCTTCCAAACTGAGATTCTTTGGAGTGAACTTCTTCCTCACTGTCATAATTTCAAATAATGAGATGCACCTATCATAAATGGTAGTCAAGGTGTCCTCAATTTGCTTCCCTTGTTTATGAATATTTTTCAATGCCCTTTGCCTCATTTGCAACATCTCAAACCATTCCCAAGGATCAAAAACCCTTGGGAAAGGAAGAATCCAACTCTTGACTAGCTTATCCTCAGTCTATTCCATAATTGTCCTTGTTTTTTGTAGCAGGGGATCAATATCCTCTTTGTCTTGGGCTAGTATAGTCTTTAGCCATTCTACTGACCTCATGGAATCCCATAAAGTTGACAAGATATACTTGATGGCACCACCCCCCATGGTCTGGACTCCCTGAAACCAACCAAATGTGGCATGTGTAGTGCCCTTCATCTTTTCAAGCTCAGAGATTGTCTCTTGAGGCGAGAAACCAACAACAAAGGAGGAAGAGCCAATGTACTACAAGGGTTTCATCAAATCATACAAGTACATCTTCAATTTCTCATTCTCCTTTTCCAACTCATGCTTGGTCTACACCTCCTTCCTGAATTGGCCAAGGATGACAACAATGGAGCCTTCATACTCCTCAATATCGTGTTCCATAGATGCATGCCCTAGATCGATGGTTTTCACATGTTAATATTTTACAATAACCCCATCTTTATCTTTATCAAGAGGAGTAGAAACATGTTCCACTTTGTTGCCAGATCCATCTTTTTCAATCCTGGAGATGACCCTAGCCATATTATTTTTTTAAATTTTCCCAATGTTAGCCATTAGGTCATCCCAATTGGGAGGAGTGTCCATTATTACTAATTTTGTCTTTTGTTCTCTATCCAACCAACCTAGAATAATGGATTCAGTCTGCACCATATCTCTTTTATCATGTTCCTGCTAGACACTAAGTGCATCTTTCTCAATACTTGGCACATTAGGAATTTCCCTAACTGAACCCTCCTTCTCCTAAGGTTGTTCCTCTACAATAACCTGTGTCGGTGAAGGAATCCTAGCTGGTATCTCCTCCTTTTGAGGGGATTTTCCCTCTTGATCCTTTGCAAGTGAATTTTCATAAGCTACCAAGGGAGACTGAATTGCTTTATCAATTTCTAACTTTGCATTGTAGAGGTCTCCTTCCTGGAATTCCTCTTCACCCAAGTCCTTAGGATCTTCATCCTTCCTTAGCCCTTCTAGCACACTACCAGTATCTTGAGGAGGGGGTATGTTCTCTTTTTCAATGATAGGGGTGGTCATAGGAACATCCTCCTTTGTTGTAGCATCCTTTGGGGAAGGATTCCTTGACATCCTTATGTATACCTATGTTTTCTCCCCTAAACTTTCTATCTCTACCACAAGTTTCTCAACCTCCTTTTCTGATTTGGAAGTTTCCTTTTATTTATGTGACATTTTGACAAGTCTTCTTCTCTTGAGAAAAGGAGTAGTAGCATCCAATTATTCCTTTTCCTCTTTATCTTTTTCATCCCCTCTCCATGAAAATTTAATTCTCTTCTTGGAAATGGGCTTCCTTTGTTTTCCCACCTCTACTACCTCTTCAGTTTTAACATCCCTGATCTTGATCTTGAAGGGGGAGTCCACCTTGGCCTTACCTTTAGGATCTTGCTCATGTGACTCCTTAGAAGTAGAATGAGACTCCAAGTGTCCCATAAAATCATAGGTGCATTGCAAACCTTCACTTCCTGACTCTATCATTTTTTGCTTATGCCACATTTCAGTATACTTAATCACAAAAGTCATGATCTACTCCAAATCTGTCTTTTTTTATTCTAACCAATCAATCTCTCCAATTGGTTTTTCCTTCATAGCCTCAAAGATGTGACCCTAAATCATATTTTCATCCTCCTCAACTTGGTAAGGAATGAACTTTATGTTATATAACCTTACTAGGTCCACTGACATGCTAGATAATTTCTTCTTTCTTACATCAAACTCATCACCAAGGTTAGCCCAATAGTCTTCAATGTTGTCCTTGTGGCTATACTCTCTGCTAGCCTTCTTTTGTGCTCACTTGTGATATCAAACTTGGCCCTCTTGGAATGGAAGGAGAGACCAAAATTACTCATCTCCTCCTCAGAAGCATGAGCTGACTAAATGGAAGGGCAGACCTCATTTGTGCCAATTGTCAAGGGGAAGTCATTCCCAAACCCTATTTTATATTTGTCTCCCTTCACAATTACATCAAGGTCACAAATTTTCCTTGTGACTTCCAATAGTTTGATATGGTTCGTTGGTTACCTTGGGAGTCTATAAGGAGCCCTTTGACAACCATCAATCCTTATGTAGGAGAAATTAGGGAATTGAATGAACCATGCCCCATACCTCCTAATCAACTCCTTGTCTTTGAATGAACTCCTAACATGTTTTGCACCCTACAACAACCCAGTAATATACATGGTAAATGCATCATTCACCCTTATATAGCTACCTCCTCCTAGGTACAGCTATGGTTACACCTCATATATTTCATCCTTGCCAAATATACCTCTAGTACTCAACCCCTTGTATGGGTGAAATCTTGCCAATGCATACACCAAGTAAGAAGTCATGGTGAAAGTCTTGGTCTACAAGACATTGCACATCTACTCATGGATTACTGCACTTATGGAACCTACCCAGTGGTAATCTATACCTTGCTCCATATGATAAATGGTATTGAACATCCAACTTTTGAATACCCCTGCATTCTTCAGCTCCACCAACCTGCTAAGGAGTGTAATAAAATCATAGTACTCCCTCTTGAATTTGATTTTGACCATCTATTTAGGAAACTTGGAGAAGTGAGACTTGGGCTTCTCCAACCAAAAATTGATTACCTATTGGGACTTAACCACATTCTCTTAATAGTACTTCCTGGAAGCATCCATATCAAAGGCCACCACATGTGACCTATCAGGCATATTAAAAGGCTAAGGAATGGACACAGGGTCAAAATTTGCAACAACCCTTTCCTAGGGACCAATTATTCTTTGTCTTCCTCGGTCATAGTTCCTAGAACATTCAAACACCAACTCATAGCACTACACTATAGAAGTTAATCCAACCACATGTGCTAACCTGAATTCCAAAGTTCTTTTGGCCAACAAAAGGAGGCTTTGTGCTGCCATTCCAGCCTTGAACTCTTCATAGTCCCACATACCCACATTTGTATGAGTAATTCCTGACTAGATAGAAGTCAATCTACTCTAAGAAATCTTACTCTTTATGTACATCTTTATCTTTTCTACCTCAGAGATAGCAGAACTTTCAGCACCTAGATCCATTGCCTTTCCCTTGCCATGCCCAGCAACATCTTGTCTTGATCTTTCCTGTGAATAAGTAAAGACAACCAAAATGAGATCCAAGATAAAAAAACAAGTGAAAAAATACATATTAATAAAATATTTGAAAGTTTTGGATTTAGCCTCCTTTGTGGAATCTAGACTGGAGAGAAATTTTGGGGAAATCCGGACGAGGTGAAATCCAGTGAAAAAGACATGCAACCCCAAATAATCATTTTAATCAATCAATATAACCAAGAAATAACCTGAAACTACATAGCATAATTTCATTTAATCATCCAAATACATAATCATCAAGTAAAATCTTAATATAATCATCAAATTCTTCATTGCCACAAAACTTCGAAAAAATCCAGCTTAGATGGAAATCCCCAAAAATAGCAACAATTTCAACAACCTAGGAAAATGAAGGAACCACAAAATATTCAGAAAAATCCTGAAGGTGTAGATTTCCGGGGAATCAATACAAATTTACCATGAAAGCTCAAATTTGGTAGAATGAATAGGAAACGAATGCTGGGAAAATCTAGAGGGAGTGGAATTCTGTGAGATAAACAGAAGTCCAGAAAAAAGGCAAATTATGCAGAACAAAGAGGAAATGAGAAAACTCGGGAAAATACAGTAGAGATAGAATTCCGTGAAGATGATGAAAACCTGAATGCCTATGTTTCCCTCATCCTTACCCAAATAGATCGAATGAACAAAGACTAAGAGCTTGAAGCTTGACACTAACTTGACCTAAATGTTCAATGGATCAAACATGAATTCAAAACTCACCTCTCAGTAAATCAAGAGGGATTGGTTATGCCCTAGGTCAAGAACCCTAAAACCTCTGCCATGAAAGCATAGAATAGCTCATGCACAACTTGCTTGAAAACAAGGATAGGAAATTAATTGAAAATGAAAGTGAGCCCCAAAACAACAATGAAAGACTAGCCCAAAGAAAATATTCAAGACAAGCAGCCCAATGGGATGGCAAGACATGGAACCCCCAAATGCCCAAGAAATATGCACATTCAACAAGAACATAGCAATAAATAACATGAAAGCACATGAAGCAAAGCAATTCAAAACAAAAGAGAGAGAGGATATCTACATACCATGACAATAGAGGAAACCAAAACCAAGGATGCCAACAAACAACTTCAAGCATGAGAAAAACATGAATGGTGCCTAGGAAATATGAATACAACACTCAATCACTTGCAAATGCACAATCCAACAACATGCCCCAAGATTAAGCACTCCAAACTCAAATGGAAAGTAAATAATCATATTCAAATGGAAAGATACTTCCCACAACTCAGTATAACATTGCCCCAAAAGTCGCGCAATCACCATTAATGCGATCAACAAGATGACCAAGACAAAAAAAACTAGGAATCTGATAGAGGAACAAACTTCGAAAAAATATGACCATGACGGATTTCCCTAAACTCAAACAAAATCAGCCACAAACAAACACCAAAAGGAAACCAAGAAAGTCCAAGCAGGGCGGATTTTCCTGAAAATAGTGAAAAGCCCGAAATGCACCTAGAACTTATGGTTTTCATTATAAATCATAAATGGGCCATTCCAACTTGCAGGATGAATCATTAAAGCACATTACCAAGCAAGGAAAACCCCAAAAAGAAATACCAAGACACCAAAAATTGAATACAAGGGTCCCCACCTTTAGTGGGGCGTGTGTGCAAAATCTGCACAACATTATTCTTTTTTTTCTAATCTGACCATTAAAATTCCTTGCATGGATAATATTTATTAGTTCCTAGAACATAGGGAAGTGGTTCTACTTCGACATTTCTTGACTGTCCTCCATACTCTTAACTTTAAAGTCCACCGAGAAATTTCCTAAGTAGGATGAGGCATCGTAGATCAACTAAATGGCTACTTTTGTCTATAGCTCAATTCCCTCTTTCTTTCTATTTTGATCTTATGTAGAAGTAATTTTAATACTTCCATGTATATACATGATATACACACATATATATAGTTTTTTTGTACATTTTAAAGAATGTATTTACTGTGTATGGCTTTATCATTTTAATTTAACAACAAAATGTTATAAATGTTTTAATTGACTCTCATGTGTATAATAATTTAAGTAGAATTTTCCAATGGAGAGGGCCAAACAAAAAAAAATAAAAAGGAAAAGAAATAAAAACAAAAACATAACAAACCCTACAATAAAAATAAAATTAACCCTAACTAACCAATATTCTAGTCTAACAAGTGACTAACCCTAACTAAACAATTTATTTTAAGTTCAATGATTATCTCCATTGTTCTTTTAGTACAAATTATAGCAGTTTTGTCCTTAAATTCGCTAAAATAAACCTCAACTGTCCTACTGTAACAATGAATTTATTCATATATCCTGTGTTTAACAAACATAAATTCAAAGGAATACTTACCAATAACTTGGTTCATTTGTATGAAAATGACCTCATAAAAGGTTAATCTTACACACTTCTTTGGTTCATCAATACTCTACCTTCTTCTAGTCCTCATTCATGGTTTTCTTCTTCATTTTACTTAGTTCCATGAATGATTGTGTTCATTTCTTAATTTTCTTCTCCTCCAAAAAATTTCACTTCATTGGCCTTTTCTTCACTTTGAACTTTGTTATCACAAAGAATATCAAAATTTATATTGTTATTAGAGAGAAAAAAAAAACTTGATACTTTGTATCTCATATAAAATCAAGAGAATTTCTATTTTTAGCTTGTGAATTTTCAGTTTGGAATAAAAAAATAGGTATCTCACTTGATTTTCTTGCTCCTTATCTTCAATTACATTTTCCACATTGAAAATAATGATGACTCATTGATTCCCTTTCTCTTTTTCAATGAAATATTTCTAAGTCTCCAAATTCTCACCTACCTTCCTGCAAAACTTTAAGATTTTCTTCAAAATAATTACAGTTATTAAATGGTTTTGATATATCAACTAGTTTTTTTACATTTTTTCAGCTCCACAAGGGTTACAATATTTTCGAGATTCAACACATTTCTCATTAACAATCCCTTTCTTTTAGTAGTTAAAACTTCTCCCATTAATGTAATCACCTTATGTGTAGCCAAAATTACCCTAGTTAAAATAAATTTATAATCGAGTTCATCGTGATCAGTTGTACCATGAATTTGACACTCGGTAACTCTACCAAAGGTGAACAAACTCAAAGAAGTAATCTTTGGTTAAGAATTTTTTGGATATTTTCAACTTCCATTTTCAAAACACTATCTTTCCTTAGACTTTTTCCTTACAAGGTACCCTTATACTTAAAACCAATACAAATTCTTAAAGAGAACACAAAGATAATAGCATCAAGAATAATAAAACTTGAAGTAAAATAGTATGCATGCCCCTCCTTCTAGCACTAGTTCCTATTGACGATGATGTTACTCACACCAATAGTGTGGATAAAGTCCGCATAATAAAACCGCAAATAACCTATGTTCTTGAAATAATTAACCAGGGAAACCTCAGGGTGTGTCCATGTAATTGGAAAAAGGTTGACTTAGATTAATCCCAAGTCTTTGGTAGTCAGGTCTTCACCATACTAGGTTTACTTCAAGATATGATGTGATAGTGTTAATCTCAAAGGGAATATGATTGTATTCGGTTTTAGTATTACTTCCAGTTTCATTAAGAATCATGAACATTAAGCATAATATTTTGAGTTCGATCATAGAATAATATCATGAAATCAAAATATTTACAATAAAATTTCATGAAAATTAATCAATTTCACTATCACTTAAGTAGATTTAGCTTTAAGAATTCAACAAATTCATAGAAAATGACATATTTTCAATAAATTTCCATCCATTCATCTATTTTTTAGAACATTTTTTGAAGTTTAAACATCTGATCTAAAATAAAGCATCAAAAATATTAAAAATTAAAATTTATCCCAATTATTCTCCACGCATGCCCCAAGATATAATAAAAAAAATGCAAAACAAATCATGCTTCACCAGATTGCTTCACGGATAGGAATGAAATGGTGCAAGATTTTAAAGAAGGTGGTTTTAATTTGGACACTGAGTAGGTTTTGTATGCACCCTTAAACGATGCAGCATTAAGTCTTCTTTGGTTGAACTAACAAAATAAACTACAAAGATTCATGAGATAGGTATCTATCAAATTGTATTCAATAATTATTAAAGTCTATGTGCATACAATTTTTTAGTCTGGAATGATTCAAAAAATGGGAAAAAGGAACAAAACTTTGAGAAGTTTTGGCTCTTCCAACATCCACAAATTTTGAACTTAACTTAAAAAATACATCCCCTAGCCTTTTATAGAAATAATACATATATAGGATAAGACAAACACATGAGTGGAAATCAAATGGAAAAATCATATCAAGGCACATGGAAAATAGTGATTGGAAAGAGAATTGCAAATGGAGTCAATGAAGGTCAACCTCAATCTCGATGTTGAATTTCTTTGATTTTCTTATCTTTAATTATCGCCAAGATAATAAATTGAATCCAAATATTGTGTAGGAACCTTCCTATACATTAATAATGATCACTTCATCATCTTGTTCATCCAATTATGTTCCACCTCAAGATTTGTACTCTCAGGAATGAGCTTCCTCAAAGGTTGTTGCTTTACATCACCAAATTCAAATTACTGGGATTCCAATATTCTAGTGGAATATTCAAGCCCCTCTACATATGATTCCCTTAAGTATGCAACCCAATCTTGTTATGACTCTACCCATGATTTAAATTTACCTGAAATTCCATACCCAAACATTGCATCATAATCTTCCTCTCCTGCACTCATAAATTCCAACTATTAAATATATTGTTTTTTAAAATACATTTATAAAAAAATCTCATGTAAATAAAACCATTATTCACTCACTATCATGCAAGTGCACCATAAATAACATGCTTTCAAGAAGAAAACTAAATTCTTTCATAAAAATATTCTTATACCAGAGCTTTGAACCATCAGAGCTTTTAGATAAGCTATAATATTTAATACTTTGTTTTGCATTATTACTCGATACCCAATACATGGTGTTCAACTTTACCCATGACTTTCCCGAACTTTGGTTTTACTAGAATTTCCATCTTTATAGGACCTCAACTATCAAACCAAAACACTTTAATTCACACTTTCATTACCTTTTATACCTCTAACATTCTTGGTTTCCAGTACCCGATACTCGAAACACTTGAATTATGAAGCATTCTTTTTTTCTTAAAAAAAAATATCTTCTTTTCACTTTCGATGATCTTCCAAACTAGCCAAGACCTGACATAAGCATTATTTTTCACTTGGGATCCCCAAGCCTTAGAGTCTTGGGGTGTGTTGTGAGACCATACAATAGCTACTTTAAAGAAATTTCTCACAATGATGGTGTAGAAACTTCTTTAAAGTGGAGGCATACCTCGATGACTTCTTTTTGAAAACTTTCATGCCTTCATTTTTCTCTTTTCTTGTGATGTGTCCTTATTCTTGGTGGTGTCACTGGGTTTGATATCATCCAAGATTGTGAAATCTACTGACATGGAATGATCTAAATGAGTCATCCCATGGGTGAAGATCTAACACTTTTGAATTTTTCTCTCTTTGATAAATTAGGCACAATCCTCCCTAAGAATAAGACCTTTACATGAACAAAGCAAAATCTCCTTTATCAAAATTTTACATAACAAAAGAATTTACAAAAGAATTACATTGTTGTGCCTTATCAAATTTTTCAAGAGGATAAATTTATTATGGTGTGAGAGACTAATATGAATCTCTCATTTTCCAATTTTTTGGGATGAATCATCTAGTGGATATATTGAGGCTCCAGTTCCACAAAGTGAGTAGCATGTGTTATGGATAAACAACCCCATTCTACATCACATTGGAATAGTTATGCTTGATCCTTTTATTTTTTATTTTTTTGGCCTTTGATATGGTATGATTATGTATACTTGTTATTGATGCATACTTAAGTGTCTTGGATGTCTAATTTAGTGTGAATTTTACATGGGTTCATACTCTCACTAAATTGGGGGAAAATGTGGTAACATAAAAACTATCCTTTTTCCCTTACTTGGTTTGATAATTGACATTAAAACTAAATTAAATGTGTCTTCAAATAGTGTTGTAATGTGTTGTACACATTCACATCATTAAAGGCCCTTTATTTCATTAAAACATGCTTTAATTGATCCTTTGCAAAGGTTTTGTGAAGTGTTGTAACACACTTTCACACTTTTCTAAGACTTCTTTACTTAATTAAGCTTAATTGACCCATTATTAATAAAATATATTTAAATGGGTACCTTATTTAGGTGTTGTAAAGTATTGTAAATAAATTCCACATTTATCTAGTGTGGTATTAATTATTCTTGGTTAATTGGAGTTAATTAACTCCTTTAATTAAAATTTAAACCTTATTTCTGACACCTCTTGAAGATCTATCTCAACACCCATGATTTAAATAATATAATATTTAATTAGGAAAAATTAGGTCCTAGAAAATGGTGCCAGGACCCATTTTCCCTAGGTGGAAAAAGGGTCCTCCCTTAATAGGATCTCACTTTCTGAGTTGATCTGAAATGGGTTTTTTATGCTCTTTCCATCCCCCAAAGTTAGGTCCTATAAAACTGAGCCAAGACCCATTCGCCCTAGGTGCCGAATCGGTCCTCCCTTACTAAGGAACCCCTTTTCAAATTTCATTATGGTGATAATTTTAAAAAGTTTACTTCAATATCTAGTTTCAGCCTTAATTGTTTGAATTTAAAATTTAATATCCTAATTTAGAATAAATAAGGGGTTAATTCACATTATTTCTCCTAGAAATTTTATGAGACATCCCTAGCAACTTCAAGAGAGAATTATAGAGAATTACAAGAGTGTTCATAAGGCATTTCAAGGTATATTTCAAGAGTCTATTGTAGTAATCCAAGATCATATCATCATGACAAGGGCTTAATGCATTCATGTTATTGAGCTAAAGAAGTGGATGTAGAATTGAAGATATACTTGTAAGAATTTTTCACATCATATTCAAGGATCAAAGATCTACATTATTCATGACCACTACATGATAGATTATATAATTGTTTGAAAAGACATCATCCAAGGTGACATCAATTACGTATTTCATGTTTCATGCTTCAATTCATTTATTTCATCATTTGGTTTAATTACCTATAAGGGGTTTGACCAAGGCCAGCTGACATTCACTAAGAAATAACAATTCTTTCTTCCCTTGAATGTGTGTTTGTCGATTTACAAGTTGAAGATCAAGTGCAGAAAGTTTGGAGTAAAATTTTCAAAATTGTTAAGTTACAAAAGTTGTCATCCAAAGTGAAAAATCAAAGATTTAAAGCTACATAATTACCTATAGAATTTTAAAATCTAATAACAAGTAATGTGAGAGTTGTAGACATCAAGGAATAGAACCTTGATCTTAGTTTTAGAAACCCTAATAGTGACCTATTCACCACTAAATCGGAATGAGTCCTCTTTAGCCTAAAAACAACAAGTTTTGGACAAGGTACACACCTTTTATGCTCTAAAAAATTCCCTCATAGTTGATATAATAGTTAAGTATCATTCTTGATTATTATTTGCATATTATCATACACATAATTGTAGTGATTTATTGTTTCAAAATTACGTGTTTCATCATCTTTTTGATTCATTTTGGTGAACCCTATTTTCCACCATATCAAGTTTCAATGTCAGTCGTGGTGTGAATTTTTTGATTCGATAGTTGCCTAAAGGATGGCACAAAGGAGGAATATCCACTCTAGTAATGTTGATGATGTAGGGAAGTGGAAAAATAAACTAAGGCAAGCAAGGATGAAAAGATTTAATGTTGATTCTATGGATAGGAAGAAAAGGGAGAAAACATATAGAATGATGATAAGAAACCACGGTTTGTGTTAGCAAGAAAAGGGAAAAATTACATTGAACTAGAGGGGGGAATAGTTGTGATGAGGGTCATGCATATTTCTTACTACAAATGTTGAAGGTAGAAGGAGAGTTAGCTTTGATGTGAATAATTGTAGACTGGTGAAGTCAAGAAGGGCCATACGATGGCATATGTAGTTATGTAATTTCAATTTTTTTCCAATAATAAAATAAGTCTTTGGATTCTCTCTTTCATTCTCGTTAAGTTTTTCTTGGTTATTTTTATGAGTTTGAAATTTGTAAGGGGAGTAACCTACACGAGTAGTATCAGAGAAAGAAGATCTTGAGTATGTAGCAGATCGCTAAAGAGAGACAATTGTGTTGTGCCTATAACACACATGCCTCATTCAGATCGGGGACCCCCTCTTTTTTTTTTTTTGTTGGGGAATTTTACCTTTTCCTCATTTTGTGTGCCCCTAATTCTAAGCCCGAATCGGTCACATGTCATAAAGTCATGATATTTCAAATGACCAAAGTCACCACCCTAAAATTCCCTAAGTCTTTGGATTTTGTGGAAATGCCTCTTCGGGTTTCCCTTAGACCTTTTCCCTCGCATTTGTAAAGCTCTACAAACCGGTGACTATGGATTTATCTTCATGTGCCATCACTATTCCTTCACTTCTTGACTAGATGCTAGCCTCAGATGTCTACTTTCATGTTGAGCCTTGCATCATCCTTCACTGTCTCATGGCCATGCTAGATCATGTCTCCATAGGTCAATCTACTATGCCTACCATCGTACATCGTACCCTACATTTATTGTGGGATATAAATGCACTTTCACCTATAAATGCGTGCCTTGACCTATCATTTTGACTGATCCAATTTGAATTTCAAAAGAGAGATGAAGAATAGAGACCTCACACCCACATCTTCTTATCTTTGATCAGATTGAGGTTGCCATCAAATTTTCATGTAGATCTCAGGTTCTCTAGATTTTGACATTGGAAATGCATTCTTTTCGTAACTAGGGTTTCTAAATTAATAGTAAAATGTTAGAAAGTAAACCTTAAATATCCTAGAAGATATCATGACAGTTGTGCCCACATAAAATAATTCACTCCTGACATAATGAAACTCCCTTAAAAATGGTCAAAATGTCCCCTAATCATCCTATGGAACTAGGCATTTCCTTTGCCATTTTTTGCATGACTAAAACACCTTTGCGGCCCACACCCTCTCCATTGCTGCCCTAGTCAAAATAAAGAAACCCCTAAGATGGTTAATTTTTTATCCCATGTAGGATGGGCTTTGTGGATGTCTACATGTAGATTGTTTCCTTAACTTTTCTTTTAGATAATGGCATTGTCTTGGCCACTTTCTACATTATGGGTCCCATTGTCCCCTTTGCTTTTGAGCCTTCATCCAAACTTTCACCTAGTCCAAATACTTGAGGGTCATTTCTCTTGGGCCACAATGTGCAGCTCACCATCATCCCTCCATCATTTATTAGTGGTTAAGCCATCCCTCTGTTCCACATTGTGGAGTCTAATTCCTCTATCACCAACCCAAGTTTCCTAAAATTGCCAAGTCAAAAGCACCTACACATTGGTTTATGTGGGTGGCGTTATGTGGGTGGCTACTTCCCTGTCATTCCTTCCTAATGTCCATGAACACGTATCCTTTCACATTCTAAGTTCTATAGAGGACTTTTCCATCACCAAAATTTCAGAACTGCAAACACATGAACATGGTCCAAGAGCTCACTATAGATCTACTTATGTGGATCGCCACCTATGGACTACCATCCCTCCAATGCTATCTCTAACAAAAAACATACGATGGTGACCTGATGGCTTCCTTTTACATTTTCCAGAAGAGCTAAGCTTTAAATGCATATGCCCAATGTCTAAAGCATCAATAGGTCCCATAGTATAGACTACCACCTATAGACTTCCACCCCATGAATGCCATTACTTAACGACAGAGATTCAAAGCATCCTTTGAGCTTCCTACCCCTACATGTCTTGGGAGAAAAAAATTCCTTGAACCTCAATCAAGCAACTTCAAGTTCCTTACAATCAATTTATGCATGTGCCAAATTTCCTCACCAAAATTGTGATTACCAAATTTGTAATGCAAAACTTTTTCTATAGGTGACTACCTATTGGTCTCCATGGCCTCAGTTTCATCCTACTCCTAGTCCTTCCTAGCGGCTTCTAGCCTAGGAAAACCCACATCCTTGGACCTACATTTCTATATGTGATCCAAAAGAGCCTTAAATGATGGATATTAATAAATTTTATGATATCTTGATGATGAGTTATTGGATCTAACCCTCATTTTATAGGATTTGACTAATTATTTCCCTAGTTTATGTATAAATACACCTACTGCATCTTTATATGAAGGATTTTTGGAATCTGCTATGGGTCCATTAGGGAAGTCTACTAAGAAAATTGATAAAGGAAAGAAGCCAACATGTGCATCAAGGGAAAAATAAGAGAAATATCAGATGAAGTACCAATTTAATAAAGTGGAGTGCACCTCCAAGATCTCTTTTACGTGGGATTTAGTGTTTGACACAAATCTTGGGCATGTGGATATAGATGAGTTTTGACAAAGTGAAATTGTAAAACCTACAACAAAAAATGCACGAAGGATCAAGGAAAGTGGCCTCACTAAGGTGGTCGATGTTCCTCTTGCATTAATTGCCCCAGAAATATTCATGGCTTATTGAGAAGCCTATTAGAACAATAGGTAAATTATTTATCGTGATAGGCAGGTGTTGGTGAAATTGTGTGCTAAATCTATTGGCTATGTATTTCACATCCCCACATTTGACTTAATGGAAGAAGTGACAAAAGAGAATTCTGAAAACATGTGGAAATATGACCCTCTATGGTGTAAAAGGATAATCAACCAACACTGGCTGAAGGACAAGAGGGGCACTACTACCAAAGTACCTCAGGAGCTATTCAGAAGTGACTTATTTGAGGATTACCAAAAAAAATTCACCCTATTGAATGGGGTAATGGGCCTACCAATTGCCAATTTCTTTGAAGAGTGGATGCTCTACTTTATTGAGGAGATCATCCAAGGGGAGGTCAAGTTCCATTGGTCCAAGATATTCTATGATAATCTACACAATCAGGTCATGGTCATCAAGAAAACCTTCTAGTTGTACATGACTTCATGTTACCATACAAGATATGCTTCAGTGTGGGCATCTTGGGAACCAAGATCGAAGAGGTTAATGTATATGAATGCTATCCTTAGTTGTAGTATAGAAAATTTCAAAATAGAATACTAGAAGGTAAATAATAACTTCATTACACAAATCATCACACTCCTAGGAGGAGACTTTGAGAGAAGGGTGTCACACAATGCAAAGGCCTTCACCCGATGGTTTGGGTACCTATTCATACAATTGCGAAATTCCCACACACTATTAAGTGATAATAACCAAGCTAGAATCCCATATCCCCTAACCTTTAGGCAAGGAACATCTTCCTACCTTGCCACTCAATGTGTAGAATACTCAAATAGGGAGTTGGAAGAATATAATTTGAACCCTCACACAAACCAAGGGAGAATGGACCCTTATGGTAAATTGAATAAGTGGGTTGGGAGACAATATTCCCATCGACCCCACATTGAGGATTTCTAGGCCAACTACAATAATGATAAGGAGGTGCGAATGAGGCACTATATGAGAATGACAACCCACTTTGTAAAATCTATAAAGTTATTCCCTATCCTAGATCGGGTGGTGGAAGAGGATGATAATATTATTTATGATAGGTACAATTTTCTTTCCAACCTACACCTACCTATCACTGATTGGAGTGCAGAAGAGGTCACTAAACTTGATATATTTTCTTGACCTATTAAAAAAAGATAGGATAGTGGGTAGATTCCTAGATTTCTTAGCTCGAGAATGAGCTTGAGAGTGAAAAATATAGTGGACCAACCTCTACCTCATCAAAAGAGGCCCCAAAAATCCCCACCAGTGAGGAGATGGAAGGGATACATCTAAGTCACAACAAAAGAACAAGTTATGTTCAAGGAAACCCATCGAGGCATATTCCTCTAAGATAGAAAAAGAGAATAGGTATGTTTGTACTCAATATTCCCACTATCTAGGAGGAAGATCCCCTACATGAAGAAGAAGAAGCTGTCGAGCAATTGTACTCACCACTTGCCACTTCAACTGCCACTATTACTACTACCATTGACTATCCTCTACCAACTACCCCTTAGGATTTTCTTGTCTCATCTCTAGCCATGGTGGATATTTTAGTCCACCTCACTGACTACTCCAATAATGATACTTGACTCCTCCTCCACTACATCCCCACTATCATCTTCTTCACTCCCTCCTTCACTACCTAATTTCTCTACTCTACCACTGGTAGTGTTTGTTGTCACTATTTCACCTCTTACTCTATTGCACACCTTCATGACATATATGCAAAACCTGCCCCCTGAGCAATCTAGGGTAATATTGGACCCAAAATTTTACATTCTAATGGCCAAACTTATTTCAACCTTGCCTCTTCCTCTGCCACCCACACAACCAGCAAAGATAGAAGAAACAATGGAGATATAGAAGAGATGGAGAAATTCCATCGAGAGAAAAAAAGAGAGGTTACAAAATATGTAATTGAAGAGCTTGGGGACTTTGAACAAGATGATTATTTTGAACAATCTGAGGGTGGGTTAAACATAAATTTAGATAAGGTTGGTTTTGATGAGGAGAGGTCACATTATTTAGAGGAAGATATTGAATCTCTTGATGAGTGATATACAATAGAAACATAATATCAAGAATTAGATGAGTAGGTGTCCCAGCAAGTCAACCATGCAAATAAGAAGGATGACCCTAAGGGACACATATCTAAGGAGAAGGTTGACACCAATATGGATGTGGACATAATAAAAGAGCCTCCACTAATTGGTGAAGATAAGGGCCCAACCCAAGAAGAAGAAGCACCTCTAGAAAAGAAGGAAGAAAAAGAGAAGGAAGAAGAGGATGCATCGAGAAAGTGCCCTGAGCCTGAGCACCATGTCGAGATTGAGCATGAAGAAAGGAAGGAACCCCAAGAAGTAGATGTCACTAAAGAGAATGTAGCTTCTGTTGAGTCCAACAAATGGAAAATAGTGCAAATAGAAGACGTAGACAACGAAGAAAAGGATGACCAAAGAGATCCTTCTAGTGAAGAGTAGTGACTTCAACATGAACAGGAACAGGAAGGTGATCATGAGTCACCCAAAAAATTAAACCAAGGTGCTTGAATAGATGGAGTGACAACTACAAAATAAAGCTCTCCTAGTCGTTGATCCAAAGGCTAGACTTGGGGCAATCCTAGCTAGGGAACAAACAAATACAAGAAAAGATAAGAATCCCAAGGTCTAATCCCATGTCATGGTGGATGCTTCCAGATCACAAACAGTGCAGATTGCCACCCCTATAGTGGATAAATATATAGCCACTATGCAAGGCCAAGTTTATAGTATATCCACAATAAATCTAGGCCTGAAGACTCATGAGTAGAAAATAGATGAATTCCAGGGGTTAGTGGCTTCAATCATGCAACAAATGAATAAGGACCAATCCAAGAAGGAAGATATAAAAGCACAAGTGGAAGAACTCACTGCCTATATTCAACAATGGAAATCTATTGAAGAAGAGGATCCTACTGAATCATCTACATCTTCTCTCCTCTCCAAAGCGGCGCTATACAAAATGGAGAAGATGAAAAACTAAACCAAGGGCACAGTAGATTGGTTCAACTATGTATTATACAATGGTGACATGGGTATCTACCACACTTCTCAGGCATTTAAAAATTTTTGAGGGTTGCAAAATAAATTAGATGAAATAATAAGAATGTGCAATAGGTTCTCTGAGCTATATAGAATCACATATCCTAAGCTTGAGATCATCCTCAAACTCTCCCAACAAATATGGGAAAATGATTTGGAGCTCATAAAATATGATCACTGGTTAGTAGAGACATGCAAAATGAGCTTAGAATATCAAAAGGAAGTTCTAGAAAAGGATTTGCACAAGTTGGAGCTCGATCATGAATGGGTTGTAAAAATCCATGCTAATATTTAGGACTACCTAAAAGTGATGATTGAATATGAGATGCCTAATCTAGAGATAGATAAAAAGAATATCAAATCATTATTCCACAAGAAGATAAGGCAAGGAGCTACAGACGCACTATTGTTGTACTTTCAGGACTTCACTACCAGGGCCTTGTCACAATCCAAACAATTTATAAAGGCCACCCTAAAGTGCACTAAGAGATGGGAGTTGATGACTAAGAGGGTCAAGAAGATATCCCTCCAATTTCTCCAATCTGATATTATGGAATGGGACAAGCTTCAAGATCTTATCAAGAAATTCATACAATATGCTACTCTCCAGAAAAATGAAGGAAAACTAGTCATAGATGATGAGTATTTGATGGTATGACTACAAAGGGATTGTAGTCACTATAATGATAGATAAAATATTCCTGTAAGATAGAACTGGGTTACAACATGCATGCAATAAAAATACTATCAATCAAAGGAATGCAAAGGAGAAATAAATGAGAAAAGGAATGAGACTAGGACAACCTCACCCATTTATCTCCTCCATGACTCATTTCCATTGTACCTCCTAACTTGTTGTAATAAAAGGATGCCCTCATATTTGTTTGTGTGAGCAAACTATGAATGTCTAGACCTAAACAAGATTTGAAGAATTTATAAATATGATCTCTAATATGCAAACTAGCAATTCAATCCTAATATGAAAATTATTAAATGAGCCTAAGATGATATGACAATTGATGCTAAATGAGATTACAAAATTCTAAGAGATAAATAATTATTCATTGATCCTGAAAATGAGATCAAGATTGTCATTTTATAGAAAATGCAATCTTAAATGGACGGATGAGATGAGAGATTGAGGAATGCCCTAGAATCAAAGGTCAAGAATCAATCAGGCAACTCTCAATTAGGGTTAGGAAAAAATCTGCACATGTGTGAATAAGATTTAATTAAATAAATAAAATCAAGACTAAATGTGATAGTTGAGATGAAATTAGTAAAAATCAGAAGACAAGAGGATGAGATTTTAGAAAATAAGTAATTTTAGTAATTACTTGATTTGTAGAAGAATAATTCCATTTTGAATTAAATTAATTCAAAATAGGGATTTTGTGAGGTAAGGAGTAATTGATTTTTGAAATTAATTACTAAATGAAGAATCAGTTAACCAAGTGAAAACATTTTTAAATGATTTGTTTTATTTAAAAATATAGAAGTGTCACATGCCACAATTAAATAATTAAAGATAATTATTTAATTTAGAAGAAGTAGTTAATTAATTAAATAAATTAATTGAATTTATTTAATTAAGAGGATTTAGGAATTAGTGACACATTAAATAAATATATTTTAAATATATTCCTTTAATAATCAGGAGGACATTAATAATAAGGATTAATTAAATAAATAAGATTTTATTTAATTGCAAGAAGACTTTGATAATTAGTGACATTATTAAATAAATAAATAAGATTTATCTATTTATTAATTATGAAGAATGAGAGATCATGAATTAATTAAATAATTATAAATTATTTAATTAATAGTTGAATGTGGGTTAGAAACATAATTAAAATGTTATAATGATGTTATGACAAAAGGTGGTAAAATAGTGGTCAGAGGTCTAAGTCATTTTTAGGTGTCTACATTTGCCCCTCTTTGTCATAGTGCAGCTTGTCACATTGTGGCAAAGAAAACAAGTCCAAAATATGCCCTAGTGAAGGTACGAAGTGCCTATGGCCCCTCGGGAAATTTTGTGAATTTTGACTCGGGGTTAGAAAAATTTGGAAAATATCCTGACTAGCTCAATTAATGACCAGATGAGTAACGACATGAACAATTTTGAAAATGGAGGACGTTAAGCTAGCCAAAATGTCAGTCAAAGGTGGTCAAATGAGCGTCAAGTATAACCTACTAGGTCAAAACCCTAATTTTCAGCCTATAAATAGGTTGAAAAGGTCAATCCAAATGTCATTTGCTCATTTGTCATATAGAAAATTCAAAAACCAGAGCTCTAAGAAACAATGGTGATTCTAGTGACTACACACCGTGGATACTACGTGCTCACATTCTGATGACCCGAGGGCAGAGAGGCACCGGTAAGTACCCTATCCAACTTGTCAAATTTTGAAATTAATGCATTTATTAGGGTTGTAAGGGTGGGACTCAAATGCGTTGTGAAGCAAATGATGTCGCATAAGCCATAAATGCATTCGCGTTCGACGCATTTGATTGCATCGCGATGCAAGTACGATGGGTAGGCTAGAATTTTTTGTACAATTGCACATCCATTTGGGGAAATGATGCAATCGCCAGGTTTTGATGCAAGCAATGGTTTTGCGATGCAATTGACAAGTCCAAAGACGCATTTGTGAAATCGAAATGCAATTGTCAAGCCAAATGATGCATTCATTGTTAGGTCACACATTTTCTATCTACAACAACGCATTCGTTGTTAGATTGCACATTTTCTAGTCAGAATGACACATTTGACATATTGCAATGCAATTGTCAAGCACAGAGCCACAATTGAATTGTTGTGATGCATTCGCAGTCAACGCGACGGAATTGCAGTGGACCCTAGTTGACTTTTTTTGAGCTTGTGTCGAGATTAGCTTGGATGTACCCTTGACTTGCCAATAGTAGTAAATTTGTCATAATGTTACTCAATATGTGCTAATCCTTGGCCTTTCTCTATGCAGAGTCGGCTTGTGCCCATTTATACTCGATAGTTTTGACCGATGACGTATGCCTTTAGAGGTCGCCTGAGCGATAGACAAAGGTAGCAGCTGATGGCCCTAGGTCTGTACCATGCCACTTATATGCCCATTATTCGAGCAAACATAGGTTTGTTGATAGCTCTTTGTGAGAGGTGGCATTCACAGACCTATTCATTTCACCTACCTGCTGGAGAGGCGACAGTGACCTTGGAGGATGTCTACCACATTCTCCACATTTCGATTAGCAGAGAGAGAGTCACCTATGATCCCCACCAAGAGTGAAAAGCCCTGTCTGAGATGTACGAGGGTGTTAATGGTTCCCAGTTGGGCATGGACAGTTACGAGATCGATTGGGACATTGTAGCTGACCAATTTTCGAGGTTTGATGCCATGCTCATGACCTTGATTACCGGATTGCTGATCCTAGATCGTCATGGTCATGGGTTTCCCATTGGATGAGGGGATGTTCATGTTCGCATGCGAGGACAGATGACTATGCGCTATCATCTGTTACATGAGGTTGTTTATCACTAGGGACACAGTATCAATTGTGGAACTACCCTCTTGATGATCTGGGTATGGGAGCGCATTCCCATGTTTTGACCACTGGTGTAGATTCAACAAATAGGTGATGGGATGCCATATGTTTACTTGTATATGGGATCAGTTAGCTAGAATCGTGTCAGAGATATCGGGTACTGGTGTCATCAAATTGATATGATGATTAGTTTTGTTTGGAGACCCTATAGAGATTGTGCATAGTGGTCAAATGAGGATGGCCACTTATCCTTTTGCAGACAGTTTCAATAGCTGATTGGCCACATGGTATAGACTCAATGGATTATCAAGATGTACCTACCCCATCGGGTACTATGGTAGTTTGGGGAGCAGCAAGTTGTGCTAGTAGGCACGACAGAGTATGCTTGGTCTTCCAAGGAGACCATGTGGGGGCCACCCATATCAGTGATAGTGGCAGAATAGTAGGTTGATAGCTTGGTGGTAGTTCAGTGGGTGTGGAGAGGGGGTCTAACAGATCCAGGGACATCTATTGAGTTTGATGCCTGGTGGCAGATTCACAGGCCCATTCCGTTGACAGATCTAGATGGTCCACTGCCGATAGATTAGAGGTTAGTCATTCCATGCATACCAAGGAGAGGTCAGGGTGGTAGATATGGAGGGAGAGATGGTAGAGGTGCTGGGGGTAGAGATGGAGGTAGGGGAGGAGGAGGTAGAGATGGGGGAGATGGAGGAGGTGGGGGAGGTAGAGGAGGTGGAGGAGATGGCAGAGGTGGAGGAGATGACAAAGGTGGAGAAGATGGGAGGGTTGTGAGGAGGAGGAGGGATGGCGGAGGGTGGAGGTAGCCCAGGAGAGTCAGGTAGAGGGTGGGTGGTGTACCATTGTCACCCATTTGGGAGGAGGGGGAGGAGAGAGATCCGAAGGTGAGGGTCGAGGAGGTCAAAGGAGGTGAGGAGGAGGTGAGGGGTGGAGAGGAGGAGGCCGAGGTGAGAGCAAAGGAAAATTCTCTTGTTGGGGGACACCCTCTTGACATAGATGTGGAGGAGGTGAGGGGTGGAGAGGAGAGAGATGGGGAGGAGGAGGATGAGGCAAATCAGTGACTATGGGAGCACATGATTTTTGGAGATGATCAGGGTGATAGATCACCCATTTTTCCTACTGATGCTACTATTGATCAGTGGATTGTAGACTTACAAAGTAGACTTGATGTGGCCTTGTCTTAGAACAAGGCTTTGGCAGTGGAGTTAGAGGTCACTCGGGTGGAGAGAGATTAGGCTATTCTCCGATGATAGGAGTCAGATTAGTGGGTGAAAGAGTTCCCTGAGCTATGTTCAGGGCCGAGAGGAGACATGGCTAGAGATTTGGCTAGGATGGCAGAGAGCAAGGGGCGGTACAGGGTATTATACGAGCAGGTAGTTCCCCTAGAGAGATGGGACCCAGGGTTGTCCCGATCCTATAGTAGGACAAGGAGTGGGAGCTGGACACACAGTAGCAAGTCTCATAGCAGTAGTTACACCAGTGTTGGGGGATCTACTATATTAGGGCACTCATTAGGTTATAGGTCACACACCTCTCATAGGCACTCATCAAGCCACAATAATAGATCAGAGCATGGGCATAGATCAGTGTCATCAGGACACCAGGCAGAGTAGAGCCAACCTCCTGTTATCGAGGACTCAATCTCTCAGGGTCAGACTCAAGACGCCACTCCCATTCAGGTCACATTTCACGTGGTTGGTCAGGCACAATCACCTCATAGTTCACCTCCATGGGATGGAGGAGAGCCATCCTAGGACTTGTTTGTAGATATTTGTATATTTTGATATTCGAGCCTACGAGCTCCATTTTTTGGCATATCATATGACTCTACCCTGTGACATGACATTTTGAGACTATATATATATGCGATGTAGTTTTGATGTGGCCTATATGATGTTATGTGTTATGGTATTCTAATGCTTTATGTGATGCTTTTATGATGCTATGAGGTGTATGGATATTATGCTTATGTTTATGAATGCAATTATGGATGTGGTTCTATATGCTAATGTTTATTTATGATGCCTACATGTTGATGCAAATGATGGTTTTTATGATATGAGATGGATGAATATGATTTATGCAGATGTGAATATGAAATTCTCATGCCATTATGTATGCAACTTTGTTTTTGTATGTCACATGATATCATCAGAGAACTAGAGAAGAGAAGGTGAAGATGTTTGTGCGAAGAAAGATATCCATGTCAATGCAGAAATTAAAAATCCTTCAAAACTTTGCTATAGTGCTATTCTAGTTGTTTCTCTTTAATCATCATTGGGAAAAAATGTCATGATGGTCAACAGACACTACGATATGAAATAGACCAATAGTGTGCAAGATCGAGCCATCACATAGATCAACAGTCGCAGACAAAGGATGATCATGACTCGTACAAGGAACACAATTGCCCCTAGTTAATTTGTCATGACCAACCACTAGAAAAACCAAACTGATAATGAGATGTCACTGCTTCTCTGAATCCTGACGTTTAGGACATCCTGGAGAAACTAGCCACATGATAGCAAAAAAAAGACAGTAAAATCATCGTACTATGTCGTTGCTTCTCTAATTCCTGAAGTCAGGACATCTTGGAGAAACTAATAGTAGAGTGATAAGAAAACAAGGATAATAATCATGATATATCATGGTTCCTAAGACATAAGGAACTAATATCATGATAATCATCAAAAGATAGAAAAAGTTTTCCAAGTGTTTGGCAAGTGTTTTAATGTCAAGTGTTGTCAAATTTCGAGCGATATCAATATTTAGGAAGGACACATCCTAAATGATGTTGATATCTAGGAGATAGATTTTCGGAGTTAGGAGAATCCATCAAAATTGCCAAATGATGATGATGATGCTTAGGAAAGACATATCTGAAAGCGTAAAGAAGTGACATGAGTTGCTCTTCATAAGGATACTTCTTGAAGAGTAACTCAAAGTTTTGCCAAGATAAAATTGTCTTAATATGATTTTGACTAGATGTCATTGCTGACATGCTGAAATGACCAAAAATGTTTGACAAAGAAGATTTTGATAGACTGATAGCTCAAGATTGATATAAGATTCAGTCGATATGGAGATAGTTTGGCGTGTGTGAATGTGTAGTGCCATGAACCCTAATGAACTGACCTAGTGCAGCCTTAGGGGTCCATCAATTGATGGCCTTGCCTACGTCACGCACTCAGAGACCTTGTAGTTTGACACAACCAATAACATTGTCTAGAGGATAGAAGGTTGAATCATGATTTATTTGAAAAACCTAGAAGGATTGACCTAATGTCTCGGGGATTCAAAGATGAATCTTGCCTATGTAGCAAATGCACAGAGACAACGTAGTTCAGACTAGGACAAAGATTGATTGACGTGATTGATTGAATTGATCAAATTGACTCTATTTTTGGATTTTGACATTGATTTGGATGTTTTTTGTATTTTCTCAAGACGCTTTCTAATTTTCAAATCTTTTTTTGGGAATTTTTCCAAATTTTTAGGATTTTTTTAGGACTTTTTCATGTTTTTAGGATTTTTAAGGTTTTTTTCACATTTTTTAGGATTTTTTCAGGACTTTGTAAGAATGTAGGATCATGTGTGGTACCCACTGCAATTGCACAATAAAGTTCTTTCCCCCAGACAAAGTGGGGACTATCTAAGTCAAATGATATGGAGATAAGTAGAGAAAAGGCAAGAATATGCAAGGGATGATGTGAGCCAAATGCTAACCATGGTCGGAATTGATAGGACTTAGGATGAATGTCGTGAATGTGTCGGGCCTTTATGATTATGAAAATTGGATAAATGTCGATTTGAGTGATAGTAGATGGTGAAGCAATGATCGACTACACATGGCACCTGCTTTCCAAGTTTTCACCATGGTACTTATCCAAAGCGCCCATTTGCCAAGTTTTCACTATTGGATGAATTCATTTCTTTTTACTATTTTCCCCTTTATTTGATTCTTTTATGTCACCAAGATGCCTATTTGCCAAGTTTTCATCAAGGGATGATTTTTTCTTGTATTTTTCAATTTTTTTTGTATTTTGTAGGTTTTCTAGCCCAACTCTCTAATGCTATGTGTAGAACTTTCTTAGGTCTAAACTATTAATGGGTTCTGTCAGCTATTCTCCATCAGGTGTGGCTAGCTGATAAGCTCTAGAACCAAATGTGGTAGTAATGATATAAGGACAAAGCCAATTAGCCTCAAAATTTCTAAGTTTTTCACGGTCTGCCTGATTTTTGGGGTTTTGCATGAGAACCAAGTCACCAATTTCAAACTTTCTCACCATTTCTCTTTTGTTGTAACTTCTACAGAGATGATTTTGATATGCCTGCTGATGATTTTAGGCATTTTTCCATCTTTCTTGTAGCATTTCTAGCTCATGCAGGCGATTATGTCTGTATTCTTCATCATCAATCATTCCTTTCAAGGAGACTCGGAGACAAGGAATTTCGACCTCTATGGGTAATATGGCCTTAGATCCGTAGACCAAGGAAAATGGAGTGGCTCCAGTGGGGGTACGAATGCTGGTACAATAGGCCCATAAAGCAAGATTAAGTTGTAGCTACCAATCTCAGCCAGTGTCATTGACAGTCTTCTTCAGAATGAGAAGAATTGTTTTGTTGGACGCCTTAGCTTGGTCGTTACCTTTTTGGGTAATATGGGGTGGAAAAATGGTGTTGGATTTGGAATCGCTCATAGAGCTCATGAATGTCTTGATTTTTTAATGGACTACCATTATCTATGATGAAGGATTGTGGGACACCATACTGGAAAGTGATGTAATTTAGGATGAAATTGGATATTTCTTTACTGGTGATGTAGGTGAGCAGGACGACTTCAATCTGCTTAGTAAAATACTCAGTGGTGGTGATTATGAATTTATGGCCATTAGAAGAGGATGGATGGATCTTATCCACAAGGTTGAGTCCCCATTGTGCAAAAGGCCATGGATAAGTGATAGGTCTCAATTCTTGTGCAGGTGCATGAATCAGATCACTGTGCACCTGGCATTTTCGACATGTTCTGACAACTTGAAGAGCATGTTTTTCAAATGTTAGCCAGTAGTACCCAAGTCTGGTGACTTTTTGAGCTAACGTTGGACCACTCGAATGAGATCCGCATATACCCTCGTGTACCTCTTGTAAATTCATTTGTGCTTCATCACTGTTGAGACAATGAAGAATGGTGTTATCAAAGCCACGATGGTATAGGGTGTCACTGATGATGGTATATCTATCCGCTTTTCAAATGAAGGACTTTCTTTGGTTGTTGGACAGGTTGGGTGGGAGGGTTTGGGATTTAAGATAGTCGTATATGTCTTGGTACCAAGGAAAATTGGGACCAACAATCTCACACACCATTGTTGACTCTGTAATATCGTATGTAGGCATCAACAATTGTTCCACTAAGAATTCAAACTGTGACACATTCTTAGGGATGTCTAAGAGAGATCCAATGGTAGCCATTGCATCAGCTGCCTTATTTTGTGTTCTTGGGATTTGTTCAAATGCAATCATTTTGAATTACATTAGGAAAATATCTACCATGCGCTTGTAAGGGAGAAAAATTTTGTCCTTTTTGTCATAGTCATCATTCACTTGGTTGATGAATAATTGAGAATCCCCAAATATGAGCAGTGTCTGAATTTTCCATTGAATTGCTATCTTGAGACCTGTGACCAATGCCTCATATTCTGCAATATTACTTGTACAAGGGAAACCGATCCAAAATGATTTAGGAATTGAATCCCCTTGTGGTGTGAAAAATAATATGCCACCTCTTGAGCCATGCCCAGTGTGGGACCCATCAAATTATAGTTTCCATGGTAAAGTTGGTTCTGCGTGAAAGATCGACTCATCAAGAAAACCAATTATTAGCAGATGAGTGGCTTAGATTGGTGCATCTGCTAGTTGATCTGCTATTACTTGACCTTTTACAGCCTTGCGCTCCAAATACTATATGTCATACTCGCTTAATATCATGACCCACTTTGCCAAGCGACCTTTCAATGCTGCTCGACTTAGAAGATACTTTAATGGGTCAATCTTTCCTACCAAATGTGTTTGATGGCTTAGCATATAGTGTCTTAGTTTCCGCACCGTAAAGACAACTTCTAGGCATGCCTAGTCAATGGTTGTGTAGTTGAGCTCATATCCAATTAATGTGCGACTGATGTAATATATGGCTCTTTCTTTTTCTTCATGGTCATTTTGTGCCAGTAATGCCCCTAGTGCATTTGTCATTGCAAAGACATATAGGATCAATTTTTTTCCCTCAATAGGCTGCATTAACACTGGTGGTGTTAATAGATATTCTTTAATTTGGTCAAAGGCTATGTTGCACTTATCTATCCATACAAAAGGAATGCTTTTGTAGAGCAGATATTAGAATGGTTGACACTTGTCTACCAACTATGCAATGAAGCAGTGAATAGACTGAAATCTGCCTTGAAGTGTTCGCAACTCACTAATTCCTCTTGGAGGAGGCATGTCCATAATTTCTTTTACTTTTGTAGGGTCAACCTCAATGCCTCGGCGTGAAACTATGTATCCCAAAAACTTGCCTGAACTGACTCCGAAGACACATTTCTTTGGGTTCAAATGAACCTTGTAATCCTCAAGCCATCTAAAGATTTTTTCTAGGACCTTGAGATGATCATTTCTTGTCAAATATTTTTCCAATAAGTCATCTACATAATCTTCCATTAGGATATGCATCATGTCATGGAAGATTGTTGTCATAGCCCTCTGGTACATGGTGCCTACATTCTTTAAGCCAAAAGGCATGACATTCCAATAGTATATTCCCCAAGGGAAAGTGAATGCCATTTTATTTGATCCTTTGTTGCAATTTGGATTTGGTTATAGCCTAAAAAACCATCCATGAGAGATAGCATCTCATATCCTGTCATGAGTTCAACAATCATGTCTATGTTTGGTAGGGGGAGTCATCCTTTGGACAAGCTTCATTTAAATATCTGAAATCCATGCAAATATGGATTTTTCCATTTAGCTTGGTAACAGGGACAATGTTTGATATCCAATCAACATGATCTATTGACCTTATGAACTCAACATCCATCAACTTCTTTAGTTCAACCTTGACAAGTAGTGCAATCCGTGGATGCATCTTGCGTAACTTTTGTTTGACTGGATTGATTCCTAGGATTAGAGGAATATGATGTAAAACCAATGCTAGATCAAGGCCTAGCATGTCAGCATATGACCATGCGAAGTTAACTTTCCTTTCTGTGAAGAATTATTGAAGTTCGGGTTTTTCTTCTTCTAACAATGATTCTGCCAAGAGAATCATTTTGGGATTCTCTGGTGTGGCTATGTTAACTTCCACCGTGTCTTCAATGAGCATAGCTGACTTTCCCTGTGTTACGGGAAGAAAGTCCAATCCTCCATCCTTAGGCACCTCAAAGAGGTTTTCACCTTCAGATACGTCCTTTTTTTTTACTATTTTACTGCCAGAAGGTGCCTTGCAGTTTTCACCAAAAGGCATTTCTTTTTCTTTTTTATTTTTTGTATTTTTGTGACTAGTGGATTGCAGTCTCCCCGAAGTAAGTTGTACAATCTAGATCAATGGAGAACCCTATTTTGTGATCACCCCATGGAATACCTTCTCTTAGGCCCATGAACTCTGCAATTTCCTCGTCATTCTGAAATATATCTATCACCGGTGAGTCTTGTTGGTCTCACTCGATCAGTTGTGGATAAACAAGAGGGATCCCATCGTCAGTGTTGGTGAAGGATGGGGAGGATGCAGAAAGTGTGAAAATTGATGCCTCGAGTGAGAAGACAAAGTTTTCAATTTCCACTTTTGTGTCTGATGCAATGGATGGTCCATACTCTAAGTTAGATGAATCGAATTCAAAGTCATAATATGGGATAAAATTATCAACATCGTGACTAGTGGAACAAGCATTTCAGAAGTATGGATAGTGGGCTCAAATAAATTAGGCTCATGGGTGGGCTTAGGAATGGGGTGAGATGATTTTGGTATTGCCGACGACACCTTGTGTTCTTCTGGATTCCAAGGAATGCTTACCCATTCCTTATTTTTAGAATGTCGGTCAATAGGGTCAATGTTATATTTCATGCAAAATCATTCTTCAAAGGAAGGTTGGCGAGGTTCTAAGAATAGTTCATCAATGTCATAGTCACTGACGGTTTTGTCAGATCCCCATTCCCATTCGTTTGAGTCTATTTCAGTAAGGGATTCTTCGCATGTCTCAACACCTTCTGTAATCATTATAGCCTTGAAAGTTCAAGGGTAAGTTGATCATCAGTTTTGACTTGGTCAAACCCTAGCCCTATGTATCTTGGTCTTGCTATCATGATAATAGGTTCCCATCTTCCATTGTTGTTCTTTCCAAGGCTGCTTGTATTGTCAAAACCTTGGGTATTGCATATATCATATCCTTTTCCATAGAGATGCAACGGTAGTGGAGATAACTCTGTTGGGTCTTTGTAGATCCAATTATCCATGTCAATAATGACTTCATTACCCATATCACACCACTGTGTAAAACCGCTTTTTGGTGGAACCTTGAAAGTTATTTTGGGCTCTACTACAAAACATGGTTTACCATAGACCTTAGGTGGCTTCGGTATTATGGTTATACAGTAACCGTATTCAATTTGAATACTCCACAACCAAGGTCCTGGATCTAAAAGTATTTACTTGGGATGGAGACTGATGGAGATGGTGTGGTAGAAGGTGATGGAATGGATGATTTTGTGAGCGTCGATGGGTCAATATATTTGGATGATGTGGAAGATGAGGCTCCCAATTGATGGGTACCTAGTGCCTAGCAGTGGCTCCCAGCTTGGTGCAGTATTGAAATGGATCAGGATCTCCTGGGATAGTTATCTTAATTCCATCAAAAGGGAATTTCAGGCATTGGTGGTAAGTGGATGGAATGGCCTTTAGAGCATGAATCCATGGATGACCAAGTAAGATATTATAGTGTATGTCATGATCCAGGACCTGGCATATTATATCTATGATAATTGGTCCTACTCGGAGTGGAATGGTAATGACACCTTTAGAAGCACGTTCTTCATCATCATATGCTTGATGACGATGCTCTTGCTAGCATCTACACATGTATTAGAAAAACCCAAAGCTTTAACCAATTTCAGAGAGAATATGTTCAATCTTGCTCCACCATCTACTAGGACTCATCTAACCTTATGCTTATGGACAAAAACCTCAATGTGAAGGGCATCATTATGCGATGGTTTGGGTGAGGAATAGTCATTGTCTGAAAAGGTGATGTGGTGAGGAGAATTCAGATATCAGACCATAGTCTCAAAGTGGTTGACATTGATGTTGGTTGGGATAGATGACTCTTGCAAGACTTTATCCATGATGGCCTTATGTGGGGGTGAAATATGAAGCAGTTTGAGAATGGATATTTGAGCAGGTGTTTTATTTAATTGCTTAACAATGTTGAACTCCGATTTTGGGCTGGACTGTCTGGCGGATGGACTAGGTATGGTGATTTTTGGTTAATGTGCAGAAGGACCTCAGATAGTGACCTTTCCTTTACATGTAGTCACATTGCATTTTGGGGATTTTTTAATGTTAATGGTATTAACAGATTCATCTTCATTAGTAGTGTGAAGGTTGTTAATAATAGTACCATCGGGATAACTATATGTAGAACGGATAGTATTGTAGGCCAGACAGATGTGGCTGGCTTGATTGTTGGTATTCTTTGTGCCAGATGAGGAAGCTTTACCATGATATTGCAATGGGTTTTTTTGTATGGTATGATCTGCATTAGATGTAAATGATTGACCACCCAATTTGATTGTGTGGTTCTCTATGAGGTCTTGCACCAGATTTCATAATTATTGACAAAAGGAAGTTTTGTGCCCTTTGGCACGGTGGTAATCACACAATGAAATATCATCCCACCATGACAACTTGAACTGACCAGGGTCATATGGTTTTGGCTCTTCCAGTGTTATGATGTCATTTTGAAGAAGTTTCTTTAGGACAATTTCAATTGGTTCACCCAAAGGCGTGTATGTGCATTTTTGGAATTGTCGGGGTTGACGCAACTACCTTTGATTCATTTGCACATGATTGCTTTGGATAGAATTCATAGTTGGTGTTGGTGTAGTTACAAGTGTGTTTTGATTTTATACTCCTTTGATTGTGAGTACATGACCTATTGCTTTGACTGTTTTTGCATCAACTACACCGTCGCTTGCGATATGCTTGTTCTTAACCTAGTATTTGTTTTTGTCGTTTGAGCTACTCGGGTTATTATTTGTGGTGGTGTTGATATTTTTTCCACTATTCTTTAATTTTCCCTTGGCGATCAAGGCTTCCTCAAGTTGAACACCCTTTTCCATAAGGTCAACAAAGGTGGTGCAACAATGGACTTGTAATCCATACCTTAGCGGTCCTAGGAGAGTTTGAACAAACATGTTGACTTTCTCCTTTTTAGGTATTTCAATCGGACATCTGCTTGCTAAGGTTTTCCATCTTTGGAAGAATGGAATGAAAGTCTCTCCTGCATCCTCTTGGGTAAGTTTGCATAAGGAGGTAATGTTGATATCTGTGTCAATGTTATAGGCATAGTTTTCAACAAACTTGTTTGCCAATTCTTCCCATGTTTTTATTCCCTTAGGCAAAAGCAAGAACCATTATAGTGCATGACCTGCAAGACTTCTAGAAAAGAGTTTCATGAGATAAGTTTGCTCATATGCAATGTCGATGTAACTAGTGGTGAATTCTCTTATGTGTTCAATGGGGTTTGTTTTTCGTTTGTATTTGGGAAAATGAGGTACCACATATCCATGAGAAAAGGGTGGTATATACAAGGTTGTGTCAAATGGATATGGATACAATTCATGTGACATGTATGACTTTTTGCTGGATTTTTGGAAGGTCTCCACTTGTGTTTGAAGAGCAGTGAGTTGGAGTGTGAGTGCTTCCACCATGGGATGGTTGGTAGCATCAGCTATGTTGTTGATAGGGGTAGCTTGAGTCCCCAACTATTGTGATGAGATATGTTGATTTGGAAAGGGTTGTCAGTGAGAAAAATGAGCGTTTTGATTAGATGGTTGTTGGAAATGAGTGTTTCGATGAGGGATGTGCCATTGTGTATGGACTTGAGAGGCATAAGTGGGGATGTGATATCTTGCCATATTGGACTGAATTTGAGGGCCTTGTTGGTTTTGATTTTGTTGATGTCCAAATGGAGTGAAGGATTGAGGGCCTTGTTGATTTTGAGCTTTTTGAAGTCTAAATGGAGTGAAGGGTTGAGCGCCTTGTTGATTTTGAGCTTGTTGGTGCCCAAATGGAGTGAAGGATTGAGTGCCTTGATTGCCTTGCCCAAATAAAATATTGTGGCCTTGAGGAATGTTCGTGTTTTGGGTCACAAGAATGTTGGTATTAACTTGTGAGGAAGTGGGATGGGTGCTTTGTATGGTAGCTCTTCGTTTATTTATCCAAAAAAGGTTGGATGAGTTGGTTTCCATAGCATTTGAAGAACCTAATAATAGGTTTGTTGATGTACTCATGGAACTAGATGTAGTTCCAAAGAGGTTTGATGTGGTTGCCTCCATTGTTTGTGAAGGGATGGTGGATGTTTGTTGTGGAATGGATTGTGATGTAGTGTTGGTTTGGGAAGATAATCCTCCAATAGATGTAGTGTTGTTTTTGGTGGTAGTATGACCAAGGGAGGTAGCATTGATTGTGTTGATGACATTTTGCGAAGAGGCTCCCATGGAAGGATTGTGTGATGTTGGAGTGGGAGAAGTTGCTCTAAGAGTGTTAAGATCAAATCCCTTTGGTAACTTAGCCCCTTGGTCAAGGAGCATATCTAGGAATCTAGAAGAGTCATTTAAGAATACTTCTTCTCCAAAAGCAACAACTTCTAGATGTTGGGCAACAGCTAACACATCAGCTTCAAATACTTCCCCATGTTGATCCCATTGGATAAATGGTTCAAAAATATGTGATGGAGATGATGGGATGTTCATCTCACTAAAAGAAATGATGTTGTAATTTCCCATGTCAAAACAAGGATTGTTCATGGCATTAGGGAATGAATCCATGCCAGTTGTGAACTCCGGAAAGTTGGTGTCTTGTCTAAAGGAATCCATGAGTCTTTTCTTTTTTTATAATCTAGTTTCAACCATACAAGGTTTTTCTCAACTTGGGATGATGGAGAAAATGATTTAATTATGATACTATTTTTTTGGTTTCTTTTTGGATTTTTAAAAGATGCTATGAAATTCAAGTAAGACTAAAGGCTTGTGAATGCAAGTGATGTGATACTAACTGGAGATGCCAAATGATATGCAATAGAGGATCCTAAGATGTACTTACTAGTGAGAAATCTAAAGAGGACAACTTGGGAAAACAAATTTTTTGCAATGATTCAATTTTGGAAGACCAATGGACCATAAAAGGACTATAAAGAGGACAAAGTGAAGTTTCCACACTAGACTATTGAGTGGGAAATAATTCACAAAGGTAATTGTGTCCAATGATAACCTACTATTGAATGCACAGTTTTGACAATGAATGGTAAGAGTCAACTCCTAAAATCTGCAAAAGTAGGTGTCTAAGGAGATGGTGAGGCTATCAATGCAATCTAATGAAAAGATAAATGGAAACCTATTGTGAGCTAAAAACGGTACCTAAAATGCAATGTTTGATGAAAGTTGAGCAATTCAAAGTCTAGTTTGAACTGTAACAGTGAAGGAAGACTTGATTGAATTGAAGACAAGTTGTGGACTTACAGTTTCTGATAGTGAGAAATTTTTTTTAGGTTCTTAGCAAATGCCTCGCACCAAATGCGGTACGATAGATCAAATGCGGCGCACAGAGTCAAATACGATTTAGAAAGTGTCGATTGTGACATAGTATGGTGAATGTGGGTTGATGTCTCTCAAATGCGGCACAATATGTTGAATGCAGTTTAACACTAGCAAATGTCACTCTATATATTTCAATTGTGGCTCATCAGAGAGAATGTGGTTCAGGATGACTCAATTACGGCCCATTAGAGCTATGTGGCTTGATATCTGGTGATTATGGTTTATCAGAGCGATTGCATCACAATGGACAATTTTTTTAGAAAATTGAAAGTTATTTTTGCAGTTTTGACAAGTTTTCTGATTTAGATTTTTGATGTTCAATTTGTTGAAGTCTATTTGAAAATAGTTGGCAAACACATAGAAATTAAAACCTTAAATGTATGTTCAAGAAAAATCACTCTTAATAGTCAAAGGGTCATCATAACAATCACAACCCATAGCTTAAAATCATGTCAACTCACACAACCATGTCACCCCCTAGAGGGCACCCGTGTTTGTGTCTTTTCTAGGTGCATACTCAAGGTGACAGAAGTGGATACTGAATTCACTGAGAAAATAGTCTGTGGTGATTATATGGTGAATTTCTTGGGGGGAGATTCTCCCTCCCCTTGTACCATTATTGAGACAATGTCTGGATACTGACATAGTTGGCTTATACACTATGGTTCTTAGTCAAGGTTTCCATTTGGCATGGCAATAGATAAACTCCCTTAGGAGACCTCCCAATCTTTTAAACAAAGATTTTGGTTATGGTTATGTTGCCTACTGCCATTGAATATGGGTTTCCCCAAAATTCACTTTTGATTAGAGTGGGTTGGAAAACCTGGCTTTGGTTGTTCCCACTTAGGTCGTTCGCATAGGGTGAGTACTTTTTCCCACTATGGAAGGCCTTCTAAAGGTTGTAATAAAACATTAAATACATGAAAATAAAAAATGGATAAGTCTAAATTTTTTATCACCTAGTAAAAGGGAGAGCATATACCTATTATCCAAACAAACACAATAAAAAAAATGTTCAGTTTTAAACCCAAATGAAAGTTTTATATTCTAAGTGAAGATATTGCTTCACAAAAACATGGGGTTTATTTTAATCCAAACAAAATTAAAGTGTGGTGACTATCCTATATTGATAAATTCCATGTTAGATTTTTTATCCTAGGATTGGTAAATTATAAATTAAGTGTCTATCCTAGGGTTGGTTTATTTTAATCCCAAAAAATAGAAAAACTGGCCATGGATGCATCCGATCCATATTACAATTCAATATTGGAAATTACCAGTCTCGTGCGGCGTGAAATGTCAAATGCGGCTTGGCAGATGCGGTTCGGACTCTATCGAATGTGTTGAAGAATGTCACTTGCGGCTCTATGAGTTGTGAATGCGATGCATCAGATCATTTGTGTCACACACAAAGGTGAATGCAGCGCAGCAGAGCGGTTGCATCGCACGAGAAGACAAATGCGGTGTTCCGTACTTGTTCCTGCAAAAAAAAAAAATTGAGGTCGTAGAAAACCTGCAAAAGTGTGTTAGAATATCGGGTTCACCAATGTAATGATAGATAAAATCTTCCTACAAGATAGAACTAGGTTAGAACATGCTTGCAATAAAAATACTATCAATAATGGAATGCAAAGGAGAAATCAATGAGAAAAGGAATGAGACTAGGACAACCTCACCCATTTCTCTCCTCCATGGCTCATTTCCATTGTACCTCCTAACTTGTTGTAATAAAAGGATGCCCTCATATTTGTTTGTGTGAGCAAACTATGAATGTCTAGACCTAAAGAAGATTTGAAGGATTTATAAAAATGCTCTCTAATATGAAAACTAACAATTCAATCCTAATATGCAAATTGTTAAATGAGCCTAAGATGATATGATAATTGATGCTAAATGATATTACAAAATGCTAAGAGATAAATAATTATTCATTGATCCCGAAAATGAGATCAAGATTTTCATTTTATAGAAAATGCAATCTTAAATGGATGGACGAGATGAGAGATTGAGGAATGCCCTAGAATCAATGGTCAAGATTCAATAAGGCAACTCTCAATTAGCGTTAGGGAAAAATTCCCACATGTGTGAATACGATATAATTAAATAAATAAAATCAAGACTAAATGTGACAGTTGAGATGAAATTAGTAAAAATCAAAAGACAAGAGGATGAGATTTTAGAAAATCAGTAATTTTAGTAATTACTTGATTTGTAGAAGAATAATTCCATTTTGAAGTAAATTAATTCAGAATAGGGATTTTGTGAGGTAAGAAGTAATTGATTTTTGAAATTAATTACTAAATGAAGAATCAGTTAACCATGTGAGACATTTTTAAATGATTTGTTTTATTTAAAAATATAGAAGTGTCATATGCCACAATTAAATAATTAAAGATAATTATTTAATTTAGAAGAAGTAGTTAATTAATTACATAGATTAATTGAATTTATTTAATTAAGAGGATTTAGGAATTAGTGACACATTAAATAAATATATTTTAAATATATTCCTTTAATAATCAGGAGGACATTAATAATAAGGATTAATTAAATAAATCAGATTTTATTTAATTGCAAGAAGACTTTGATAATTAGTGATATTATTAAATAAATAAATAAGATTTATCTATTTAATAATTATGAAGAATGAGAGATTGTGAATTAATTAAATAATTATAAACTATTTAATTAATAGTTGAATGTGGGTTAGAAACATAATTAAAATGTTATAATCATGTTATGACGAAAGGTGGTAAAATAGTGGTCGCAGGCCTAAGTCATTTTTAGGTGTCTACACTCACTAGAGGACAAAACTACTACAGTGCTAGGGTCATTAGATGACAAAATAGGGAAAAGAAAAAGATGTATTTTATATTGTTATATTTTGGGGGTAGGTGAAACCCTAATGTGAAATGAACCTGAGCCACACAATGAAAGAAAATTCTATCCATTCATTTTAATTTTTGAAAACTATAAATAGGGGGATCTCCTCTCATTTTCAAAGAGAGAGTTGAGTTGTGTAAAAGCATGCAGCAGAGATTTAATGAGAATATCATTGTTTTGGTGGATTCTTGTGTTTTATTCACATGTGTGCATGATTCATCTCCTCAATATTATATTTTAGCTTTGTTCTAATTTTAAGTTGCTTTCAATAGTTAGTTTATGTTGTAATTTAATGGTGAAGAATTCTATGGTGTTGATTCCTTCCTCACTCATACTTTTTGTTGTTTATTAATGATAATCTGCTTTGTAAAGTTAGTCTGAGCTTGTTAGCAATATTGCACTTTAAGTTCAATATTTATTCATGCTTTAATATTGAATGAATGGTTTGAAAATATACATTACCTAGAATATTGCACTAGTTCTATTAGACTATAGGTTGTCCTTGGTTAACTAGAACTCAGTTTTGGGAAGGTTGTCCATTGTAGCATCCTCTATTTTTACTATTCAACATTAGTTCTAGGTTTAGGAAACTTCTTTCCCCTTCTTCCTTTTGACCTTTATTTGAAAACAAGAGTTGAGAAAAAGTTCCAACATCATTAAAGCCAAATGTGATGACCAGGATGGAGTTTTAGTTTAGTTTCCTAAACTTTCAACAGTTGTCCTTCATTTTTAGAATTCATAAAAATCCATTTGAAAATCCAATTCTCTCCATGCTTAACTAACCATAAATTCCCTTTTTGATTACCAAAAAATCATATCAACAACTGAGCTATTTTTTTAAGTCATGACCTCACACTCGAGAGACCCTTGGGTGATTTCTACAATTTAGCTACTAAAATTACCTTTCAAGAGAGGCATTGTACTTATGTAGTGTCTATGTTGAGAAGGTGCAAAAAAACCCATCAATAGAACTGACACTAGAAGGAGGGACTTTTGGTTAAGTTGGATCAAATTGGTTCCTTCTCCCCTCAAAGGTTCCATAGGGTGCTTAGATCCAAACCAGACAAGGGAGAATTCCAAGAGATGAAAACCCCTACAAGGGTTAAGAGAGCTAAGAAAGGGGAAGCATCTTCTTTAACCCCACCCAATCAACCTCCATCCCCTTCATCTCCTTCCATTCATCCATCCTATTGTTCCCCTTTATTCCCAACAATGTCTCCATCCTCCCCTTTGCTCCCTTCACTTCTCACAAGCAAGGCATTTCCCCTCCTACTGCACTTCACTTCTAGGGCACTCCCCTAGCTATAGTCCCTTTGCAACCTCAAGTTATTGTAGCACAATGGGCACCACCTCCACCTCCTGGAATGAATTGTCTGGGTAAAAAACCTTCCCCTTTGTCCTTTCACTACTATCATGAAATGCCTAAGAATCTAGAGGGATTTTACACCAATTTCCATTCACGAGATCAGTAAAGGATAGTAGAAGATCATATCAAAATATTTCAAAAATATTTATAATATATGCATATTAAACATGAGGACATAGCTTGAAGGCTATTCCCTTACTTATTGGGGGATGAGGCCTATTATTGGTACATCGATTTTCTAAAAATGAGCATCACCACATGGGATCAATTGAAGAACGCTTTCCTATATAAATTCAAGCTTCCTATTAGCCCCTCAGAGTTATACTAGCAATTCATGTCCATTAGGAGAGAAGTGAATGAGCCTACTAGCTCATTCAATGATAGGTTCCACAGAGCCTATATAAAATTGCAACCATCCAATGTAGTGGATGATCGCACCACTTGATTAGTGTACAACACCACCTTGGATAACCTCACATCTACAGTGGTAAAATGAATGTGCCCACCACCTACCAGGTTGGTAGATTCCTATGTAGAGGTAGTCACAACAAGCATGCCCTTTGGGCAACATATTGCAAGACTGCTTCACTCATTAGGTCAAACTAAAAATTTGAATTGTTAACACAGTATTTTGCATGTAGCAGTAGTTTTATGGGAAACTTAGCTAATGGAGACGTTATGTGCTAGCTAAGTGACCTTCAGGGTTTTACCGAAGCCGGCTCTTTGCTTAATGGGTGAAGTAAAAGGCAAGAGAGATTGCGAGAATGTAAAATTTACACTACGGGCGATGTGCCAAATTCTTTGAATAACTTTACTAGAGCACAATGCATAATGCAAAGGCCCGAACCATTAAATTGCTATTAATTAAGGTAAATTTTCTCAAAAGCACTTGTCATTCAACACCATCCTTCTATATGCATAATGTAATCAAACATAACTTTACTTTAACACAGAAGAGTCGAAGAAACATGATCTATATTTATATTAGCTATGAAAGGTTATAAAAAACTAAAGAAAATGCATTCATACAAAAATAAAGACAATAGCATAGGTCAATAGTTCCAGCGAATAATTGAAAATAGAAAGGCCAAATTTATTTGGCACAGTCCAAAGTCTTTGAATTGAAAGTAACTATTACACAAGGCTTGATATTCAGTATTTGAGAGATCTCTTAAACTTAATCAACCACCTAATAAAAGAAAAACTAGGCCCCATATATTGGCCATCCCACCACCTGAAAACGCATTATGAAAGAGCAGACCACATGCGGTGATCTTCAGCCCAGATTATCCCGAGCTGCCATAACAAATATCCATCGATCAACAACATGCCAGCGAGGCCATGACACAAAATAGAAACCATGCAACAACAAAAAAGGACACGCGGTAGCGGGGAGTACAAAAGATCTGTTGGAATCTCCAAAGTAACTGGTGCAGGAACAGAAACACCACGTGTCACCCAGACATAGCTCAATAGAAAGTAGCAAAGGCACCAAGCAGAAAGTCATGAGAGAGATCCACGTGGAGCACTCCAAAATAAAAAAGGGTACAAGGTGCGCCCAACTCGGAAGACAACCAATGCAAGCCACGTGGCACGTAGTCAGAGGCTGCAGAGAAACGAAGTGAAAGAAAAAAAGAAAAGCTTCACGAGGGAGCCACGTGGTGAGCTCCAAGGATACTGAGCATATAAAACTAAGGCGTAGCTGCAAAAGAAAAGAAAACTACCAAGACTTAGGTGGTTTTTGTTGAACAATTTGGTGATTCATTGGGCCTTTTTGCTCACGAAGAGGAGAACCCTAGAAACCTTTGGGTCAACAACAAGAATGCTCACAACCTTGATAGGGCCGCCTATAGATTGGTCCATACCTCATTTTTCGGTGTATAGAGAGCTCGCAAATGCTCGTCAGCTAGTCTGAGATCAATAATTGCCTTGAAAGGCAATCCGCCTGATACTTTAGTTTCCAACTCCAATTGGAAGAAAAGTTGTGCCAGTCGATGCACGATCCCCTCGATCTCCTCAGTAGTCGGAGATTGATCAAAAGTCTGGAAGATAGAAATATCCTGCTTCTTCTCTTCAATCATTTCAACAATATGCTCCACACTCGCTACTACTTGGTCTGCAATGAAAGGTGAAGGGAGACCTCTCTAAGTCAACCGAGAAAACTTCACCTGCATGTCACTAGTAACCTAGTTTAACCGAGCTCTATAATCTACTACCTATTGAATGGCCTCATGTATGGAGATGAGGCTACTTGTGCCCAAAGCTATCATCGTTCAATCGTTGATGCCCACGCTATTCAATGCTTCATCTGAAGCGTTATACAACTTACCCAATAATATTCTAGCCTCGGGAACCTTGGTAGAAGTTGATTCTTGAACCTATTGTATCGATTCACTCACCATTTCACAGAGGCTAGCCGCTTACGCCATAAAATTTAAAGTGGGCTATACGGTAAGGCACAGAGCCTTCACCTTGTCCCAGTATGATGTGTGTAGCCCTTTGGAAATTTCCAAGGAGCTCATTCGAGGTGTAAGGGGTTGGGTTCTTAGGGCAGCCAATTCTGCCTCTTTGCTGCCTAAACCTGCCACTGCCTCTGCCAAGATTTTATCCAATGCAGACATCTGCTCCTTCAGGGTAAAAACCTCCTTTTTTCTTTTCTGTCAGGGCCAATTTGGCCCGCTTAGTCTTTTGAACCTCCAAATCTAAGTTGGTACTCACCTCAGCAATCTCGGCAGTGGTGTTATGTTAGAGCCCTCTCATGCCCTCAGTTAGCAACTTAGACTCAGCTTGGAGTTCCTTTTCTTCTGCTTGGAACTTCTCTTCATCTGCTCAGAGTAGCTCAACCTGCTTCTCAAGAGTCGGAATGACTTCCTCGCTCAAATTATGCAACTCTTTGATTTTATCTTCGAAGGAAATCCTCTCCTTCTGAAGCTGACCTATTTTGTTCTCCTGGGCTTTGAATTTGTTTACCCAGATGTCGACCTTCCTTTTCAGCTCTGCAATCTGATCATCCTTTTTCTTCTCCTACCGGCTGAGCTTGAGAAAATTAGTAGTCACTATTTTTTGAGTCTCCTCCATCAGCTCAACTTTATCCTGCGGATGGGCCTGTCACAAGTCTAGCTCGATAGCATTCACATAATAGTCACTGGGTTGCATCTCACTTACTGCCTTGATCACATTAGGAGAGATCTTCACAAACATCAAGGAATTTTGGATTTCATTGAAAACGGTTTGCAAGTGGGGCTTCGCCTGCCTTGTTGCGTCTTTCGCTCTTCGCTTACTGATACGGTTGGTGCAGGCACTTTTATTCGCATCGACCTATGAGAAATATTCCTGGGCCGGGATACCCAATCCACCAAAAAAAGGATACTCCTGAGGGACAGCCAATGGGAAAGATAGTGTGGTAGAGGCATCAGAGGTCTTGATGGGTCGCATTATAATAGCCGAGAAGAATGGCGGGATGAATTGGCCACTTGGAGGGGATGGAAATAAAGTGACGGTGTAAGGAAAAACTAGGGACACACTAGCTATAGGGCTGGGCCTTGGGGATAAAAATTGTTGGCCTACGAACCCAGTGCTAACATCAAATTGCACTCTGGGTAAAGTATGGAAAGCAGAGGATACAGGAGGGAAAACGGGAGGAGCAAGACCAGAATGACCAGAAAAACTAGAAGCAGAGATGACTGACGCGAATGAGATAGGAGGGGCAGACTATGGTGAGACCAAAGACATAAAGGAGAGAGAAGATGGAGGAAAGTTTACCTGTTGTTTTGGTAGAGCCACAAATGCCTCAAGTGCTTCCTTCGTTGGCTGCTCCTCCTTCGCTCCGGCCTCCTCGGTACGTTGTCGCTTCTCCTCCGAGAAATCATCGAGGTCGAGAATGACCTGTCTCTTACCACTTGCGGTCCTTGGCTTTCACTTTAATTTAGAGGAGGTGGCAGGCATGGATACCAGTATGCATGGCTCTTCCTCCTGCATGGGCTATTTACCAGTATTCTTTTCAAGTACTAGATTCTCGGCGATGGCAGGGGAATTCTGAGTTACTTCTTCCCTAGATTCTGCAGTAGCCTCCTCTAGTCTATATTGCTACACGGATGTTGAGTGGTTCAGAGAATTCTCAACATCTAGATGTTCATTTTCCCAAATGTCATCAAACTTCTCATCAAGGGTGACCTTGTCATATAACTTGCCAACTGCCAGAATCTCCTACCGATATATCTAGAAAGTTTGCATCTTCTCGAGTGCCCAATTGAGCTTCTCTAATTAGGTGACCAAAGGGGGGCTGATCATGAGCTTTGGGTTGACCCTCCCCACAATGTGATAAAAATTCAGCCAAGGTGGTCGACCATCCACTGTAGGAAAATATTTGACACCTACATATCTACTAATGTTTCCCTCTTCAAGATCCCTCTGGAGGTCCCAGAATGGACGAGGTGAATGCGAGATCTTGATGTTGATTTCCAATAAATTATTTTCAGGGTTGTAATTCTAGGGATCATCTATTAGTACCAGCCCGAGGTGACCCAACTTTGAAAGTAGAATCACTAAGGTATCGATCTGTGAGGTCCTCTTCTTAACCAGCGACACTGAACCAAATATGATTGACAACAACAAATGGGAGGTTAAGTGCTTTCCTCCCCAATAATCATCATCAAGGGTACATAGTTGTCTCATTGCCTCTAGGGCCAACACTCTATTAGAAAGGAAATGAGGAAGCCGAAAAGGTTCTCAGACAAAGTCTGGCATTCAGAGCATGGTGAAATCCATGCCAAAGAACCAGTTACAGGGTGGAGTTAACTTCCCAAGCCAGGACTTCTGGCAGGGTGATATGCGTTCGGTCATATTTATACCAGCCCTACCCAAAGCCCTTATAGTCGGGGCTATGCACACATCCAAGAATGCATAATAATCGAAGGTTTTTGACATGACAGGGGTCCATGTCGAAACTGGCTTCCTTGAGCCATTCTCATAAAAAACAGACAAGAGCATAGATGTTGAAAAATAATTTGGATTTTGGTGCAAAATTAAGTAGGCCAGGAAAGATGATACCTAAACCTAGAGCCGACCCCGAATTCCTTTAGCTATAGCCAAATGCCATCGCTAATAATCTTTGCAAAATCAAAAAGTGGGTTCTTGCGATTCTTCTTTAGCATAAAGCAGAGGGACATTTAAAACTGATGAACCTCCTTGTCTGAGTCCAACCCGCACACCATCGCTAGCATAGAAGTGGCAGATTGTGCCACACCTTTCAGAGCCTTCAAAATGAAAGGGAATTTGGGTGCGGCTGAACTGCTCGGATGTTGAAGTTCAGAGCGATAAAACTGTGGCCTAGATTGGAGCTCTCCCAACTTTTGTTGCATTCTCTCTAGGTTAAAATCGTCAACTTCCTTACCCAAAGGAAACAAGATGCACAACATATCCTGAATAGCCACGGGGCTAATGACTACCTAGAAATCCTCTCCGCTGATAACCCCTATGTTTGGGTCGAACAGTGTTGTGCATGCTGCTACAATCTCTGGGTAAGAGTGCACCAAGGGGACCATGTACTGTGCAAGCCCGTAGTACCATAGTCATTTAGGAAATTGGTCTGTTGTATGCTTCATTCTTTCGCATGCAGCTTTCTGAAGGCTCTTAGGATTGGTAGACAACTCAGGGTCAAAGACATTGTCGCAATCCTCCAAAACCACTGCTTGGTCTCTGTGAGAAACCATGCTCAATAACTTCTGGTTCACTGGGTGAGTGAAAGGCCAGCTAGGCTTTGTAGGTATGCCTGGAGTAGCATAAGACTCTTCATCGTAGAGCTACATGCGGGGTGCATTCCTCATCTGCTCACTTAGACTTACTCGAGCCAAAGTCTGTGTAGGGTTTTCTACAATTTTGGCCATTTTGTCTTCATAAGGGTCTTTGTGCAAACCTTTGGCAAATGACTTAACTTCTCTAAAAAACTCTCTCTTCTTGCGAATGCCTTAATTGCTTAATTCTTTGGTAACTTCTGCAGTAAATATGTTTCCTTGCATGCCATAACTTGCCTTTTCCACTATTTTGAGAAAAGTGGCTGAAAAAAGGTACATGCCAACCATTTACGCCAAGTTGCTATTATGCATTATCAGCTTGTTCATGCAAAAAGATCGCCAACCATCCAAACTGCCCAAATATTAAATGACAATATTTTGTGTGTGACAGAAGTGGATTCCTATCTTGAAAAACAAACCCAGGCAACCCTACGAGCCTTTCCTTGCAAGCTATTTGTATTGATATTAGTGATCGTACAAGGCACATTGCCAAATAGAGCTTCTCTCTATAATTTCATCCGATTTGGATGAGATGGTGGCGCTTCCTATTACTGACACTTGGCCGATCTGTGAATGATGTAGCAACTTAGCAGAGCAAGTTGCAAGCTACAACTCTCCTTCCCATCACCTCGCATGCCGCAATGCTGAAAATCGAGGCGAAGCGCCACACTTGGTGTAATTGCTAATCATGATATCTTTGGCAAGCAAATGTTAGCCAGTCTATAAATTAGCTCCTTGCGCAACATTGCAAACCACAATATCAGCTAGCCTTTCAACCTAGCAATCTCTTGCTACCTTAGCAGTTTTTATCTTTTAGCTTAGAAAAGCAAAAATCATGGAAACACCAGTGAGACTCACCTACAAAAAGACCTAGGCTGCCTTTCTTGGCAAGATTACATGTAGGCACTTAAAACGTATGACAGGTGTGAAAAACCTATTATACGTGAAATCCATTAAGTGGATCCTTGGGAAAGACAAGATGCATTATGAAGGGAAATATCGGGTGAACACTAGCGTCTGCTCCCACTTCGTCGCCTCACTGCTAGACATCAGCGTCTCCAAGCGTAAGATTATAAAAATGACAAAGCTAGTCTTTCCTGTGTGCTACTTCAGAGGTCTGGAGCAGATTATGCGTGCAGCCCAACTAGGTTGTGGGATTCCCTCAGTTTGAAACATTCACCTATAGCAGCTGCATGGAGGCATCATTCCAACCAGGCCCTTTCTGTTCGGCTTTGAGTTGGAAACCCATGAAGAGCATTGCGTCAGAGCCCATGTAGGTTGCCCCTTCCTGATGCGCATACACTATCTTGAGCCATTCTCCAATTTTTAGTGGTACGAAGAATTTGAAGGAATGGTATTTTCGGAGCCTAAGCCGCCTGCTGTTGTGATCGTCGGTCCTTCTCATTAATATCCCGAAGACAAAGATGGTTGCAAATTTTGCTTCTCTAGCCTCCTAGTTCTGTATGTAGCGGACTTATGTAAATGTTAATACTAGGCCCTCGACCTCAGATAAATATTGTAAATCTTTGGCTACTATGAATATATAAAATATATATTTCTTGAATGTGCAGCCTACTTACAAATTTCTTTCAAATGTTTGCATTATTCTTGTGCTTTTCCTCATCTCTTGTAGTTAAGATCAAAATTAAAAGCAGGGAAGAGTAATTACATATATACAAATATACAAAATTAACACATAAGCGAAATTAATAGAACTTTTTAAGATGTATTCCATTGATTGGAATACTCAGGGCGTTGCCTTCCATATCTTCCAACTCGAAAGAATTGAACTATTTACATTGGTAAATCTTGAATGGCCCTTCCCAGAGATTGTCGAATTTGCTATGATGTCTGGGTTTTGCTCTGCACTCACTAAATTTAAGCACTAGGTCTCCACATTGTAGCCCTTGGTCTGAAGCCTTCTTGTCGAACCAATTCTTTACCACTTGCTGGTGGCTATTCATTACTTCCAGGGCATGCTTTTTTTTTTTCTACACCTTGAGCAACTCAGAAAATCGCACCTCCATCGCTCCGTTTTGTTCAATTTCCAGAGACTTGAGCAATTGTAGGGCGGGAATCTCTCTGGCAATAGGCAGCAATGCTTCTTTCCCGTAAACCATCTCGTAAGGAGATGTCTTCAATATTTGCTTGGGCATGATTCAGTCTGTACATAGCACTATCCAGAGGTTCCTATGCCACTCTTTTTGGTGTTCCAAGCCGATCCTTTTGATCAACCTGAGGAGGTTTTTGTTAGTAGACTCCGCTAGACCATTTCCCTAGGGATAGTAGTTAGAGGAAGTCTTTAGAAACACTCCATACTTTAGAGCGAAATGGCTCATCTTTGAGCTGATAAAAGCTTTAGCATTGTCAGAGATAATTATTTTAGGCAGGCCGAATCTGGCCACCAGTTCTTCGAGGAAATTAACAATCTCCATCTTCATAGCATTTTTCAGTGGCACTGCCTCTGCCCACCTGGTGAAATAGTCAGTTGCCATTAGTATCCATTTATGCCCATCTGAAGAGATAGGGCTGATCATCCCAATGAAATCTAAACCCCATTGAGCAAAAGGTTCTTCTACCACTATAGGCCTTAAAGGCATAGCACCATTTTGTCTCTTTCCAACATAGAACTAACATTCCTTGCAAGACTTAATCAATGAAAAAACATCCTTAAAAAATGTAGGCTAAAAATAACCAACACACATAATTTTAATCATCGTGGTTCTTGCAAAAAAATGTCCCCCGACAGGGCTATTATGATATTGATCTAATATTTTTCGGGCCTGCTCCTCATTGACACATCTCAACAGGATGTCGTTAAAATTTTTTTTAAATAAGACACCCTCCAAAAGAACAAAATTGCTATTCTGTAGGCGATAGAAGCGTCTTTTAAAAGTTGGGAGATCAATTGGATACCTTCCAGTCTACATGAAATTTATTCTATCATCAAGCCAGTTGCTCTGAGAACTCTCTTCATTTATCAACACAGGTTCCGGGACTTCAAACTCTGTCACTGTTTCACTATTTTAGTGATATATTCACACAGTCCTTTTCCCTTGATGGTCTTGACAGGTTTGACTTCAATGTCATATTCTAGGATCTTGGTGATCCAATTGGCTCTTTTTCGGTGATTTCTCATTCCATGATATATTCTCGCACATTAGGATGTAGAACACAAACAATCACCTTATTATATGATATCAAATGCTAGAACTTCTTAAGCCCTTTAACAATGGTGAAGGCCTGTTTCTCTATAAAGTTATACCTCACTTCGTATTCTTTTAAAGTTTGGGTATACAAAGCAACAAGGGACTCCCTTGCATCTTTATCATCTTTCTGCATAAGCACTGTGGCAATACTATTTCCACCACCAGAGACACACATAATAAAATCCTTAGACAGGTTTGGGTTAACCAACACAAGGTTGGAAGAAATAGCCTCTTTTACAAGTTCGAAAGCTCTTCTAGCTTTCATCGTCCATTTGAAAAACTGGTCCTTCTTAAGCATTAAAGTAATTGGATGAACAATGCCTGCAAAATCTGCAATAAATAGGCTAATAAAATTAACCTTTCCCAGAAAAGATTGCACACCTTTTTTGTTGACAAGCAATGGAAGCTCTCGGATTGCATCGACTCTTTCTAGATCAATAGCAATGACCTACTTAGACATGACATATGCCAATAGTTTCCCTTGGGGAACTCCAAACACGAACTTCTTCGGATTTAGGGAGATTCCGAATTCCTAGCATTTCTAGAAAACAAGCTCCAGATGATCAAAATGATCATCAGCAAATTTTGAGAAAACTGTTAGGTCATCCAGATAGATGAGTATAATCTTGTGGATCAAATCTTTAAAAGCGATTTCCATAGCTCATTCAAATGTGGCTCCAGCGTTTGAGAGCCCAAAAGGCATTTTGGCATAAGCATACATTCCCCACTTTGTAGTGAACATTGTCTTATATTGGTCTTCTTCTTTCACTCGAATCTGGTTATAGCCTGAAAAACCATCGAGCATTGAAAACATTTTAGAACTGACTACAGTCTGAAGAATTACTTCCATTGAAGGTAGGGGGTAATGATCCTTTAAAGATGCTCTATTTAAATCTCAAAAGTCTACGCATAGGTGTATATCTCCATTTTTCTTCTGGACTGGCACTAGGTTTGACACCTAAGTGCTATGTTTGATCGAAAACACTATCCAAGATGCAATCAACTTGTTTAGCTCCTGTGACATAAGAGATTCTATCTTTGGGTTCATAGTTCTCTATTTTTGGTGAACTAGTTTCGCTCCTTCTGTTAGTTCAATTGTATGCTCGATGATCCCAACATCTTACCCTTTAAGATTATCATATGACCAAGGTGCCACTCTAGGGTATTCTTCACAAAAGTGTTTTAGTCTGTCTTTATTCTTTTGTGACAGTTCTTTCCCAACTTTGAGCTTCTTATCTTCTCTGATATGTAAATCGGTATAATCGCCTTTGTCCACCATGAGTTTCCTTTTATCGCTTGTTGCATCATCGAAATCGAACAGGCTTTCCAGAGTGACTAGCCCCCTTGGGAGCTTGTTGGATTTCAACTGGATGATTTGATCTCTGTAAGCTTCGGCGATCTTTGGTTTCAGCTGATCGGAAAATTCTCCAGATGACCAGAGGAATGATGCAATATGAGCATCGCTATCAAAAACCTGCCAATCTTGATTGTTATCTGGGATGGTGGGTCTTATAATTACTTTCACTGCATGTTTATTTCTAAATAACTCAATGGCGGGTTCGAATTGAGCCCCAATAGTTGCCATCCTATTAGCTTCGGAGTTCATTTCCCTCGGAATAGCTTGAATATTGAATGCTTCAAAGTTGTCGATCAGATCCCAAACCCTATGTCAATAAGATCGCATGCGGATATTCTTTGCGGCTGAAGTTCTATGGATTTGGTTAACCACCAACTCAGAATCTTCAAAGAAACTTATCTGCTTGGCACCCATTTGCTCCGCAAAGCTTAAACCATGGATGAGACCTTCATATTCGGCTTCATTGTTTGAACAGGCAAATTGGAAATGGTAAGACCTCAACGTCTTTTTGTCAGACGGAGATACCAAACAAATCCCAACTCCAGCTCCTACTTTACATCTGGCTCCATCAAAATATAACATCCACATTTCCAGAGATTCTTCACCCTCGGGTTCTCTAGTAACTTTAGGCATGATCTTCCCTTCTTCATGAATAACATAGGTTTCAAGGCTAGATGAGTGGTAATTCCTGAAAGGATTTGTATCAATAAATTCTTTCAACATTTTTTCTTCATCCACTGTCCGAGAGCTAGTAGCCTCCTCTTCTTCAAGAAATTCAACATTATACCTTTCCTCTTGAGAGATTGAAGTGTGTACTGCTTCTTCAAAATTTAGCAAAGCCTCGTCAGCAACGTGCTCAGGATGTAAGGTCTCTGATAACTGTTTCATCTTAGCCCCATTCTTGGTCCTTAGAATTAAATGGGACCAGTCTAAAGCAAGATATCCTCCTACATTTGCAGTGAACTCTCAGGACAAACAAATTCCAAACACGGGAGGGATATCAATGAGTATGGTATCTTGATTTATAATGATACTAGGGTAGGCAAACAAAGTCATAGGTAATCCCTTAATTATTCCAATAGTATCCACCTTATTTCCATCAAGCTGCATGATTCCTTTATTCAGAGGCTCATATTTTAGACCCAAAGCATTAGCTACTTGCTTTGGCATGATAGTGGTGCTAGCACCAAAGTCGATCATGCAGTTATGTAGCAACCTGTCACCAATAATCAGTGTTAGAAAGAAAGGTCTAGGTTTAGGCTTACTTTCCTTTTTGGACTCGAGCTTCTCCTCTAGTTGAATCGTTAGCACTTTATCTAGGTCAGACCTAGATGCATCCTCTTTATTGGGTAGAGCAAACACCCTAGAATCTTCTTCAACTGACAATGCCTTTTGTAGCAGTACCTTCTGCTCCGGAATGGCCAGGACATCCCATAGAAAAGCATTGGAAGATGAATTTTTCAGTTGTTCCACCACATTGAATTGCACTTTCGGCTGGTGAGTAGCAATTACCTACTCTTTAGGTCTGGCAGCCAATACAAGTTTCACAGTCGGTATATCCGGCAGCTTGGTAATAGTAGAAGTGACCGACGAAGCCTTCATCTTGGGAGAAAGTGGATTCAGAGGGCTAAGAACATCCATCTCTCACTATGGTGGGGTTGGCAATAGGCTTGCCGCTGGGTTGGGTATTGGTTGTGATGAAACCTTGGTAGGTGATGCTATAAACTCTCTGGTAAATCTACGCTTAGAACACATATTATAATCAGATTGCACTTAGGGTATTTTATTAATAGGGATGTCATTCAAAAACGCTGACTCTTCTCCTTCTATCCACGAAAAGAGAGCCCAGTTTGGGACAATCTCTGACTCTTGCTGGATAGACATCCCCTGAATTTGTGCAGCAAGGACCGCATTGTCCATTTGTTGAGAAGCATATGGTGAGTTGCCAGAAATGGATGTGCAGCCTTGGCTACGTTGATCTGCGATTTGTTGTTGCAAATTTCCCTGTGGACAGTTTCACGGCATGCATGCGTCATTGCAAGGAAAACACCATGAGTTAGCATCTTTGGCTAAATTGTTCTATCCCGCCACTAGCTCCTTATTCGAACTAGGATGAACAGTCTACATCGGTAGGGTTACCAGAACCACCTAGTTGCTTGATTGAGCCAAAGTATTCCCTCGTGACCTATCTTGCCACTAGTTTGATTGATACGGAGGTTTCCTGCCTTGGTAATTTTGGTATGCCAACTTTTGATAGCTGTATTGCTGCCACTTCAAAGTAGTCAGTTCATTAGTCATAGCCCACATCTATTCTCTCATTTTGTTCATCTCAGCAGCCATGGGGTTTGGCACCAGAGCTACTACAACAGCTCCCATCAGGGCCGTGCTTGGAACACTTCTCGGATAGATGTACATAGATTGGGGGGAAGTCACAGACGCACTGGTAGAAGGAACTTAGGCTTCTAGAGCGTTGCACTCAGGGAACAATGGCATGATGGGTCTTGGTGCCAATTTCCCTACAACAATCAAATTATTTTCTACAGCAACAGCTAGAGCATAAGTATTAGGAAGAGTTTCTCTACCCAAAGCCTATATCATCATGGAGATATCAGCATTTATCGACTTTAGGTAAAACATAAAAGCCAAATCCAGAGGTGGTTGGCTGCCAACAAGCACTTTCTGCTAGGTTGAATGGAACCTTGCATTGAAATCGGGCAAGGCTTCATGAGGAGCACACTTTATATTGGCCAGTTGATGGTACAATGATGATTTGTCACCAGCATTGGAGAAACATTCATAAAAAGGGGTTTCGAGCTGGTCCTAAGTAGCTATAGTGCTTGCTTCAATGGTTTGGTACCAGTTTAGTGCCTTTCCTAGGAAAGAGATGGCCAACAATCTAAGGGCTACATTTTTGTTTGATACGCCATGTACCAGACATAGGTCTACTACATCTTGTAGGTGCTCTGTGGATGTTTTTGATTCATCCCCAGAATATTTAGGGATAGCTTTTAGAGCTAAAACAAGGATGGGGGCCCATACTATAGGAGGTATAGGTGCTACTAATGGATTGTCGAAGTCCTAGGCTAAGTAGTTTCTAGCAGCCATAGGTGTGGGTGGATTAGGCGATGTCGGAGAAGGAGGAGATGGAGGAGGTGAAGGGCTACCTCGGTGACCTCTCGGGTGCACCGAAACTAAAGGGGGTACAAGGTGGCCAGGGACTCTTGTAGTCTATGACTTGGTTATAGGATGATGGCTCATACACACTTCTAAAATCAGGCAAACATGCTAGTTCACGGTCCCACCGGGTGTGCCAGAAAAAGAACTGTTGACGCAGTATTTTGCATGTAGCAGTAGTCTTATGGGAAACTTAGCTAATGGGGATGTTATGCACTAGCTAAGTGACCTCTACGGTTTTACCAAAGCTGGCTCTTCACTTGATGATTGAAGTAAAAGGCAAGAGAGATTGCGAGAATGTAAAATTTACATTACTAGCGATGCACCAAATTCTTTGAATAACTTTACCAGAGCACAGTGCATAATGCAAAGGCTTGAACCATTAAATTGCTATTAATTAAGATAAATTTTCTCAAAAGCACTTGTCATTCAACACCATCCTTCTATATGCATAATGTAATCGAACATAACTTTGCTTTAACACAGAAGAGTCAAAGAAACATGATCTGTATTTATATTAGCTATGAAAGGTTACAAAAAACTGAAGAACAGGCATTCATACAAAAATAAAGACAATACCACAAGTCAATAGTTCCAACAAACAATTGAAAATAGAAAGGCCGAATTTATTTGGCACAGTCCGAAGCCATTGAATTGAAAGTAACTATTACACAAGGCCTAATCCTCAGTGTTTGAGAGATCTCTTAAAATTAATTAACCACCTAATAAAAGAAAAACCAGGCCCCATATATTGGCCATCTCACCACCTGAAAACACATTATGAAAGAGCAGACCACGCGCGATGATCTTTAGCCCAGATTATCCTGAGCCTCCATAGCAAACATCCATCGATCAGCAACACACCAGCAAGGCCATAACACGAAATGAAAAACCATGCAGCAATAGGAGAGGACCCACAGTAGCAAGGAGTACAAAAGATCTATTGGCATCTCCAAGGTAACTGGCACAGGAACAAAAATGCCATGTGTCACCCAAATGGAGCTCGGCAGAAAGTAGTAAAGGTGCCCAATAAAAATCCACAAAAGAGATCCACGTGGAGCACTCCGAAAGAAAAAAGGGTACGAGGCAGGCCCAACTCAGAAGATAGCCAATGCAAGCCACGCGGCACGCAGTCGGAGGCTGTAGAGAAATGAAGCTAAAGAAAAAAGAAAAGCTTCGCGAGGGAGCCATGTGGTGAGTTCTGAGGACAGTGAGCATACAAAACTAAGGCGTAGCTGCAAAAGAAAAGAAAACTGCCAAGACTTAGGTGGTTTTTGTTGAACATGAATCAAATCCAAGGGCTTACCCATGCCTTGGTCCATCAAACACCCTTGTTGAATCAAGTTCCCTAGCTTCCATTAGTGCCACATCCAAGGTAGACTTTAAGTCAATAACCATTGATGTCTCATTACCTAGAACCTCTGCAACAACTGACTGATTTGTAGTAGCCCTAGGTGCCCATTTACTAGAAAAAATAGAATTTCCACCTGCTCAATAGAAAAAACCAGTTACACAACTAGTATTCCTTTAGAACTCAGCACCACAGTCAAGTAACATGAAAAAGGATTATATTGACGAGTTGACAGAACTAGTAAAGAAGATATCTACCAATATGGTGCATTTGAGAAACTAGAACAACCAATTATAGGCATCCCAAAGGATCATTTAGGCCAGCCTCAATAGAGACAATCATGATGTTGGAATATCTATGAGCCAAAAATAGGAAAGAGGCCAAATTTCAATGAAAAACTTTGAAATAAGGCCTGCCCAAAGGAAAAATAGAACATGGAACACAATACTGAACAATGCAGGTGTTCCCACACCCCTCGACAAACCAAGTATTATTAAAAAGATTAAAAGTGAAGTATTTTTGGTTGAGGCTACCTTGTCTAGGTGGTGTTAGATAGATAAGACAAGAAGACATTTTGAGTTGGATTGCCCAAAATTCCAGACCGCTAGTGAGATCTTCCAAGTGGAAGTCTACAATGTTGTTGATGGTTTGAGTTGTGAAGACATAGTTCCTTTAGAGCCATATGATTCCTCAGTGATGTTGTTCAATCAATCTCTGTTCTTGCAAGGTAAAATCAACATGCCTAAGAAGGAGGATACCCCAAAGGATAAGGAAGTAGAAGAGGTAAGTAATTAAATCCCTTTTTCCCAAAATCTTTGATTTAGTAGATAATGGTCTTATAGATGAGGAGGAACCCCATGAGGATGAAGTTCACATCTTCCACCAAAGGGAAAACCCCTATGACTTAAGAAATAGAAAATTTGGTGGTCCTTTCAGAACATATACCCTACCTAATAAATTGAATACACCACTTGACCCTAACACAAAAAAAAATCCTAACTACCCCCATGCGCCTACCCAATACTTCAATAGAGACAAGAAACTATTTCAATCTCAGGATCAGTGTGCTAGTTCTTCCTAAAATAGATTTTCTAAAGAAAAAATTTAATAGATAGGGAAATATTTGGCAAAGGAATTGAAAAAAGTCAAAGTGAGTCTATCTTCCTTTGAACTATTAAGAGTACCAACTATTAGAAATTCCCTCTTTAGGTCATTAAATGCAACTTCACCATTCTAAATAGCCTAGGAGGTACCTACAAGAAGGGTTTCCTTTGATACCTCCAACAATGAGACCATGATTAGGGAAATCTTGGGGAAGAAACCCAATCAACCTCCAAATCAGCTAGCTAATAAAAATTATCCCTCTGATAAAATCCCCACCAAGTAGAAAACCAAGAAAAACACAAGGATAAGAATAGTATTAAGGACAAGGCTCAAGTGCCTCAAGCTAACATATCAGTAGGGTTATTTAAAGGGAAATTAGAAACACATCCTTTTTTGACAACCATTAGAATATTTGGCAAGAATCTACACAATTTCTTGCTTGATTCAGGATCCTTAGCCAATGTCATGCCATTGGTCATGTGCAAGGCACTAGGAATAAATCCAAATCCCTCCACAAGAAAAGTGACTCAGTTGGACAAGATCGACGTGAGCATAGTTAGACAAATGAAGAGGATACCCATGCAAATTTTTGTTGATCCTAGGGTGTAGCAAGTAATTGACATTCAAGTTGCTGACATTCCTGACACATATGGAATCATACTAGGAAGGGACTTCACTTGTGCCTTGAACGTATATGTTACAAAAAATTATTCCAATCTGTCATTGCCTTGGAAGGGGCTTCCAAACTAGATCTGCATTGACTAGGAGCCTAGGATGAAATTCATGATTACTAAATATAACAATACGAATGAGGTATTTCTCATAGAAACAAAGATGGGTAATTAATGTCCTTTGGATTACCATGATGATGAATAATTGTAGGAGGAAGAAGTGGTTGAGGACGTTCTTCTTGTATTATGTAGTTCTCCCACTAACTTAACTCATGTTCTTGATAATATGAAGGTGTTGATTCAATAAAAAGATGAAGAGTCTTGTGAAGATGGTCATCTTAGGTTGTTGGATGGATTCCAATAGTTTATACAAAAATGCATCCAGGATCAGCTCAATATAGGAGTAAGAATGGACTTTCTGGAGCTATTATTACCCAGCTAGTGCAAGGTACACAATGCTTCCCATTCTGAATTTGAATGCTATATATGCCAACTAATAGAGGAACATATAGTAGGGAAGATCAGTCCTGAATGGAGGCCCCAAGTAGAAAATTCAAATCAAGGCTATGTTGAATCTACACAATCACCCAAGGCTACTAAAGTAGATATATAACAAAGAAAGAAAGTGTGATCCACCAACTCCAGGATCTAGCGCCCTCTTATGTTTTGGACACTACAATTTTATGGATCTAAGTCCAAGCATGAGGTAGGAGTTGGATTTGAACCCATTAGTTCCACAAGTAAGGTGTATTTTTGTACCCATAGGTTCAAGTTTTATTGCAAATATATTGTATCAAAGTATGAAGTACTAGTTCATGGACTTTTAATGGAACTAAGAAAGACTGTTAAGATGTTACAAGTCTTTGGTGATTTTAATCTGGTAGTGAAACAAGTTAGGAAATTGTAATCTTGTCATGATAAAAGGCTATCAAATTAAGCACGAGCTCATGGAATTTTAATGGAACTAAGAAAGAACATTAAGATGTTACAAGTCTTTGGTGATTTTGAGCTAGTATTGAAACAAGTTAGGAAACTATACTCCTATCGTGATAGAAGGATAGAAAATTATATACATAGGGTATGGGATCTTATAGAGGGTTCAAATGTGTTCAAAATTCAATTGATCTCACATAGTAAGAATTAGAATGATAATTCCTTAGCTCAAGTAGAAATCACCCTCCAACTCCTCTCCTTAACTACTCTAAATAAATTCACAATGGAGCTCACCTCTACCCTATCAAAGCCTGACAATGTCACCAATTTCCAAGTTTTTATTGACGATAAGCACATTTTGGACTTCATTACAAGTTTTAATTTATTCTCCACTCTACCATCAATGAGCTAGAACTTGAAGAGGTTGCACTTGATATAGAGGGAGTAATCAACATGAAGAGTAACACAATACCGTGAGCTATGGTTCAACTAGAGAATATATTCGATCTAGATCAGATTAAAAAATAGGATCAGAAAATCTAAAAAAGAGTCAATATATCATCAATGTGATGCTCATAACCTAGGTATAAATGAAGAAGTTAAAAATGTGTCCATAGGTAAGGCATGCACATCAAAGGAAATAAAAGGGATTATTGATGCTTTGTGAACCTATTATGATGTGATTTCCTAGGGATATGAAGACTTGAATACCTATGATACATCCATTATTACTCATACCATTCCCCTCAAGCCAAACGTGAGTCCTTTTAGGGAATGCCAACGTTCAATCAATGCTTTGTTGGAACCAATCATCTTTAAAGAAGTTTAAAAGATGTTGTCTTCCCAAATTATTTTTCTAGTCAGGACTCTACTTGGGTGGAGAATTTGGTTCTAGTTAGAAATAATAATGGAGAGATTAGATTATGCATGGATTTCTAGAATTTAAATAGGGCATATAAATAGGAAAATTACTTGGTGACTTCATTGGATGAGGTATTGGAGATTTTCAACAAGTCTCAGATGATTTCCTTACTAGACGCTTACTCAGGATATAATCAGGTAATGGTATAATATGAAGATAAGCATAAAAAAAATCACCATAAAGTGGGGAATGTTTGCATATAGAAGAATTTTGTTTGGATTGATTACTGCAAGTGCCACATTCCAATGTGCCATGGATATTGCCTTCAAATCCATCATTGGAAAAAGTATCTTTATACATATGGATTACCTCACTGTGTTCTTGAAGAAAAGAGGGGACCATATCTTCGATCTTTCCAAGCTCTTTCAAAAGTGCAGAGAGTCCAACATCTCATTAAACCAGAAGAAATGCATCTTCAGAGTGACTAAAGGAAATTTGATAGGAGATGCAATTTAAAAATAAAGGGATCTTTGTAGATCCATAATTCATACAAGCCATACTAAAGATTCAACTCTTGGGCAGCAAGAAAGAAATGAAATCATTCTTTGGAAAGATCAACTTCTTTAGGAAGTTCATCATCATCTTTGCTGAAATCATCACATGACTGAACACCATGCTCAAATAGTATGCCAAAGTAGAGTGGACGCTTGAAGCTAAATAGGATTTTGAAGAAATAAAGATGGCTATTACTGATGTTGATGCTCTGGTGTTGGTCAGTCCATATTATTTAGCTATTATATATCTATTCATTTTCCTTAGATAATTCATACACCAGCATGTTAATGCAGAAGGATGACGAAGGGAACAAAAACCCTATGGAATTCATGATTTCTCCGCTAAAACATGTTGAACTACCATACCATAATGTTGAAAAGTAGGAATATGCATTTTTTAGAGGAGTTAAAAAATTTAGACATTACATCTTGAGGAACAAGGTATTTTCCATTGTCCTAGATCCAATAGTCAAGACCTTGTTAATTCAAAATGAGTTAGGAGAAAGAAGAGGAAAATGGGTCATGTTGCTACAAGAATATGACATGGAGATCTATCATATTAATTTGGTTCAGAGGCAATCCCTCACTCGTACAATAGTAGAAATTGAGATTGATCTCATAGTTTAGCAGTACCACTTAGAGGATGTTTCCCTAGGTGAGTGGTATGATGATACTATCTATTACCTGTTGAACAAAAAATGTATGTCATGGCTACAAGGAGTTTAGAATCATGCTCTAAATTGAAGAGAAACAACTATATGTTACAAGGATCCATATTATACAAAAGAAACCATGAAGGGATATATATTAGGTTCCTTGGAAAATCATAAGCAACCGAAGTGTTGAAACAGTTTCATGACAAGTTTAGTACTGGCAATGAATCTGGTTCCTCAACCATTAATCATATTATATGAGCTGGGTACTATTGGTCAATATTGTTTAAATATGTGCACAACCACATTAGAACCTACCATGTGTGCCAAACAACCTCCACTAGTGAAAGAAATTTTGTTGTCCCACTGCAACCAATCTTGGAGGTAAGGCCTTTTTCTCAATGGGGACATGACTTCATCAACCTAGTAAGCCTACCTTACTCTATAGGCCACAAGTACATTTTGATCACTTCTAATTACTGTACTAGATGGACTTAAGCAATAACATGTAGGAAATGCACAATTGAAGTAGTAACTATTTTATTAGAAATTTTTATCTTAAATTACTTTGGTTTCTTGTTTTACCTTGTGTGTGACAATGGCCCTGCCTTTTCATCCCTTAATTTTTCTAGTTGGGCCATTAATTATGGAATTGTGCTTAAATTTTCATCTAACTATTACCCTCAAGGAAATGGCCTGGCTGAATTCACAGAAGAAATTATGCTAACTATGATAAAGAAACTACTCGACAAGAACCCAAAATACTGGCACACCTAGCTACATTTTTTGTTATTGGTAGATCTCCCTCATCACAAGGCTGCCTTGGGAAATTCCCCATTTCACTTAGTCTATGGATTAGAGCCCATTTACCCAGTCCACCTCAAAATCCCCACTCTTCAATTTGTTAATACGTATTATAAGGAGGGAGAACATCATGAAGACTACCTTGCTGAACTGTTGCACTTAGAATAAGTCCATGACCAGGAAATATAATTTTTTGTCAAATACCAAGACATAGTCAAAAGATGGTTTGATCATTGAGCCAAAGTAAAGGCCTTTAGGATTGTTCATTTAGTCCTTTGTTGGGACAATAACCATGAAAAGAAAGGGGGACATGAAAAAAATGACAATCTCTCACTTGGCCTCTTTTAGATTTCTTAAGTTCTAGGAGATAATACCTTTCACCTCAAAACCCTCATTAGAGAGGATGTATTTCTTGTCAATGAGAAATAACTCAAAAATTATTTCCTTGCTTGAGTTGTTCAAGTTCACCCCTTCGTATATAATTATATATAGGTTAGTGTAGGTTCTGTTGTTTCACTGCTTTTCTTTGCCTTGCCTTGCTCGCTTTCTTGGATTTTTTTTTTGTTGATGGTATTGTCTGATATTGATGTGGTGGCCATGATTGGACCATTAGAGGGCTCCATCTTACTACATGTTCATGTTTATTCTCTAGATACATCTTCATCTCGTACTATCAATTTCTAACTTCTCTCGTGAAGTGAGGTTCCTTACTTGAACTTCAACTTGGTATAAGATGAAACCCTTACTTGAATCCTGTCATGTCTATCTCAGATTACACAAGAAAACATGCCTTAAATATCTCTGATGAGCTATACAATAGTCATTACAAGGTTTTCAAGGTCATAGCGGTAACTTCGTCGAGGTATGGATGCTTATCTAGTAGCAGAGAAATTTCCAAGTTACTTTTGGGGTTGGATAACTTACGTAGCTTGACTTAGCTAATTGAATGTTGTTCATTATGGTATCTGAGGGAATGGAATGAAATCACTACACATAATTCTAATATTTCCTTGTGATTGAATTCAACCAAGGATCCCATCCTCCTTTAAGTTCTAGTTAGTTTATGGGAACTAGCTTCTGGTCTGTGAAACCATAGATTTTGGGTTCTGGATGAATCCTTACCCTTAGAATGCTTGGGAGAATTCTCCTATAAAATTCACCATTTATTGTGCCTATAACAAACATGCTTGTTTGGACCGAGGACTCCCTTTTTCTTTTTTCTTTTATAAAGTCATTTTTGCCTTTTCCTCATTTTGTGTGCCCCTAATTCTAAGCCCAAATCAGTCACATGCCATAAATTCATCATATTTCAAATGAAGAAAGTCACCACCCCAAAATTCCCCAAGTCTTTGGCTTTTGTGAAAATGCCTCTGTGGGTTTCCCTTAGTCCTTTGCCTCGGCATCCATAAAGCTCTACAGAGCCATGTCTATGGGTTTCTCTTTGTGGGTCATAGCTATTCCTTTGTTTCTTGACTAGTGGCCAACATCAGACATTAGCCTGCATGTTGAGCCCCACATCATGCTTCATCGTCTAATGGCCACACCAATTCACCTCTTCACAAGTCCATCTACCATGCCTACCATTGTACCCTATATTTATTTTGAGACATAAATGAACTTTCACCTATAAATACACACCCTAACCTATCATTTTCACTGACCTGGTTTAAATTTCAAATGAGAGAGATAGAGAATGGAGACCTCATGCCCTTATCATGGCTTGTCTTTGATCAAATTGAGGTTTCCATCAAATTTTTGCACTAGCTTTTGAAATATAAAATGCATGCTTTTTGTAACTAAGGTTTGTAAATTAATGGTAGAATTATGGAAAGTAAAACTTAAATCTCTCAATAGCTATCATGACATTCATTCTTGCATGAAATAATTCACTCCTCACATTGTGAATCTTCATTAAAATCACTCAAAATGTGCCCTAATCATCTTATAAAACTAGGAATTTCCTTCACCGTTCTTCATGCGGCTAAAATAACTTTGTGACCTACACCCTCATCGTTGTCACCTTGGTCAAAACCAAGAAACCACCAAGATGGTTAATTTTTTATCTCATACTGGAGGAGTCATATTGATGTCTTCTTGCATACTACCACCTTACCTTTTCCATTAGATAACGACATCATCTTAGCCACCTTTTGTATCATGGGTCACACTATCCTCTTCACTATGGAGCCCTCATCTAAACTATTGCCTTGTCCAAAAAATTGTTGGTTGTTTCTTGTGGGCCATTATGTGTAGCTCACCATTATCCCTCTATCATTTCTTAGCGGCAAAGTCATCCCTCTATTCTGCATTGCAGAATCAAATTCCTTTGTCACTGCCCCAAGGTTTTCAAAAATACCAAGTTAAAAGGACCTGTAGACTGGTTTATGTGGGTGGCTACTTCCCTGCTACTGCTTCCTAGCATCCATGCACCTATGGCCTTCTGTATGTTGGGTTCCATAGAGGACCTTCTCATCACTGAAACTTTAGAATTACAAACACACGAGAATGGTCTGAGAGATCATTGTGGATGTGCTTATGCGGATCTCCACCTATGGAACATCGTCCCTCCAATTTCATCTCTAATTAAAAATCTATGATAGCTGATTGATGGCTCCCTTCTGCATCTTCCAAAATTGCTAAGCTTTAAATGCATATCACCAACATCTGAAGCACCTGTGGGTTCCGTAGTGTGGAATTCCAAATTCAGACCACCACCTTATGAATTTCCTTACTTAATGGTGAAGATTCCAACTGTCCTTCAAGCTTCCTTCCCCCACATGTCTTAGACCCAAAAATGCCTTGAAACTCAATGAAGAAACTTCAAGTGCCTCATAATCATTTTTTTGCACATGCCAAATTGCCTCATTAGAATTGTGATTACCAAATTTGTAATGTGAAAATTTTGTTGTGAGCGACTGCCTATGGGTCTCTATGGCCTTGGTGCCATCCTACTCCTAGTCCCTCCTAGTGGCTTCCAACCTAGGGAAACCCACATCCTTGGATACACATTTCTATATGTGATCTAAAAGAGCTTTAAATTATGGATATTGATTAATTTTATGATCTCCTAATGATGAATTATTGGATCTAACCCTCACTTTGGAGGATTTGACCAACACTTTCCATGTTTTATGTATGAATACAATTATTACATCCCTGTATGTAGGATTTTTGGAACCTGTTGTGGGTCCATCAAGAAAGTCTATTGAGAAAATTGATAAAGGAAAGAAGCCTACACATGCGCTAAGGGGAAAAGAAGAGAAAGATCATATGAAGTACCAATTTCATAGAGTGGAGTGAACCCTCAAACTCTCTTCTACTTGGGATTCAGTTTCTGACACAAATCTTGGGCATGTGTATATAGATGAGTTTCAACAAAGGGTAATATTTAACCCTACAACAGTGTCACCAAAGTACCTCAGGAGCTATTCAAAAGTGACTTATTTGAGGAGTACCAGGATTTGGTCACCCTATTGAGTGAGGTAATGGGACTACCAATTGCCACTTTCATTGAAGAGTTGGTGTTCTACTTTATTGAGGAGATGATCCAAGGGGAGGAAAAGTTCCATTGGGCCAAGATGATCAACAATAATCTAATCAATCAGCTCATGTCCATCAATAAAATCTCCCATTTCTACATGGCTTCATATTTTGTGTACCTCTTAGCAGAGAAGTTCCCATACAAGGGACTCTTTAGTTTGTGAATCCTAGTAACCATGAAGGGGTATCTTAAGTTTTATGAATCCTATCCTTAGTTACAATAAAGAAAGTTCAAAAGATAATATCAGAGGGTAAATGATGCCTTCGTTACACACATCATCAAACTCTTGGGAGGAGAATTTGAGAGAAGGGTGTCACATAGCACAAAGGCCTTCATCCAATAGTTTGGGTAACTATTCATATAGTTCAGAAAATTAGCATACATTAGATTAGAAGGATTCTCAAATAGGCCCTATCAGTTTCCCCACAATTTGAATGATCACATAATCTTGCTAGAAGTTTCTAGGTAGCTATAGAATGCTCACACACTATTAAGCAATAAGCATCAATCTATAATTCCATATCCCCTAACCTTTGGGAGAGTAATATATTTGTTCCCCATTACTCAATGTGTAGAATACTTGGATAGGGAGTTGATAGAATATAACTTGGACCCTCACATAGACCAAGAGAGAATGGACCACTATGGTAAATTGAAGAAGTGGGCTAGGAGACAATATGCCCATTGACCCCACATTGAGGATTTATGGGACAACTTTAATGATGATAAGGAGGTGTGAATGAGGCACTATATGAGAATGATGACCCGGATTGTGAAATTAATATATCTATTCCCTGTCCCATATTAGGTGGTGGAAGAGGATGATAATATTATTGATGATAGGTACAATGGTTTTACCAACCTTCCCCTAGCTATCATTGATTGGAGTGAAGAAGAGGTCACCTACCTTGATATATTGACCCAACCTATTGAAAACAAAATAAGATAGTGGGTAGATACCTATATTACTAAGCTTAAGGTATAGGGCACTAACTTGACATATGGGGAGCTCAAGGATGACCTTCAGAGAAAAAAATAGTGGCTCAATTATTGCCTCATCAGGAGAGGCCCCCCAAATCCCCATCGGTGACAAGTTCAAAGAAAAGTAAGGATGCACCAAAGCGATAGTCAAATCACAAGGTATATTCAAGTAAATCCACTGAGGTAGATTCCTCCAAGAAAGCTAAGAAAATGGGGAAGTTTATACTTGATATGTCCACTATCAAGGAGGAGGATCCCCTACATGAAGAAGAAGCCAAGCAATTGTGTTCAATGCCCGCAACTTCCACTCCAACTACCGCTACTACTGTTGCCACTCCTCCGCCAACCACCCCTCAGGATATTTTCTATCTCATCTCCACCCACTATGGACATTTTAGTCCACCTCACCTCCATCCTACTGACTGCTCTGGTAATGATACTTGAATCCTCCTCCTTGTTGGAAGTGGATTCACTTTGAGAGGGAGGGGGGTGAATCAGAGTGGAGTAATTTTAACTTTTAACTTTGAAGGCATAATGAAACTTTTACTTATTTAACCCGAAGTGACAGATTTCTTTAAGCAGGTGATCATTAACACTTTAGATAAGATTGACATGAGACTTGAATAACATTTATAGGCCATATTAAAAGCATCATATGATATTGTTCAATTAAATATTTATGAACAATCTTGTTGTGCTTTATCAAAAGAACTATAAAAATTCATAATATGCAACTTTGACTTTCTTTTGAGAAACTTCTGAGCATTCATATAATGAGCACAAAATGTAGAAGTTAATTCACTTTATGAAAGACATTTTGCATCAGTTTTGCACAATCTAAATTTGCATGACAAACTTGAGGAAATTGACTTTAAACTTTTAAACAACCTTAAAATATCAAAGCATTGAGAAACTGAATGAGAACAATAACATAAATGACTAAAAGAAGGATCATACAAGATAAACATAAATCACACAAATGCGAAACACAAAAAAAATCGAGTGGAAAACCCTCCTAGGGTAGAAATACCACTCCTAAATTGCTTTACTAGCTTAATTTCAAAAACCACTACTTACAATTCCTTGTAGGCTAATTTCTGAGCACCAACTCAAGGAGAACCATCACCTCATTTAGAGACACCAATCTCAAGGAGTACCAACCCTCATTTAGAGACCCAATCTCAAGGAGCACCAACCCCTTTACTATTTTAGTAAATCATACAATAATACAAAGGATCTCTCTATTTCTCTTTTATCTATCAAGTGCCTCTTGAAATACAATAACTAAAATCCTCAAAATTCCAAAATGAACCTTTAGAATTTTAGGCATTCTCAAGCCTTAACTCAGCTTGATTATCAACTCATATTTCAGATTTTTAATCTCAGAGCTCAATATTTTTCAATAGAGTCACTGTGATGTATTATCACAAGTTTTCCCTTTTGTTTCATATATTTCTTATTGTTCTTCTCTTCTTCAATTAACACTCACTTTTTGATTTTATACTTTTTCTTATGATACTGTTCAAAAATAGTTAACACACTGTGTTTTTTGAATTTTCAACCTCAAAGAATAATTACACTTACACCTCACATGCAAGTGTTGCCCTTTTTCTTTTTAGGTTTTTTTCTATAATAATTAAACCCCTAATCTCTCTATTTTCCCCTTTTTACATTATTCATCATTACATCCCACAAAGGGTTACGCTAGTTGCTCGATTTTTACTTTCAAAGAATTACTCAAAGATGATTATCAAGTTACCAGGCTATAGTCGAGCAACAATGATAGATGACATTGTGAACATAAGGGAAGGATCAATTTTAATCAGGTCTCCTTACAGGAGTACACAATAATTGTGCAAATATAGAAGTCAGAATGAAACATGTTCTCTCAAGTAGCCTGCACAAGCAGTGCTAAAAATAAAACAACATAAGATCTACAATAAACCAACTCTTCAATTTCCATATAGAAGAAAACACTTATCCCATATTAACCGTGATTGTAAGGGTAATGGTTCTGCAAGGATAAATAAATGAGTACCACTGAAGACTAGAAAAAACATTACCCATTAAAGATTTGCTAGGTTTGTGAAGAGATAGATCAACTTGAGCTCTTTTCCCATTTGAGTTTCCATCTGATGGCAAGAGATTGATAGGTGAAACAGCCATTGTCATGATCTTCCCTTCTTCCTTATAAGCTATCAAAGTTCAATAACCCTACAAATTTCTCAATGAAATGACTAAATGAAAACTATCATGATGGCGGAAAGAGTAGGGTTCCAAACCCTTTGAGCAACATAAATAATGTTTTGACTTAAATATCCAAAATAAACACACCATAATCCTTTGCAAATAAGGATACATATTTGGAGTCTGAGAGGAGAAACATTAATAAATCGAAACCACATTTTAAGGATAGATGTTGATTGTCATTGACATTATATGTTTCCAAGATAGTAAATGCCAAGTCACTTCCAATGTGGCAATTGAAAAATAATCAGGCTATATACCAGTTGTTAGCCTTGATGCCAAATAAATTATAAATTAATAAACTTGATTCAATGCAAATAGGAGATCAAATTAAATCCCTTTAACCAAAGCCGATTTTCCCTCACATTTAAGTCCAATAGGTTGTGAAGAGATAAATACTTTGACGAATATCAAGATGCTAGTAACTAATCAAGCCATGATTAATAAACCTAAATAATGGATTATAGAACATGTAACCATAAATCCTCAACCGAGATCTGCACAAGGAGCCAAGATATCAAAGCCACCAAATAATATAATATCATCAATGAAGTAAATGTGTTAATCAAATGAATACAAAATATTAACTGTGAAATGCCAAGGCACCAACCCAGGGCAGTTTTGAAATCAAGGACAAATGCCATAGAAGAATTCAACAAATTCCCCCTTTGTCCTTGATGGAAAAAATATGAGCCATATGAACCACTATTTTCTCCTCCTTTTTGTAACAAGGACAAAGGAGGAATCCTGTGATATACATCAACGATTGATACCGAGGTGCAGATATAACAAGAATGTAGCAAAAATTGTAGACCCAATTACCATAAGCCATTATGATCACAACACCAATGAATACCAAACAATGAACCAATTCTTTCAAGCACCTCTATTTTGATGCGAATGCAGAGGAATCATCATTTTAAGAACCAATACCATGGTCAATTTTTATACCTATTCATTCCTAAAACAAACACATGCCCATGTAAAAATGTGACCAGTAACATAAACTTAATTCATGATCTTGAACAACCATGAATGCTAATGGATATCATCTTAATGTCTTGAATTTAAACAAATGTATCAATTCTAGGTTTGACATCAAGATAAAACCAAAATGACTAATAAAACCAGCAACATCATAAGGCTACATATATGAACACCACTATACAATCACAATCCAAGCAACTTGTCAAAGATTCATAACCAGAACTGCACACCAAGGCCAACTGTTCCACCTTTTGGTCATATTAAACTTAATTATCCATATTCAATTGTAAACACATTTTTATCAGTATGAATAACCATGCACTAATGCATATATTTTTGTAATGAACATATGGCAAACCTCAGTACCAACATATAAAAATTAAGTGCATGTTATGGAACATGTGAACCAAGAACCAACTATTCATAGTATGTACCACCTAGATTATGTAAATGTGTCATCAAAGCCAGTATTGTTACCAAGAACATCTGAAAGACAAACAACCAATGAATCCAACTGCAAATACAATTAGAACAGAAAACAGTGATAAGTAGGCTATAAGAGAGCAACTATAGAACCAAGGCCGCACAACAAAAAAGCTTTACAATTTATTTTTTCTAATCCGTAAGACACCATTTATTTTCTCAAACTTATTGAAAATGTGTGAATTCTTCAGTTAGTGACTCTTTATCGTTGATTCAATAACTTACTCAAGGAACCAGGAGTAATGTAACTAGGCCAACATATTTTCATTTCAACAAACCTTGCTCTTCAGAATAACATCCTTTACCAGAATAGCACAAAGTAGCCAAATCAATAGCATATAGTCCACTACATAAGTCTCAAGTCACCAAACTATCAGTATCATATAGAAATCAACTGTCAAATGAAAATATTGATCATTAGATGTCTATTGAAATTGTAGACATTGAAAATTGGTCTATGCCTACAAACACCACTTTCGACATAATTCTCTATTATCCATGGTCATTATCAAAGAATGTTTATTATTTAATTACCTTTCTAACACATATTTCCTCTATTAATTAAATACCCCTTTTAATTAATTCACTAATTCATTAATTCATTTATTCAACTTGATTAATTAAATAAATCAGAATTATTTAATTATGTCACTAACTAATTAATTCTTCCTTCTTAATTAAATAATTTATTATTTAATTACCCCTTTGTCATATTTCAACTATAATTAAATATTTACTATTTAATTATTCAATTTATCGTTTTCAACTATCAAATTAAATAAATTATCTTTATTTATTTAATTAAGTCTTTCATTTTCGAATGTTGAATTAAATTAAAATTTAATTCATTTATTAATTTTTTATGTCACATTCTTTTGTCATTCAGTTATCTAATTCATTCACTCACCTTCTGACTCAAGATCTATTTTAAATCCGTCAATCATCTTCAGGTTCAATATCTAATCGTCTCTGCGAGAGGACTCTCTATCACGACTAGTCAGTTAACTAGTTCTAACTCATGTGCATGAAAGCATTTATTAATTAAATATCTTTAATTAATTAATTAATTTATTTATATATGCATTCAAATTATTCATCTTCGAGTTCTAACTTTTTCTTTGACATTCAAAGTCTATTTCTTCTATTTTTGAAGACTCTTAACTAAAGATTAAGATCTAGAACTCTTGTTCTTTCTATTTTTGAACACTCTTGACACAAGATTAAGTTATCGTTCTAATTTAATATTTATCTTGCAATATTTTCTAACTCATGTTCTATCTGACATAAAACTCACATCACATGACATTCATCAATCTCGTCCGTCAATCTCTCTTTGAATCTGAGCCAATCATTCGAAAACCCAAAATCTATAAAATGGCTTGTCATTATCATTATTCCCCCTCCCAAAATCATACACTTTTGAGAAGAAAATTATCTTCTATATTTTTCTTAGACATTCAACAAGGTTATGCTTGCATCAATACTGAAAATCTGGGGGCAAGAATAATAAAACAATAAAATGAAGGGAAATCGAGATAATTCAAAGGAGTGGACACATATTTGGTGAGAGCTTTCCAATTGATTTGTTTAGTTTAATTATGTTTACTTGCTTTGTTCTTTGTTGTTTTGATTTAGATAATTTGTTAGTTTAGAATTGATCATTGTAATTTGTGCAGCAATTAGCATTAATCTAGAAAATCTAGGTCTACATTTGGTGAACCTGACATGAAGACACTTCAAATTCGCACATCTTTCCATTTTTCCATCTTTTAGTTTGCAGGTTATCATACGGCACACCGCATCTGCTCAAAAATATGACGCATTTGTCTTCATGAACCGTATTTTCTACGTTCTGTGATGGATCGACTATTTTGCACTACATTTGTGATACTTTGCAATGCATCCACCTATCAACAATTCATACCACGTTTGACTGTCAACAGGAACCGCATCCGCTAGTCAACATTGCACCACATCTATGGCTTGAAAATCTGCATCTCCATGGTAATATTTTTTTCACTAATTATTTAATTCCGTACATTTGCATTCTCATTTTCATTTTTTCATGTTTTTTCATTTTTTGCTAATGTTTGTGTACAACCGTGTTAAGGTGGATTAACTTAGTTTTTGCAGGATGAAACATAGAAGACCACATAAAACCAAAAACCATCATTTTCTGTAGGATGAAAGTTGAAGACACCAAAAACAAACTACTGATTACTTTGCATGCAAGACCTAATGAATTTGTTTTATTTGAATTTACTTTTTTTTGGTAGATAAATCATTGTCATTTGGATTAAAAGGAATCAATATTTGCTTTGTTTGGTGTGAAAGAACATTTATGTCACCCTTTACAATTTGGTATATCGAAGTATTCTCTCCCCTTGCGCAATCATGTGATCTTGGGTGTAAGAGAAATGGTTACTGACTCTAGAATTTGGGCCTATCTTGGTGGGAAAAAGTACTCACTCCAAGATGACTCAGACTGGTAACATGCTAAAGCCAAGTGACTTCCACCCGGTATATAAAAATGTATTTCTGGAGAAACCCCAAAAATCACACTCACTATTCCGAAGAGAAGGGCATAAATGGTCTCTCACCAAGATGAATAGTGCCCTACGAATGGAATGCCCTCACTAAACACCATGTTGTAGTTTTTCCAAAATCCTACCTATTTGTTGGTGCAGCAAGTTCGGACCTGTGAAGTCGTCTTACATTCTTATGGTTCATGTGTGGAGATGAGATGTATGCCCTAGGATTTTCATGGTTAGAATAGCTTGGTTGCCTCATATAAGTGAGTGTCATGGAGGGGATCCAATGGGGTCAAGCTACTAGTCATCCGCCTTGAATATGTGTAGCTAGATTTATCCAAGTAAGAACCCAACAAGTATTGTCCATGAAGCGTAGGTTGTAAATGTTTTCTTTTTTTAATAGTTCTATCACCATAAACTAAAAACACACTAATTTCTATGCTTGTTTTTTCTATATTCGTTAAAACACTTGATCAACAAAATAGAGTCAGCTGGAAAAAAATCTTCGAAAAAAATGCAACTGTCAAACTGAGTTGCAACTATCAATTTTAACACTACATCTGTCCTAGCGAGTCACAATTGTTAGGGGAAATGTTGTATGTGTCTGTCAACAAAGTCCACTTTTACACAGTCCAAGTATTATGAGCCATGACTATCAAAATTTGAGTCGCATGTGTACATGCAAGCCACATTTGTCAAAGGAAAAACCGCATGTGTTTGTCAACAAGTTTAGGTTCACAGAGTCATTATTCCAAGTCGCAAATGTTACCGTGAAAGGCATCTATCAAAACATAAACCACATCTATCACAAGTCCAAATCACCAGTCGACATTTGAAACCTCTTTTTGGTCAAATCACTGCATATGATTGTTAAACCGCATCTCTCAAAATTAGAACCACAACTGATAGGTGAACTACATTTGACTGTCAATAGAAAACTTAGCAAACTGTAAATCGAGTCTAAAACATAACTATTATTTTTCACTTTTGTTTATTAAGATCAACCTTGGACATAAACTAAATATTTTTCTCAAAAAACCTTTCATCATTAGGTGTCATATATGTCTTAGTCACAGTCAATGTCTTAGTCATAGTCATCCTAAGTTGCATGCATATAGATACTTCCTAGGAAATTGCATATTGTAGAATAAATAACTTTCCTCGTCATTGGATATGTTCATGTCTCGATTTGTCACAATCATTGAACCTAGTCACTTTAGTTCTATTTGTGAATCTTTCTAGCTCAATAGTCTAGTTTGAGAAATTCATCTTGCCAACCATCTTTTTCCTACAATCAGGTTCCTTGGTCAAATTCAAATCCTTGCATGCATTTATTCCATAGGTGGTAGGTTATACCCATTTTAGAATCATTTACCATCATATTCTACTCGATATTTCACATATTGTCCATCCTACCATATGTCATCTTAGTATACATCATTTTAGAAATCCTTTTAGCAACATCCTTTATTGTCAGAAAATCCAAAAACATAGCAATAGGACATATCAATTTTTAGACATAGTCTACATTACCCCATTTTGAGAAAATTTTCATGGTCGAAACAAGGTCTCAAAAGAAACAAAAAGCAATGTCGGACCCTAACGAATTTTTCAATCCTTTCACAAATCAACCATCAGGGAAAGAAAGACCACATAGACCTTTGCTTGAAAAACAAGTCACTAGGGACACACATGAACAAGTTTACATTGAAGACATAGACACAACAATACAAGATCTTGAATTTGCATCCTTTATGGGTGAGTGTTTGGAAAATGATCCCCAATGATATCTAGTAAATTTGCTAGCAGAGGGTGCCACACTACCGCTAGGATTTGATATTCATACTTTGCAAACTGTGGCATCAAGTGTTTCTATTCCCCAAACCACCACAGTAATACTAACTAACATACCAATTCAAACATTTTCAATTGTGAACCCAACCCCTTTCAACATAGCACAAGGTTTACAATTTACTGCGGGAGCAACTTCATCAAACCCCTTTGGCACCAACACGACTAGTAAAAGATCCAAATTTGGCATGAATATTCCTATACCAAATAAAAACATTCTAACAAGAAATATTCCTAATCCAAATCAGAACATGCAGACACAAAATATTCCCAATCCAAATCAGAACATCCAGACAAGATATATTCCCAATCCAAATCAGAACATTTAGACATGGAAGATTCCTATACCAAATCATAATATTCAAATAGGAAATATCCCCAATTTGAATCAGAACATTCTAATGGGATATATTCCCTCACCAAATCACAACCCGTCATAGAACATGGAATTTCAAAATATCTACATTGATCCAAACAATGCCAACAACATGTCCTTAACACAAGTAGCTATCCTCCAAAACCAAATGCAAACTCTTCAATAATAGATGGACAACATGTCTATGTTAGGAAAATGAACTATCTCAGATCTATGTCCATCTCCATTCAACAAAGTGCTTTATATGACACCTTTCCCCCATGGATACATTATACCAAATTTTCCAAAGTATAATGGGAGGAAGAATCCTTTGGAACACATTAGATAATTCTTAATGGAATGCCTGGAAATATCATATGACCCCACATACTTGATGCAACTATTTCCGCGAACCCTTATAGGGATAGCACTCGAATGGTTTTCTAAATTACCATATGGCATACGATACTGGGGTGAATTAGCTGAGAATTTTTTCGAACACTTTGATTTTAACATACACAATGAAGTAAAAATAACAACCTTGTGCCAGACGACACAAACAAGCAGACGGAAAAACTTTCACCACTTTCTTCTAGAAATGGAGAAGTCTAGCTAGCAGATGTCTAGTTGAAATACCCAAAAAATAGAAGGTCACGATATTCCTTGAAAACATCAATCCAAAACAGAGAGGTGACTTACGGGTACATTGTTGTACTTCATTCTTAGACTTGGTACAAAAGGGCATCATCCTTGAAAAAGGCCTTATTGACAAAGGATAAATAAAAGTACCAAGTAGAAACCCAGTTGTCCAACATCAAAACGCACCAAATGATAGAAACAAATTCTAGTCTAGAAACAAAAATGTTATAAATGATGAGATTGTTGATGTTAAAACCATACATACGGGACTAGTTATCACAATTCGATGTTACAACCCAAATCAAGACATGATGAATAGTCCAGATCAAACAACCAGTTATGTCCAAAATTCACAACAAAAACAACCACAAAGGAGATTTCCTACACGTGAATTTACCCCTTTAGGACAACCAATCGAGACAATTTTCAAAGAGTTGATTAAAGATAATCGCATTAAACCTTTGGAACCATGAGAAGATGATCTTGGATAGTTTAAACCTTCATGGTGGGACAAAAACACCTATTGTGACTATCATCACACAACAGGACACAACCTACAACAATGTCAACAACTAAAGAATATTATATAAGACTTTGTTGAAAATGGAACCATAGAGGTCAATGGCTGAAAAATACTAAGAACAGTGATCATAAAGTCTTCACAGACCCATTACATGACCACACAAAAGGAAAAGACTCCAATTTGGGAACCAATATAATCCATCGGCCAATTATACCAATACCAAGTATGACTATGGTAAAGGAACGATCATAAATCACCTCCGAGCTGTAAATGAAAACGTCAATACCATCATCATTAAGAAGAATTCAGAATGTGCTATAAACACATGTAGAACTAAGATAACTATTCTAGGTCCTTCTTTTGAGCCACCTACGCAGACATCCAAGTTTAGATACAATCTCCTTGATCAATTGAGAAAAACCCCCACACATATATCCATTTTGGAACTATTGACTTTATCACCTGAGCATTGAGGCATTCTTGATAAAGCTTTGCAGATCATGATTGTTCCTACAGACTTAGATTTCAATCATTTTTAAGAAATGGTGGGATATTTAACAAACTCGCATCATGCCACATTTTCCCAACAAGATTACTCGACCGAAAAGTTTGATCATAATGATCCATTACATCTTGAAGTCCTAGTCCATCAAACCAAATTCAGATGAATCTTGGTAGACAGAGGAGGAAGTTTGAACCTATGTACCAAAAAATTGGTTAAGGCATTAGGATTCTTTGAAGAATGCATAGACACCTCTAAGAGTATATTCATCAAGGCTTATGATGATGAGGAAAGATCATCCAAAGGAGTTGTCACACTCCCTATTAGAATTGGCCCAATAATTATGAACACCATCTTCCAAGTCTTGGATGTCACCCTTTTGTACAACCTGTTATTAGGTAGACCTTGGATACACACAATGAAAGTTGTACCTTCAACATATCACCAATGTCTTAAATTCCCGTATAATGGCACTAAGATCATGATTGATGGTGATCCAGATCCCTTTCAATATTATACAAGACTAAGGGAAATTCCACATTGATAGGTACCAGTTAAACAAGAAGCTTCATCATCCTCTCTATCCCTATACGTTGACCCATCATGTCTTACTAGGTCCATTTCATTCAAACCACCATCATCCACTCCTAAGGTCGAGATCCAAGACAAGGGTTGTGGAAAATATTACATAAAGGCATCATACTGTGTTAGTGAACTGGCTCCACCTATGGCATGTGGTCTACCCATGCTAAATAGAATATAGTCAGTAGTCATATTTCATGTTCCCCCTACAATGAGATTGACCAAATGGGGAGAATTAAGTGAAGAAATTGTGGTTAAAGGTGATACTACCTCTTGGTTATATCAAGAATACAATGAATACCCCTCACCGTCTATTCAAATAGCGAAGGAAAAATATGGAAAAGGATTTAAGATAATGCAAAATGAAGGATATGATGGGAATAGTGGGTTAGGACTTCATCAAAATGGAAGGACGGAACTGATCACTGTCTCATCATGACCAAAATACCTAGGGCTAGGGTTTCAACTGCTTAGAATTGGGTTTTCTAGTACTTTGTCACCATTTCAAGAGGAAGTAAGTGCTTATGCAGACATCGAGATAACTCATGAGTTGCTTCCCCTTGTTTATGATGAGTCTCACGAACCACATCCCCCAATTTACAATGAGTCTCACAAACCACTTCCCCTAGTTTACAATGAATCTCCCAACTCAAGCGATTGTGAATGGGATTGATTTTCCTCTACCAGTACCATGAAAATAGATGATCTCTTTGGAGAATTGGACCTAAAGATAAAACCTGTACCAAAACCATCTAGTCCCCATCATAGGAAGCACTTGTCTAAAGAAGAATGACATAAGCACTATTATTGGGAAACCCTTGATCATGCATCTTGGGCACCTACCAAACCATATTCTGATGACTCAGCCCTTACAATAGTCCCACAATAGAGTATAAATACCTATAGGAAAAATAATAAGAAGTAGTTAGTCCAAAACTTATGTGATCATGTCAAGCACTCTATATTCACCTTGTCATCTTCTACCTTTAATAACTCTAATGATGACATGCCTCTCATATATCCTAAAATTATCAACTAGGATCAACAAGGTACACCCATCATAGATAAATTTGAGAATGATGAAGCAATTACTGAGTTCATTAGACTTCGAGAAGGCATATCAAGAGGGGATCACATATCCGAGGGTGAAAACCTCTCTAAGGCACACAAGGATAGAGGTTTAAATATTCTCCCCGTCGAACACAAAAATTCACCAATGCTAGTAGAAGAGTCTATTGCAGTCAACATAAATATAGAAGAAAACCCTTGGCACATATACTTTACAATATCATTGACAGAGGGAAAACAACCTAAGTTTAAGGAATTCTTCACAAAGAGACAGATAAACTTTGCATGGTCATATGCTAACATGCTTGGGCTGGATCCAAACCTTATATTACACCATCTACCATTACAACTAGGTATTAAGTCAATCAAACATAAGTTAAGGAAAATGCATCCACAGATTGCTCTACTGGTCAAAGAAAAACTTAAGAAAATCTTGGATGTTGGATTTATATGAACTATAGATTATGCATACTGGATTTTGAATCTTGTGCCAGTGACTAAACAAACTAGTGACTTTAGATACATCAACAAGGGATGTCCTAAGGATGACTTTCCTTTGCCGAACATAGACATGATAGTAGAGCTTACAGAAGGATACAAGATGGTATCCCTCATGGATGGTTTCTCTGGATATAACCAAATCAAAATCGTAGTTGAAGACTAGCACAAGACAACTTTCACGTGTCCATGGGGCACATACTATTGGAATGTTATGTCTTTTGGGCTTAAGAATCCAGGAGCTACCTATCAATAGGAAATGACTACAATTTTTCATGACTTTGTACAAACTCTCATGGAAGATTATGCACATGACATTATAGAAAAATAAGAAACAAGGGTAGATCATTTGAAGGTTCTAGACAAGATATTCCAGAGGCTAGAGAACTATCTTCAACATTGACATTAGAACTGAATGGAAATTATACTTTAATGGGTCCCATACACAACGTGGTTCAAGAGAAGGTATTCTATTTGTTACACCTCAAGGTGGAACCATTCCTAAATCATTAGATATTTCTTTCCCTTGCACCAACAACATACCAGAGTATGAAGCCTTAGTGACAGGATTAAAAATGGAAGTACAGTGGAAGATTAAGAGTCTACATGTTTTTGGTGATTCGTAGCTAGTATTCTGGCAAGTAAATGATGATTATGAGACTAAGGATGAGAAACTTGCCCCCTATAAGCGCATGGCTGACATTTTCAAGCAGTAGTTTGATGATATTTCCTTTCAACAAATACCACATATTTAGAATAGGGCTACAAATGCTATGGCAACTATGGGTTCCTTATTGGATATTCTGAGTAATGTGCCTAAGTTTGAGTTTTTGATTGAACAACTATTGGTCCCCACCTATGATGTCCCTGATTCTACGATGGTGTGTACATTTGTTGGTCCTACTTCCTCTTGGTATAAAGACATATTCAACTATCAAACTGACCAAACCTTACCTCTAGACCTATCAAAAAACCAATGCCAAAACTTTATCTGTAAGTCAGCTAAATACACCATCATCGAAGATACCCTCTATAGACGTACCTTAGATAGTTCCCTAATGAGATGTCTCGATGTTGAAGGCACAAACAACTTTGTGAGTGGTGCATGAGGGTATATGCGGATCCCATTCGAGTGGTCCTACTTTAGCCCATAAGATTATAAGATTAGATTATTATTGGCCTACAATGGAGAAAGACTCATATATCTTTGTAAAGAAATGTAGAAAATGTCAGATACATGGAGATTTGAGAAGAGCACTAGTATAGGAGCTTCATACGATTACATCACCATGGCCTTTTTCCCAATGGGGACTTGACCTCATAGGTAAGATACACCCTCCATCATCCAATGGCCATAAATTCATCATAATCACCACCGAATACTTCACCAAATGGATTGAAGCTATTCCCATGACCTACATCACCAACACGCAATTATCCAAGTTTATCTTAAACTATATAATTTTTCAGTATGGTGTCCAATAGTGAAAACTGCTTCGATGGCGCTATGGATAAGTACCATGGTGAAAACCTGGAAAATAGGCACCATGTGTAGTCAAACTTTCTCTTTCATCTACCATCACTCCAATCATAATTTTTTACCATCCCTCGTAATAAATGGTTGTCCTATCCATTTCTTGGAACAATTGGCATCTAACATCCATTCTGTCACATTTCCCACTCCATCTCACATGTCTTATTCCTGATTGGGGGAAAATCCTTGTTCTATGCCATGGCACCTTGTACATAGCATTAAACCATAGGAAAATGTCTTGAAAAATCCAAAAAACATTAGAAAACTTCAAAAACACAAAAAAATAAAAAACATGTCAAAAAAAATTCCCAAAAACAGAGTCAGAGTTAGTAATGTTATGTCAGTCATAGAAATAGTCAAACTATGTTGCCTCTACAACTAGATGTAGGCAAGGCCATCAGTCGATGTGACCTCGAGGCATTAGGTCTGTCTGTCTAGGTTTGTCATGTATCACACACATCAAAATCATGACTCTTTGTACATTTAAAGTCATTGGTCATCTTGAACTACAAGGTCTCTGTGTGTACAATGTAGGCAAGGCTAATCAATTGATGAGATCCTGAGACTGCACTAGGTCAGTCCAATAGGGTTCATTCACATTCACTAACAAACACGTTGCATATCATCATCTTAAGTACATATCTTTAGTCAGTTCTGACAGTTAAAGTTTGGTCAAACTACAAGGTCTTTGCGTCTACAATGTAGGAAAGGCTAATCAATCGATGAGCCCCCGAGGCCACATTAGGTCAGTACCTTAGGGTATCACCTCAAGTCATACACAGTCAATACAGACACACACTTTTAATCAATCAAAAAATTAAAACAATTCATGCACCAACAAGGAAACATCTCAAACAATCATCAAGTCAATATCAAACACATTGTCAAAGCGATCAACCTATGTCTTAGCAAGATATGTCTTTCTTTTCAACATACATCGTCAAATCGTCATAGCCTCATGTAGCTTGTTGCATCAACATCATCCGGCTCCAACGTCTTATACATCACATGTTTTTCTGAGACTAGGCTTTATCATGCCTTATACAGTTTGTCACCAAGTCAAAACTAGACTCAACATCTTATTGAGGTATGTGTCATCCCTCACATTACGCTATGTCAAACATCAACAATCAAACAATCCCACAAAATCAAGTTTTAGCGAATAATTTTATTTGGCTTTATGAATTTATATCTTATTTTGTCTTATATTTTTATCGATTTGTGAATTTAGTCCATTTACTAGCTTTCTCAAGGATGTCCCTTGAAGGATTTAGAGAAGCAAGGATGTCTCGAGACTCTTTTTCTTTGGCTTATGTCTGTGAACTATCTTTTTAACTTTGGTTTTTGAGTCATGTAACTAGTTTCCTCAAGGATGTCCTATCAAGGATTTAGAGGAGCAATGACATCTCTTGACCCATCTTTTATTTGTTTGTTGTTTGTGGTTTTTCAAGACAAAATGACTGGGGAAATCTTCTCCTTAGTATGAGTTAAGACACTCCTTGTCTACGACTGTCTATTTTTCGTAGATGGATGACTTTGTACACTATGGTCTATCTCATATCATGGTGTGTACTATCCATTTTTGTCATCTCCCACCCAATGATGATAAAAATCAAGCATAACATATTTGGCACAATATCAAAGATCATATTTCTCTTAATCAATAACCATTCTTTTTCAATACTAACTTTTTGAATTATCCATGCTAACATTTCTTCTTTTATGCATCTTCACCACCATTATCTATCCATTTTAAGAGCACACTCATGTTCTTCAAACTCGCTTATCCTCTCGAGGGGGCATACCACTACCTCCTCATCATTCTCCCTTTAACTAGGGCATACCCTAACCCATTTCATGTTGGGGCACAATCATGGCATATTTTCTTTGAAACAATGCCAAAACAACACTATATCAAAGACCAGCAAACTATAGACACCGAAAATTGGTCTAGGCCTATGAACACCACTTTCGACATAATTTTCTATTATCCATGGTCATGATTAAATAATTTTTATTATTTAATTACCTTTTTAACACATATTTCCTCTATTAATTAAATACCCCTTTTAATTAATTCACTAATTCATTAATTCATTTATTCAACTTGACTAATTATATAAATCATAATTATTTAATTATGTCGCTAACTAACTAATTCTTCCTTCTTAATTAAATAATTTATTATTTAACTACCCCTTTGTCATATTTCAACTATAATTAAATATTTATTATTTAATTATTTAATTTATCCTTCTCAACAGTCAAATTAAATAAATTATCTTTATTTATTTAATTAAGTCTTTCATTTCGAATGTTGAATTAAATTAGTATTTAATTCAATTATTAATTATTTATGTCACATTCTTCTATCGTTCAATTATCTAAGTCATTCACTCACCTTCTAACTCAAGATCTATTTTAAATCCACTAGTTATCTTTGGGTTCAATATCTGATTATCTCGGCAAGAGGACTCTCTGTCACAACTAGTCAGTTCACTAGTTCTAACTCATGTGCATGAATGTGTTTTTTAATTAAATATCTTTATTTAATTAATTAATTTATGTATGCATTCAAATTCTTCATCTTTGAGTTCTAACTTTGTCTTTAACATTCAAAGTCTATTTCTTTTATTTTCAAAGACTCTTAACTGAAGATTAAGATCTAAAACTCTTGTTCTTTCTATTTTTGAATAGTCTTGACACAAGATTAAGTTATCATTATAATTTAATCTTTATCTTGTAGTCTTTTCTAACTCATGTTCTATCTAACATAGAACTCACATTGCATGACATTCATCAATCCCATTTGTCGATCTCTATTTGAATCAGAGTCGATCGTTTGAAAAACCAAAATCTATAAAATGGCCTATCATTATAATTATTCCTCCCAAAATCATACACTTTTGAGAAGAAACTTATCTTTGATATTTTTCTTAAAAATTCAACAAGGTTATGCTTGCATCAATACTGAAAATATGAGGGCAAGAATATTGAAACAACAAAATGGAGAAGGGAAATCGAGATAATTTGAAGGAGTGGACGCATATTCAGTGAGAGCATTCCAATTGATTTGTTTAGTTCAACTATGTTTACTTTCTTCGTTCTTTCTTTTTTTGATTTAGATTATTTGTTAGTTTAGAATTGATCATTGTAATCTGTGCAACTATTAGCATTAATCCAAAAAATCTGGGTCTACAAAAATATTTATTATCCAAGAATACCCAAACTTCTATAAAAAAATTCATCTATTCTCAAGGACACATATACTGTGTTAGAAACCAAGATCAGACATGCAAACCTAAACACCTTCCACAAAAGAGAAAATCAGAAAAAAGAAAAGCTTTGCATGAAATGTGCAAATTGATATTATTCAGAATTCAGAAATTACAATAAGAGAATTTATTTATAAAATCAATGTATGAAACCCTAATGTTGACCTAAAAATAGCTCAACTAAATAAATATTGATTATTAATTAAGTAAACTAATTATTACCTAAGAAAAACCTAAGTAAAGTTATGCAAGTGCAATTAAATAGTAACTACACTAACAGCCCCCCATAAGTGCAACTTAGGGAGACTAAATAATCATGCACTGAAAACTAAGATGAATGCAAAAATCATGAATGGGTCTTAGCAACAAGGCCTGATCAAGTACCCATGTACAAATGCAATAATGAGATAGAGAAGGAAAAACTAGTGAGACAACCCCTCTACAATGAGATAATTGTTACAAAGAAGCACTAGAAGAACACTGTAGAGTAACACTGGAACCACAATCTGACAAGCAAGGAAAGATACTTATGTTTACAAGAAACCATATCGAAATCATAATAATGCAATAGCAGACCCGATGCCACAGAACACTCAAAAAACTCCAAACAGGAACAACCTTGGAATCCACAAAGCAACAGTAGATGATATGAATGAATGTGATACTAAAATGAAGTGCAAAGATGCAAGTTGGACCCTCCCAACTGCCAAAATATTCAAGTAATCTCCAAACAACCCATCAGGTCAAATCTGGACTAATCAATCAACCTGGGATAGATATAGAAAAAGTGCATAGACAGCGACATAGATCTCCTCAATACCTTTCAAACACCACAAAGGTAGTGAAAATCGGACATCATGGAAAAACGTTATGAGCTCGGAAGCATAAAATGTACATTTGATTTCAAAAATAAATAAATGTAGTAAAACAAAACAATACTATAAAATAAACTGCACCATAGAAAAGTGCTTGAAACCAGCTTTCCGGCGATATCTCATTTGCCCAATTTCAATACCATATGCCCAAGTTATGCCAAAAAGAAACAAATTGCTCCTTTAAAGCAAATCAGGGTCAGGAAGGGAAAGGAGGGGCCGTACAACCGCTGACATCATGTTGACGTCATCTATTCAGGAGCTTAAATTTGATGGCCATCTGGCCGTCACCGCAAAAAATCGGCCCCCTTGAAAAAAAATTGACGGTTGTTGGACAGGCCCTCGGTTCGCCATATGACCGTTGTAGGGGCTGGTATCAGTCGAGTGTTGGGCATGAGGGGACTGATCCCCCATAGGACCGCATGGGGAGTGTGCAAGCCCATAGGGGCTGAGAGCCGACCGACGGCCTTTGGTTGGCGCCACTGGCCAGAGCGGTCAACGGGTGGCCGCCTAGCGGCAATGACCTATGTAAACTACAGGCTCAAAAATCAATGCAAAATTTGATTTTTTTTTGCATTTTTTAAAAACCGTGCCTTGGGGAGCATGCTAGGGAGGCCGTACAGCCTCCCTAGCAAATTTTTTTTCCTTTCGGATCAACTTCACCAAAATCGATGAAACGAAGGGTGATCTTAGGGTTTTGGGGTGCTGCAAACGCGATGGCGGTGTCCATTTTGCTCCAAGATGCTCCAAAAAATTAGCTTCCTCCAAAGCTTGCAAAAAATTACCAAGCTTGAAACCCTCAGATTTCTTCAACAATGACCAAAATTAGAAAAATAAAAGTCATTCTTGACTTTTTCCAGCACTCTGAATCCAATGGAAATGCCTGATTTGATCCAGCATGCTACATAAATGAACTCATGGCATGATACCCTTGAGGAACCCCGAATGAACTCTGCATGATTTTCTCAAGAATTTGAGAAGGGGCTTCATGTCAAGGCTCTAATACCATGTTAGAAACCAAGATTAGATATGCAAACCTAAACACCTTCCACATAAGAGAAAATTAAAAAAAAAAAAGAGTTTTGCATGAAATGTGCAAATTGATATTATTCAGAATTCATAAATTACAATAAGAGAATTGCTTTATAAAAGAAATGTATGCAACCCTAATTTTGACCTAAAAACAACTTAGCTAAATAAAGCTTACTTATTAATTAAGTAAACTAATTATTACCTAAGCAAAACCTAAGTTATGCAAGTGCAATTAAATATTAATTACACTAACATACTATACCAACATAATCAATGTCAAAATGTGCTACACCAGCAACCACAACTCTAGAAAACTAATTTTAGGAATTAATTAGTATGTTGTTCATGTTTTCCAAGTAGACAACTGCAAAACATAGCATTTACCGTTCATGTTTTTCAACTAATTGCCTCTTTCATTATTTCAATTAAGACCTCAATAAAACTCACTATATTAACTTTCTTTGTTGCTGAAACATCATTCAAATAAATCAAGGCATTGTATTGTATCAAGGTGCTGATAGATATTGTTTCATGCTGCAACAAAAAGTCATATGAGAAAACATCTTCTAATAGAATGATAATATAAACGAACCATAGCATTAAGACAATTATCATAAACTCATTGTCACTATTATTCCCAACATAGACAATAAAACTAATCTGTATCTTTTATTTTGATGATAAATAGGTTGACACAACACGATTCTACTTCCTTTTGATATCAAAGGGGTTTTATTCAAAATGGATTAATCATCTCCCCTATCTTCATACTGCCTTTCAAATTCTTAGAAATGATTCTTGTGCAACATGCACAATATTTAGTTCTTCCTTTTTATTTTCTTGATTTCTTCTCCATACTTGTATAGGCTTTGTCTTCTCCTTACTCATGGTATTCTTTTTTTTTTGTTTGAACATGCACTCCCTAGAAGGCTTTCTAAAACATTTCTTACACCACTATGCTTTGTCTCTAGACCTATTACACCCATAACATATAATAGTGTTGTCTAGACCATAGTGAGAATAATTTCTTCTAAGTGCATTGTATGAACCTCTCTTGATATATCTCTCATGACTATGAGTTATATTCATCCAACAATTTCTTGCTATATGTCCATAAAAATTACAAAATAACAATATCCATGAAATTGAGAGTGGTTGTACTTGATAAATGAGGATTTTGATGGTCTTTTTGTCCTAACCCATTTTTCTTTTGTCTGAGCAGCAACAATATGGTGACCGAGATCAACCTTCAATCTTGGTGTTTTCTTGGTTGTAAATGACTTTCCATCTGTGTTAGCAAAAAATATTTCATGCTTAGATTCTTCTGTAGAGCTTTGTCCAACTTCATATCCCACTCTTGTAGGATCTTTAAAATTCTTTTTTTCTACCAATCATCTCATTCAACAAATTATTACTGCAATCAAATTTCTGATTTTTATCCAATTGAACCTTAATAGTTTCAAGTTTTTTTCTTAATGCAGCTACTTCTCCTTCAAGTTTTAGACATTCAGTCTTGCTAACTTTCAAATCAGACCTTACAACATTTTCTATCCTTTTATATTCTTCAATTTCAATTTTTTGACTGATAATCAAATCATCATTAAGAGTGAGTTCTTTTAACACAGAATCATTATCTAAACATCTCTTAAATGAGGAAACCTCATTTTCTAGTTTATTGAATAATTCATTCTTGTCTTTTAAGTTGGATCCTAATGCCTTGTCAGTCTTTTTCTTATCAACCATTTGGACTTTCAAAAATTCAATAGTCTTTTTATCATCATTATGATCTTGTATTATAAATTTATTGACACTGACACTTTCCTGTAAGCGTACCTTAAGATCCTGATTTTATTTTCTAATCCTCCTAAGATCATGTAAGGTAGCAAGCGATTCTGCCTCCAAATAAAATTCAAACTCAACACCTTCACAATCCTTTTTGCAAAATTCTTGTTGAAAGTCACTTACCAAGTGATCTTCTTCACCAACTACAGGATCACTTTTAGTATTAACTGGCAAGGGTAATTATTGAGACAAAACTTCACTGGACTTGGTAGGGGTTGATTTATCAATTTTTTTCTTGACACAAGTAGCTTTCTTTTGACCTTTGTTCCTTTTGCACTTACCCATGATGAATAATCCATGACACACAAAAATAGACTTCAAAGACCAGAATCAATCCTAGGTATGAAACCTAATGCAAGACCCTATTCACTCTGAGAGGTGGGGGGGTGAATCAGAGAGGAGTAATTTTAACTTTTAGCTTTGAAGGCATAATGAAACTTTTACTCATTTAACCCAAAGTGACAGATTTGTTTAACAGGTGATCATTAACACGTTAGATCAGATTGATATGAGACTTGACTAACATTTATAGGCCATCTTAAAAGAATCATATGATATTGTTCAATTACAACTTTATGAACAATCTTTGTGTTCTTTATCAACCGAACTATAAAACTTAATAATATGCAACTTTGACTTTCTTTTGACAAAATTTTGACCATTCATATAATGAGCATAGAATGTAAAAGTTAATTCACTTTATGAAAGACATTTTGCATCAAATTTGAGAAAATTGACTTTAAACTTTTAAACAGCCTTAAAGTATCAGAGCATTGACCAACTAAATGAGCACAATAACACAAATGACTGAAAGAAGGAGTATGCAAGATAAACATAAATCACACAAATGCAAGACATAAAAATTGCCAAGTGGGAAACCCTCCTGGGGTAGAAAAAGCACTCCTAAACTACCTTACTAGCTTAATTTCAAAAACCACTGCTTACAATGCCTTATAGGCTAATTTCTGAGCACCAAATCAAGGAGCACCATCCCCTCATTTAGAGACACCAATCTCAAGGAGCACCAACCCCTCATTTAGAGACACCAATCTCAAGGAGCACCGACCACTTTATTATTTTAGTAAATCATACAATAATACAGAGGATCTCTTTGTTTCTCTTTTATCTATCAAGTGCATCTTAATAGACAATAACTAAAATCCTCAAATTTCCAAAATGAACCTTTAGAATTCCAGGCATTGTTAAGCCTTAAGTCAGCTTGATTATCAACTCATATTTAATATTTTCAATCTCAGAGCTCAGCATTTTTCAATATAGTTGTATACACCTAAAATTGGTTTGGAGCATCCGATTAATTAAATACAAATTACTTAATTAACTATCCTGATTTCCTCTACTGTTTGAATAAATAGAAATATTTATTTATATAGTTCACATTTAATATTCATCTTAATTAAATAAACAAAATTAAATACTTTGTTCAATTTAATTATCAAATCCCTATTTCAATCTATCACATACATCTTAAATTAATTAAATAAAGACAAAACACTTTATTTATTAATTGTGACATTCTTCTGTTTAATTTAATAAACAACTATCCTATAGTTCATTTTATTAAATTATTTATCTTTTTTTTGCTAATAAATCTAAAATATTTGAATTAAAGCACAAAGAATATTCCATCTATATTCTCTCAAAAATGAATTAGATATCCTATGTCTAAACCATGTCTAAAATATGTCAAAATTAATTGATTGAAACTTCATGGGAAGTTTTGGAGACAAATTTGGAATTTGATCTCTCAATCCTCCTCCATCAATCCTTCCTCTTCTCTTGCTTGGTGTTTTCATGGGTAGAGACAATCTCCATCTTTCTCTCAATCTCCTCCATCTCTCACCATTCAATTCTCCAGATTGAATCCAAGCCTCTCAAAGCTTTCCCTGTGCATTTCTACAACTAGGAAATCTATAAATACAACCTCATTAAACCAAGAAAAGGATCCAGATAATCAAGTTTATGCACTCTTACTCTGCAAGAATTCAAGCATCAAGCATCAAGCATTCACACATCAAGCATCAAGCAATCAAGTTTTCAACCATGGCTTCCTCCTGTAGCTACAATTATCTATTTCATATATGCTAGTTTACATTGTTTATCATTTAGTATTGCATTAGCATCATCTCGTTCTTTCAATTGTCATTTTAACAGTCTTATTTGCTTAAAAAATCTGAGAGCAATCAGGATTTAATAAATCTTTGGAGATAGAGAGGAATATGACGCTTTCAATTGATTACTGTTTTGAATTAGTTCAATTTGTTTAATCTTTGATATAATGTCATATTAAGAAGTGTTTTAATCTTATTCATATATTAACACTTACAATTTGGCACACATCGTGGGGCATTAACCACAATTTTATCAAAATTATCAATTTTCTGGAAAGTGTCATGCAGGTTCTTGGCGTGTTTTTCTTGTAGCACTTCCCTTAAAATTTTTAGCGCTTTTGGTCACTATTTTAGCGCATCGGGTGATTTAGCGCTTCTAGGGAAAACTTCAGTGCTTTGGGGTCCTATTTCAGCACTTTTAGGTTTTAGTGCATCAGGTAACTATTTTAGTGCTTTGGGGCAATATTCCAGCGCTTTTGTAAAATTAGTCTAGATCCGACGCATCCGCGGCCAGATATTATTTTTTTTACAGTTGGACTAAAATTGATCAATCTAGGATAGTCACTTCAAAGTTCCTAAAATATATCGATCCTAGGATAGTAACTTTCTTGTTTTTCTTAAAGAAAATATATCAATCCTAGGATAGTCATCACATTCTTACAATAGAAGTTAAAAAGAACATCATGATTTCTGTGAAGCAACACCTTCACATAGATTAGAAAATTTATTTTTGGGCTTAAAACAAGACAACCTTATATGTTGTGCTTGTGGTGATTAGGCTTATGCTCTCCCCTTAATTGGGTGACCAAAGTGCCAGATTCACTTTTACTTCATGTCATTTACACTTTATTAAATCCTTTAGCAGGCTTGTCATAGTGGGAAAAATTACTCACCCTACGGGAACGACCTAAGTGGGAACAACCAAAGCCAGGTTTTCCAACCCACTATAAATCAAAAGCAAGTTGTTGATGAAAGTCCAGCTTGATGGAAGTGTGCAATATAACCATCCCCAAAATCTTTTTTCTAAATATTGGGAGGTCTCCTGAGGGAGTTTATCATTTTCCGCTCTGAACGGAAACCCTATCTATGAACCATAGTGTAGAATCCCGCCAAGTTAGTAACCAAACATTGTCATACTCACAGTGCAAGGGGAGGGAAGAATCTGCCCCCAAGACACTCACCATATAATTACCAAGGACCGCTTACTCAAGGGATTCGGTATCCACTTCCGTCACTTTGAGTACGTGCCTGGCAATGACAAAAACATGGGCGCCCTCTAAGGGGTGACACTACTATGTGAGTCAATGTAATTCAAGATGTGGGTTGTGAGTATAACAATGACCCTTTTGACCTTAAGAGTGAGTCCTCTTGAAGTATATTTTTTTATCAAAAACCAATGGAAATCAAGAAGGATCATGTTTGATTCTTAAACATGCACTTGTTGTTTAGACTCTAGAAACAACTATTTTACAAATGCTTGTTGTGTTTTCAAAACATTAATTTAGATAAGATCATCCTGAAAAAAACACAAAGAAAATGGAAATCTATTGGAAACCAATGTTAGATAGTTAAAGTCAAAATTTGGATTTTTATCAAAACATAAACTTTCCTAAATCAAATCAGAGTCTTAAACTTCCATAAACTGGACTTTACAATTGATTTTGTTCAAATCAAACCAAGATCTACCATCCAAAAGTGTCTCAATCAAACACATTTTATTAGTAAGTTAAATTTCAGGATCATTCATCCTAAATCAAAGAAACGAAATCCTATAATCAAACTTATCAACATAGTCTAATCAATAGAATCTATCATTCTATTTGACTTAAGTTAATATCCTTGACACTATACCAAACTAAGATCAAAAATTTTATTGGAAACAATAATGTTCGTATGTCCATTTTAACAAGGCCACGAAGACTAAAAATCCAAAAAATTGTAACTCAAACCACCATGGCCAAAATAGATGAGGACCAATTGAATGCTCTAGCTCATCAAATGAAAAAACTTCAACAACAAATCTGGGATTTGCAAAGGGAAAGAACCACAAAGAGATATTTTCTTCCAGACATTTGTGCTTATTCCTCTAAAAAAAATCTTGACATGACACCCTCTCCACCAACAACTACATCATCCAAGTTTGATGTCTTTGGATTTTCACAAAAGATCCATAAGCCCGAATCTAAATCCTTGAACACAAATGATATTGAGAAATCCTATCATGTGATGCATTTATCTCCATCCACAATAAGCCAAAATAAACCTCAAGATTCTTTCACTCAAGCTAACAAATCCATCCAATCATCCTCTTCTATCATATCTTCAACATCCAATGATTCATGTCAATCTCTCAATCCAAGCATGCTATCATAGACTACCCTACACATTAATATGAAAATATTCTTTCCACTATCAACATTCCACAAATTCTTCCAATCTTTGATCAAGATCCCATTTATCAAGAATCTTATGATCCCCTCCTTTCACTTTTCATCCAAAATGATTCCCTTCCATCTCAAGAGACAAGTATCCTTCCAGGTTCTTCTTCCATATCATCTCGTCAATCCATACCATCTCATGATTGTGTTACATCACAATAGCTTGATAGTTCTTCCATCCTATCTAATGGTGTCTTACCAACTAATGATCAAGACATGCTTTCTACACAATCTCATAATTCCCTTCCTCATCAAGGTCAAGACATGCTTCTATTCAAGGATACCCTTTCATCCCATGAAGATGTTTATCCTTATCATGATCAAGATATGCCTTTCATACCACCTCATGATACTTTTCCAAGTCAAGATCAAAACACCCCATCATCCCCATGTCAAGAACATATCACACCTATTCAAGATATCCATGAACCCCACACCTATAAATTGGGATCCTCCACTTTTATCCATTTTGGTTTACTTCAAACACCTATCCTCTCATCCATGTCATATCCTCCCCAAAATGGACTCACATCTTGTTTCACAAACAATACATATCCCATTGGTAAACAAATGTGTCAAAGTATGAATTACAAAGGAAAAGGATTAGGCCTTCATGAACAAGGTATCCTAGAACCTCTTTTTGTTCAAAGAAACCCATATCACCATGGCCTTGGTTATACACCTAAGTGTCCTAGTTCATCAAACCTACCATCTATCTTAGGTCCTCATCCTAATCCACCAAACATATCATCTATCCTAGGTCTTCATCCTAGTCCATCAAACCTTCCCTCTATCCTAGGTCCATATCCTATTTCTCAAGAACAACAAAGGGACACATCCTTGACACCCTTTCAAAATTCTACCCACATTATCTCATCCATAATACCTCCATATCATTCATATCAATCCACCCCTCCCATTGCTCTTGGAAGCAATTTGGGTGCCAAAACTCAAAACCTTCTATATCAAAAGCCACATGTATCAAAGGATCAACATGTATTCTTGAAGAGACATGTAAAAATAAAAGAAAAATTGATCCAAAATCAAAATAAATTTTCAAAAGGCCACAAAGGCCCATCAAAGCAAAAAGGAAAATTTCAAAGACCGCAAAGGTCCATAAATCAAAATGAAAAATGTGAAAGGCCGCAAAGGCCCACAAAGAAAAAACTCAAAGTCAAAAATCATGTGGATTCCTAAAATTCTCATAGAAGCAATAAAATATAATTTGGCATCCAAATTTGCTAATCCAAAAGCTTCCTCCAATTTTCCATCTGATAACCTATCACCTTCCAAATCCATTTTTCCTCCATTACTCCACCACCCTTCAAGGTGTATGCCAATGTTGATCTTTCCATCCTTTCCATCTATCCATCAACAAGCCTTCCAAACTCCTATCCATTATCCAACATTTATCCCCAATCATTCTCCTTTAATCCAAACCTTTGCATAAGTCCTTAGATTCTTCCATCATATCATTTATCTACCAACATTTAGGAGTCTAATTCCCATTGCCATGGTTTATTAGAGGGATATTTTATTGTGAAACTTGATGCTTAAGTCCTTCCTCCATTTCCCTATCATCCATATCCTACCTTCCATATTCTTCTTGCACTCTACACTTAGGTACAAGTTTCATCCATCTTATCATTCATGGTCATTATCCTTTCTATGCTCATTCCTTACATTTCCACCTTTGATCTTGACAAGGTTAAGGATCTTCTTGAACATCATATATCTTATTCTATATGCTTTATCCATATCTTCCATACCATATCTTTTATCTTATCCATATCCCATCATTCTTACTAAATACATCCTTTCTTCCTTTCCTTGGTCTTGATGAGGAATAGGAGCAAAATACTTGGGCCTTGTGTCTGTATCTTATCTAGTTAATCTTGATCATCTCCATTCATCATTTTTTTCCTCGCTTTCTTCCATTCCATATCTTCTAGCATATCAAAATTCATGTCATCATGTCCATTTGCAACCTCGAATCTTATCATACAAATCATATTTAAGCCTAGATACAAAACATTATCCAATCCTCATATCTTTTGTCAATCAATCATCAACAATCATCAATCTTATCATCATCATGTCTTATGGAATCGGTCATTCCTGGCATCTTAATCAATCATACCATTATCATCTTTTGACAAGAGATATGTTGCTTGTGTGACATTTTTTGTAGTGAAACTTTCATTTTGATCTATCAATTATCCATGGTTGCATTAACCCTATTGTGGGGCATCTTGTTCCTTCAATCAAGCATATCATCTCATTTCATCTTAAAATATCTTAAAAAATACAGAAAAATCATAAAATTTGAAAAAGGTGCAATAAAATCTCAAGTACATATCATTGCAGTGTGGTCATGTCTCACCCTAGCTTGGGGGAAAAATCCTGAAATCATTGGGGGCAATAAAAAAATGAGCAATGTAAAAACACAACAAAAACAGTCATCGAAGTGCAAACATCAATCACCATCAGAACACTTCGAACATTTGTATCATATCAAAAATCCAAAAACATGTCAAAAATCAGTCAAAAAAATCCAAACAAATGTCAAAATTCAATCAAAACTCCAAAAACAAATGTCAAAATTCAATAAAAAATCCATAAACATGTCAAAAATCAGTCAAAAAAATCCAAACAAATGTCAAAATTCAATCAAAACTCCTAAAACAAATGTCAAAATTCAATCAAAAAAATCCAAAAACATGTCAAAAATCAGTAAAAAAAAATAAAATCCAAAATAAAATAAAATCATCACAAAATCAGGATGGATGATCTAATCTGAATAATGATTGAAATACTTTAAGAAAAGGTTGAACATGTTGCATTTTGATCATTGTTATCATTTCTTTGGAGCAACTCGATGATGTATTGGACTAGAGAAGCAAGGAAGGAGAATGATATTTTTATTGTCTTGTTGTCTGTAAGTTAATCATATGAATGTATGAATTGTCGGGGGATGTGCTATGCAAATGTATCACCGATGACATTCAGAATTCACACATTGAAATGATTAATCACTGCTTGTTTACGCAATGAATGCTCAGGTCATCTCGGTTCAATTATACCTCGATGCTTGTGTTCGCTTGCAATATCAAAAATCATGAAAGTAGTACTCAGGTCGTCATTGGTCTAACATATACCATTGACGCTTGTACTTCACTTTCAACATCCAATAAAGCTCTATGATGACAAAAAAAGCACAAAAGTACTGTTAAAATGACAATAGTTTGCATATAGTTGCATGATAAAATTAGACTGCATTCATATTAGTTTTGCATCTGCATTATAGATTTTTCACATCCGATTAATGATATCTATATCAGCCTGCTAGATGTGGAATCATGTCCCACATCTTTGGGAAAAACTCTAAAATCCTCCTATAATCAATCAAAAATCAAGCAGCCTATCAATCTAATCGGCTCTAGTGAGACTTTGATCAAATCTCATGAGCACTATCATTGAACCTCGCCTATCATGAGGTCAATCAATCAATCTATCATTGATCCTCACCTATCATGAGGTCAATCATCAATCTATCATTGATCCTCGCCTATCATGAGGTCAATCATCAATCTATCATTGATCCTCACCTATCATGAAGTCAATCATCAATCAATCATTGAATCTCACCTATCATGAGATCAATAATCTTCTAATCTATTAGGATCAACAATCAATATCAAATCAAAGGCTGACATAATCAAAAATCATCAAACACAAAGAGGCAAAGTAGGGCAACATTTAATCATCTAGCAGAATCAATATTCTATATCGGGAGATAAATTATTTCATCATCGAATCATATCAAATCATCAGAAAGATCATAAATTTTTGAAAAAATTCTAAAAATCATCAAATCATTAATTTATCTCCCAAGGGGGCATATTATCATCAAATCATCTGAAAATCAAAATCTGGGGCATGTTTGGGGCATACAAAATTATTTTTTATCATCGATCTTGGCAGTAGCAGCAAAATTTTCTTCGAAGCAACACGTAAACATATCACTTTAAAAAGGGGAAAAATGTATGCACCTAAAATTGGTCTGGAGCATCTGATTAATTAAATATGAATTATTTGATTAATTATCCTAATCTCCTCTACTATTGAATAAATAGAAATATTTATTTATATAGTTCACATTTAAATTCATCTTAATTAAATAAACAAAATTAAATACTTTGTTCGATTTAATTATCAAATCCCTATTTCAATCTATCACATACATCTTAAATTAATTAAATAAAGACAAAACACTTTATTTATTAATTGCCACATTCTTTTGTTTAATTTAATAAACAACTATCCTATAGTTCATTTTATTAAATTATTTATCTTTCTTTTGCTAATAAATCAAAAATATTTGAATTAAAGCACAAAAAATATTCCATCTATATCCTCTCAAAAATGAATTAGATATCCTATGTCTAAACCATGTCTAAAATATGTCAAAATTACTTGATTGAAACTTCACGGGAAGTTTTGGAGACAAATTTGGAATTTGATCTCTCAATCCTCCTCCATCAATCCTTCCTCTTCTCTTGCCTGGTGTTTTCATGGGTAGAGACAATCTCCATATTTCTCTCAATCTCCTCCATCTTTCACCATTCAATTCTCTAGATTGAATCCAAGCCTCTCAAAGCTTTCCCTGTGCATTTCTACAACCAAGAAATCTATAAATACAGCATCATTGAACCAGGAAAAGGATCCAGATAATCAAGTTTATGAACTCTTACTCTGCAAGAATTCAAGCATCAAGCATTAAGCATTCACACATCAAGCATCAAGCAATCAAATTTTCAACCATGGCTACCTCCTGTAGCTACAATTATTTGTTTCATATATGCTAGTTTACATTGTTTGTCATTTAGTATTGCATTAGCATCATCTCGTTCTTTGAATTTTCATTTTGACAGTCTTATTTGCTTAAACAATCTAAGAGCAATCAAGATTTAATAAATCTTTGGAGATAGAGAGCAATATGATGCTTTCAATTGATTACTATTTTGAATTAGTTCAATTTGTGTAATCTTTGATATAATGTCATATTAAGAAGTGTTTTAATCTTATTCACATATTCACACTTACAATAGTCACTATGATGTATTATCACAAGTTTTCCCTTTTGTTTTATATATTTCTCATTGTTCTTCTCTTCTTCAATTAACACTCGCTTTCTAATTTAATACTTTTTCTCATGGTATTGTTCAAAAACAGTTAACACACTATGTTTTTCAAATTTTTAGCCTCAAACAATAATTACACTTACACCTCACATAAAAGTGTTGCCCTTTTAATTTTTAGTATTTCCTATAATGATTAAATCTCTAATCTCTCCATTTTTCCCTTTCTATAGTTTTCAACATTACATTCCATGAAGGGTTACAATAGTTGCTCGATTTTTTCTTTCAAAGAATTACTCAAAGATGATTATCAAGTTACCATGCTATAATCAAGCAATAGTGATAGATGTTACCATGATCATAAGGGAAGGATCAATCTGAATAAGGTCTCTTGATAGGAGTACTCAAGAATTGTGCAAATATAGAAGTCAGACTGAAACCTGTTCTCTCAAGCAACCTGCACAAGCAGTGCTAAAAATAAAACAGCATAAGATCTACAATAAACCAACTCTTCAATTTCCATATAGAAGTAAACACTTATCCCATATTAACCTTGACTGTAAGGGTAATGGTTTTGCATGGATAAATAAATGAGTACCTATGAAGACAACAAAAACATTTCCCATTAGTGATTTAACAGGTTTGCGAAGAGATAGAGCAACTCGAGCTCTTTTACCGTTTGAGCTTACATCTGATGGCAAGAGATCGACAGGTGAAATGACCATTGGTATGGTGTTCCTTTCTTCCTTATACGCTATCAAAGTTTAGTAACCCTACAGATTTCTCAATGAAACAGCTGAATGAAAACTATCATGATGGTAGCCATAGTAGGGTTCCAGACCCTTCGAGTAGCATAAATAGTGTTTTGACTTAAACTTCCAAAATAAACACACCATAATCCTTTACAAAGAAGGATAGATATTTGGAGTCGAAGAGGAAAAATAGTAATAAATCAAAACCACATAATACTCTTTGAAATCCGTAGAAAGATCAATGACTTGCATGTTGACAAGAATTATTTGACATTCATTTCCTTACTGCATAGCCGCGGTATCCCTTCTGACAACCCATAGTACAACGATAGCTCCTTGTAAACCGCTAACAGTTTCCACTATGCCACCTTGGTTAAGCATCTGGCAGTCCACAATATAGCAGTAGCACCTTTCAAACTAGTAACATTTTCCACCGCATTACCTCAGTTAGACTTCAGACTGCTTGTGGTATAGCGATAGCCGTTTTGCATGCTGCTAGCCATTTCCACCGCATTACTGCAGTCACTGGCTTAACTTTCAGCTGTACCGCGATAAGACCTTTTGAAGCCGATGGTCTTACAAGAATTCAAACATGCCAACTAATATGATTCCATGCAATATTTCTACCAAATGTCAATTGCCATTGACATTATGTGTTTCCAAGATAGTAAACGCCAAGTCACTTCCAATGTGGCAATTGAAAAATAATCATACTATATACCAACTGTTGAGCTTGAGGCCAAATAAATTATCAATTAATAGACTCAATTCAATGACAATAGGAGATCAAATTACATCCCTTTAACCAAAGACAATTTTACCTCACATTTTAGTCTAATAGCTTGCGAAGAGATAAATACTTTGATGAATATCAAGATGCTTGTAACTAATCAATCCATGATTAATCAACTTGAACAATGGATTATAGAACCTATAACTAGAAAGCCTCAACTAAGATCTGCACAAGGAGTCAAGATATCAAAGCCACCAAATAATATAATATCATCAATGAATTAAATGTGCCAATCAAATGAATACCAAATATCAACTGTGAAATGCCAAGGCACCAACCCAAAGCAGTTCTTACATCAAGGACAAATGCCATAGAAGAAGTCAACAAACTCCCCCTTTATCCTTGATGGAAAAAATATGAGCCATCTGAGCCACTATTTTCTCCCCCTTTTTTTCAAAAGGACAAAGGAGGAATCCTTTTATATACAACAACCATTGATACCGAGCTAGAGATATAACAAGAATGCATCAAAAATTGTAGACCCAACTACCATAAGCCATTATGATCACAACACCAATGAATACAAAATAATGAACCAATTTTTTCAAGCACCTCTGTTTTGATGTGAATGTAGAGGAATCCTCATTTTAAGAACCAATACCATGGTCACTTGTTATACCAATTCATTCCTAAAAAAAATACATGCCCATGTAAAACTGTGACTAGTAACATAAATTGAATTCATGATCCTGAACAACCATGAATGCCAATGGATATCATCTTAATGTCAGTAATTTAAAAAGATGTATCAATTTTGGGTTTGACATCAAGAGAAAACCAAAATGACTAATAAACCCAACAACATCATAAGTCTGCAAATATGAACACCACTATACAACCACAATCCAAGCAACTTGTCAAAGATTCATAACCAGAACTGCACACCAAGGCCAACTATTCCACCTTTTGGTCATATTAAACTTCATTCTCCATATTCAATTGTAAACACACTATTATCAGTATGAATAACCATGCACTACTGCATATATTTCTATAATGAACATATGGAAAACATCAGTACCAACATATAAAAATTAAGTGCATGCCATGAAACATGTGAACCAAGAACCAACTATTCACAGCATGTACCACCTAGATTATGTAAATATGTCATCAAAGCTAGTATTGTTACCAAGAACATATGAAAGCCAAACAACCAATGAAACCAACTACAAATACAATTAGAGCATAAAACAATGATAAGCAGGCTATAAGATAGCAACTGTAGAACCAAACCCCCCCAACAAAGGAGCTTTAGAAAAAAAAAATTTATGATCCATAAGACACCATTTATTTTCTCAAACTTATTGAAAATGTGAAAATTCTTCAATCAATGACTCTTTATTTTTGATTCAATAACTTACTTAAGGAACTAGTAGTAAGATAATTAGGCCAACATATTTTCATTTCAACAAACCTTTCTCTTGAGAATAACATCCTTTACCAGAATAGCACAAAGCAGCCAAATCTATAGCATACAGTCCACTACATAAGTCTCAAGTCACTAAACTATCAGTATCATGTAGAAATCAACTTCCAAATGAAAATATTGATTATTAGATGCCTATTGAAATCTTTATTATCCAAGAATACCCAAACTTCTATCAATGTTGTTTTTTTGTTCTCAAGTACACATATATTGTACCAACATAATCAATGTCAAAACATGTTGCACCAGCAACCACAACTCTAGAAAACTAATTTTAGCAACTACTTATTATTTTTTTCATGTTTTCCAAGTACACAACTATAGAACTTAGTATTTACCATTGATGTTTTTCAACTAATTACCTCTTTGATTATTTCAATTAAGACCTCAATACAGCTCACTGTCATAACTTTCTTTGCTGCTGAAACATCATTCAAATAAGTCAAGGCACTGTATTGTATCATGTTGTTGATAGATATGGTTTAATGCTCCAATAACAAGTCATATGAGAAAAAATATTCTAACAAAATGATGATATAAATGAACCATAGCATTAAGACAATTATCATCAACTCATTGTCACTATTATTCCTAGCATAGACAATAAAACTAATCTGTGTCTTCCATTTTGATGATAAATAGGTTGTGAAAAAACATGATTCTACTTCCTTTTGATATCAAAGGGTTTTTATTCAAAATGCATTAATCATCTCCCCCTATCTTTATACTACCTTTGAAATGCTTAGAAATGATTCTTGTGCAACATGCACAAGATTTAGTTCTTCCTTTTTCTTTTCTTGCTTTCTTCCCCATACTTCTATAGGCTTTGTCTTCTCCTTATAGTATTCTTTTCTTTTTGTTTGAAGATGTATTCCCTAGAAGGCTTTATAAAATTTTCTTACACCACTGTGCTTTGTGTCCAAACCTATTACACCTATAACATATAATAGTGTTGTTTAGACCATAAAAAGAAAAAATTCTTCTAGGTGCATTGTATTAACCTTTCTTGACATATCTTTCATGATTATGAGTTATATTCATCCAATAATTTCTTGCTCTATGTCCATAAGCATTACAACAATAACAATAGCCATGAAATTGAGAGTGTTTGTACTTGATAAATGAGGATTTTGATGGTCTTTTTGTCCTAACCCATTTTTCTTCTACTTGAGTAGCAACAATATGGTGATCGAGATCAACCTTCAATCTTGGTGTTTTCTTGGCTGTAAATGACTTTCCATCTGCAATAGAAAAAACTATTTCATGCTTAGATTCTTCTGCAGAGCTTTGTCCAACTTCATATCCCACTCCTGTAGGATCTTTAAAACGCTTTTGTTTGCCAATCATCTCATTCAATAAATTACTACTGCAATCAAATTTATGATTTTTATCCAATTGAACCTTAACAGTTTCAAGTTCATTTCTTAATGTAACTACTCCTTCAAGTTTCAGACATTCAATATTTTTAGCTTCCAAATTAGACCTTACAACATCTGCTATCCTTTTACATTCTTCAATTTTATTTTGTTGACTGATAATTAAATCATCATTTAGAGTTAGTTCTTTTAACGTAGAATAATTATCTGAACATCTCTTAAATGAGGCAGCCTCATTTTCCAGTTTATTGCATAATTCATTCTTGTATTTTATTTTATTTTCTATTGCCTCTTCAGTCTTTTTCTTATCAACCATTTGGACTTTGAGAAATTCAATAGTCTTTTTATCATCATTATGATCTTGTATTATAAATTTATTGACACTAACACTTTCCTGTAAGTGCACCTTAAGATCCTGATTTTCTTTTCTAATCCTCCTAAGCTCATCTAAGGCAGCAAGAAGTTCTACCTCCAAATAAACTTCAAACTCATCACCTTCACAATCCGCTTCACCAAATTCTTGTTCAAAGTCACTTACCAAGTGATCTTCTTCACCAACTACAGGATCACTTTTAGTATTAACTGGCAGGGGTAATTCTTGAGACAAAAATTCATAGGACTTGGTAGGGGTTGATTTATCAATTGTTTTCTTGATACAAGTATCTTTCTTTTGACCTTTGTTCCTTTTTCACTTAGCCATGAGGAATACTCCACAACACACAAAAACAGACTTCGAAGACTCGAATAAATCCTAGGTATGAAACCTAATGCAAGACCCTATGCTCTGATACCACTTGTTGGAAGTGGATTCACTCTGAGAGGGGGGGGGGGTGAATTAGAGAGGAGTAATTTTAACTTTTAGCTTTGAAGGCATAATGAAACTTTTACTCATTTAACCCAAAGTGACAGATTTGTTTAAGCAGGTGATCATTAACACATTAGATCAGATTGACATGAGACTTGACTAACATTTATAGGCCATCTTAAAAGAATCATATGATATTGTTCAATTACAGCTTTATGAACAATCTTTGTGTTCTTTATCAACCGAACTATAAAACTTAATAATATGCAACTTTGACTTTCTTTTGACAAACTTTTGAGAATTCATATAATGAGCACAAAATGCAGAAGTTAATTCACTTTATTTAAGACATTTGCACAATCTAAATTTGCATGATAGACTTGAGAAAATTGACTTTAAATATTTAAACAACCTTAAATTATTAGAGCATTGACCAACTAAATGAGAAAAATAACATAAATGACTAAAAGAAGGAGTATGCAAGATAAACATAAATCACGCAAATGTGAGACACAAAAATTTCTGAGTGGAAAACCCTCTTGGGTTAGAAAAAACACTCCTAAACTGCCTTACTGGCTTAATTTCAAAAACCACTTCTTACAATGCCTTATAGGCTAATTTGTGAGCACCAACTCGAGGAGCACCATCCCGTCATTTAGAGACACCAATCTCAAGGAACACCAACCCCTCATTTAGAGACACCAATCTCAAGGAGCACCAACCCCTTTACTATTTTAGTAAATCATACAATAATACAGAGGATCTCTCTATTTATCTTTTATCTATCAAGTGCCTCTTGACAGACAATAACTAAAATCCTCAAAGTTCCAAAATGAACCTTCAGAATTTCAGGCATTGTCAAGCCTTAAGCCAGCTTGATTATCAAATCATATTTCAGATTTTCAATCTTAGAGCTCAGCATTTTTCAATATAGTTATTGTGTTTTATTATCACAAGTTTTACCTTTTGTTTCATATATTTCTCATTTTTCTTCTCTACTTCAATTAACACTCACTTTTTGATTTTATACTTTTTCTCATGATACTGTTCAAAAATAGTTAACACACTGTGTTTTTCAAATTTTCAGCCTCAAAGCATAATTACACTTACACCTCACATGAAAGTGCTGCCCTTTTTATTTTTTAGGTTTTTCTGTAATGATTAAATCCCTAATCTCTTCGTTTGCCCCTTTTTAAATTTTTTCATCATTACATCCCATGAAGGGTTACAACAGTTTCTCGATTTTTACTTTCAAAGAATTACTCAAAGATGATTATCAAGTTACCATGCTACAATTGAGAAAAAATTATAGATGTTACTGTGAACATAAGGGAATGATCAATCTGAATAAGGTCTCCTGATAGGAGTACTCAATCATTGTGCAAATATAGAAGTTAGAATGATACCTATTCTCTCAAGCAACCTACACAAGTAGTGCTAAAAACAAAACAACATAAGATCTATAATAAAACCAACTCTTCAATTTTCATACAAAAGAAAACACTTATTCCATATTAACTTTGACGATAAGGGTAACAATTTTGCAAGGATAAATAAATGAGTACCTATGAAGACTAGAAAAATATTTCCCATTAGAGATTTACCAGGTCTACGAAGAGACCGAACAACTTGAGCTCTTTTTCCATTTGAGCTTCCATTTGATGGCAAGAGATCGATAGGTGAAACAACCATTATCATGGTCTTCCTTTCTTCCTTATATGCTATCAAAGTTTAGTAACCCTACAGAATTCTCAATGAAATGGCTGAATGAAAACTATCATGATCGCGGCTAGAGTAGGGTTCCAAACCCTTTGAGCAACATAAATAATGTTTTGACTTAAAAATCCAAAAAAAACACACCGTAATTCTTTACAAAGAAGGATAGATATTTGGAGTCTGAGATGACAACCATTAATAAATCGAAACCACATAATACTCTTTGAAATCCATAGATCAATGACTTGCAGGCCAACATGAATCATTTGATATTCATTTCCTTACTGAACAGCTCCAATCTCCCTTTGGACAACTCATGGTACAACGGTATCTCCTTGTAAACCACTAATAGTTTCCACTGTGCTACCTCGATTAAGCTTTTGACAGTTTGCGGTATAACGGTAGTACCTTTCAAACCGCTAACATTTCTCACCGCATTACCTCACTTAGGCTATAGACTTCTCGCAGTATAGCGGTAGCTATTTTGTATCTTGTTAGTTGTTTCCACTGCATTTCCATGGTCACTGGCTTAACTGCCAATAGTATCATGGTAAGACCTTTTGAAGTCCGCGATCTTACCAAAAGTCAAACATGCTGACTAATATGATGCCATGCAATATTTCTACCAAATGTCGATTTTCATTGATATTATATGTTTCCAAGACAGTAAATGCTAAGTCACTTCCAATGTGGAAATTGAAAAATAATCAGACTTTATACCAGCTATCAGCCTTGAGTCTAGATAAATTAGCAATTAATAGACTCAATTCAATGCAAATAGGAGATCAAATTAAATATGTTTAATTAAAGCCGGTTTTCCCTCACATTTAAGTCCAATAGCTTGTGAAGAGATAAATACTTTGATGAATATCAAGATTCTTGTAACTAATCAATCCATGATTAATCAACCTAAACAATGGATTATAGAACCTATAACTAGAAAACCTCAACCGAGATCTGCACAAGGAGCCAAGATATCAAAGCCATCAAATAATATAATATCATCAATGAAGTAAATGTGCTAATAAAATTAATACCAAATATCAACTATGAAATTCCAAGGCACCAACCCAAGGAAATTTTTCCATCAAGGACAAATGCCATAGAAGAAGTCAACACTCTTGCACTACATGCCCAATATCATCCTCTTTTCTCCCTCCTCCACTACCTACATTCTCTACTCTATCACCAATAGTGTTTGTTGTCACTATGACACCTCTTACTTTGTCACATGCCTTCATGACATATATAAAAAATGTGCCCCCTAAGCTCTTTGGGGAAATCTTGGACCCCATGGTTTAGGCTCTAATGGCCCAAATTATTGTCTTCTTGCCTCTTCCTATGCCACCCACACAACCACTAAATATTGAAGCCACAATGAAGATCTCAAAAGAGATGGAGAAATGACATATGGAGCAAAAAAGAGAGGCTAGAAAAGATGTAATTGAAGAGCCAAATAAATTTGAATGCGATGATTATTTTGAACATATAGAGGGTGGGTTAAACATAAATATAGATAATGTGGCATCCAATGAGGAGAGTTCATATTCTTTAGAGGAATATATTGAAGCTCTTGATGAGTGATATACAATAGAAACATCAGATCAAGAATTGGATGAGGAGCTAGCCCAATAGCTCAAGGATGTGGATGAGAAGGTTGATCCTAAGGGACACATCTCTGAGAAGAAGGCTACCACCGATGTGGATGTGGAGATTCTTGAAGAGCCTCCACTAATTGGCTAAGTTAAGGGCCTAGCCCAAGAAGAAGAAGCACCTCTAGAAAAGAAGGAATAAAAGGAGAAGGAAGAAGAGGATGCACTGAGAAAGAGCCTCGAGCCTGATCACCATGTTGAGATTGAGAATGAAGAAAATAAGGCACCCTAAGAAGAAGATGACACTAAAGATAATGTAGCTTCTATTGAGTCTGAGAAAGGGAAATTTGTGCAAATTGAAGACTTCGATGAAGAAGAAAAGGATGACCAAAGAGATCTTGGCAGTGAAGAGGAGAGACTTCAAAATGAACAAGAAGAGGAAGGTAATCACAAAACACCCAAAAAAAAACCAATGTGCCCAACTGGCTAGAGCGGTAGTTTGAAAAGAAATCTCCCATGGCCATTAATCCAAAGGCTAGACTTGGAGTGATCCTAGCTAGGGCACAAACAAAGACAAGAAAAGAGAAGAATCCCAAGGTCTGATCCCATATCAAGTGGATGATTTTGTATCAGGAATGGTGTATATTTCCACCCTTATAATGGACAAAGATACAAGCATCGTGCAAGGCCAAGTTTATAGTATATCCATGATAAATCTAGGCCTGACAACTTGTGAGAAAAAAATATATGAATTCCAAGGGTTTGTGGCTACAATCATGCAAAAACTAAATAAGGACCAATCCAAAAAGGAATATTTGAAAGTGTAGGTGGTAGATCTCACTACATATATTCAACAATGGACATCTATTGAAGAAGAGGATCCTACTAAATCATCCACACCTATTCTTCTATCTAAAGAGGAGCTACACAAAATGGAGAAGATGAGAAACTAGACCAAGGCCATAGTAGATTGGTTCAACCATGTAGTATACAACGGAAAAATGGGTATCTTCCATGTTGTCTGAGAATTCAACAAGTTTTGAGTATTGTAGAAGAAACTAAATGAAATGATAAGAATGTGCAATAGGTTATTCAAGATATCTCAGATCACATATCCTAAGCTCGAGAAAATCCTCAAACTATCCTAGTAAATATGGTAAAAGGAGTTGGATATCATAAAATATTATCACTGGTTAGTAGAGACATGGAAATTAAGCTTAGAATATCGAAATTAAGTTCTAGAAAAGGCTTTGAATGAGCTAGAGCTCGATCATGGATGGTTTTTAGAACTTGGTGTTGATAGTGAGGACTTTCTAAAAATTATGACTAACTATGAGATTCCTACTCTAGAGATAGATCTAGGGAAGATCAAGTTGTTGTTTTGTAAGAAGATAAAGGAGGGAGCTACAAATACATTATCACCAGCCTTCATGGACTTAACTGCTAGGGCCTTTTCACAATCTGAATAGGTCATCAAGGCCACCCCAAAGTGTGCTAGGAGCTAGGAGTAGATCAATGAGAGGCTCAAGAATATATCCTTCCAATTTCTCCAATCCAATATCATGAAATGGGAGAAGCTTCAAGCTCTTATCAAAAAATTCGTAGAATATGCTACTCTCTAGAAAAATGAAGGAAAAATAGTCGTAGATGATGAGTATTTGATGGTATGACTGCAAAGGGATGGCAATCACTACAGGACAAAACTAATATAGTGCTAGCATTAATAGATGAAAAAATTGGGAAAAGATAAAGATGTATTTTATATTGTTATATTTTTGGGGTAGGTGAAACCCTAATGTAAAATGAATCTAAGATACATAATCAAAGGAAATCATGTCCATTCATTTTAAATTTTGGAAACTCTAAATAGGGGGTATCCTCTAATTTTCAAAGAGATGGTTGAGTTGTGTAAAGGAATGCCACATAAATTTAATGAGAATGTCATTTTTTGGTAGATTCTTATGTTTTCTTCACACGTGTGCTTGATTCACCTCCTCAATCTTATATTTTATCTTTGTTGTTCTAATTTTAAGCTATTTTGAGTAGTTATTTTATGTTGTAATTTAATGGTGAAGAATTTTATGATGCTAATTCCTTCCTAGCTCATACTTTTGTTGTTTATTGATGATAAACTACTATTTAAAGTTATTTTAAGCTTGTTACTATTGTTGATGTTTAAGTTCAATCTTTATTCATGTTTTAATGGTGAATAAATGGTTTGAAAATCTATAGACCCTAGAATATTATACTATTTTTATGATACTATAGGTTGTCCTTGGTTAGGTGGAACTCAATATTGGGAAGGTTTTCCATTGTATCATCCTCCATTTTTATTGTTCAACATTAGTTGCAAGTTTAGGAAACTTCTTTCCCCTTCTTCCTTTTAACCTTTCTTTGAAAACTAGAGTTGAGACAAAGTTCCAACATCATTCTAAAGCCAAATTTGATTAACAAGATGGATTTTTATTTTGTTTTCCTAAACTTGCAGTAGTTTTCCTTCATTTTCAGAATTCATAAATCTCCATTTGTAGATCCAATTCCCTCTATTCTTAACTAACCATAAATGCTCTTTGTGATTACTAGAAAATCACATCAACAACTGAGCTATTTTTACAAGTCATGACCTGACACTTGAGATACCTCGGGGTGATTTCTACAATTTAGTTACTAAAATAACCTTTCAAGAGAGGCATTGCACTTGTGGGTGTTAAAAATAAAAAATGGATCGGAGAGGATCTCATCATGATGGAGGTAGAGGAAGAGGAAGAGGAGATAATTTTGTAAGAGATGATGATTAGAGCCTTGAGGAGGTAGGTTGAAACACTACAAAATTAGATAAGGAGAGGATTTCAACAAATGAGAGACATAGGAAGTGATGATGAAGATGAAATCATAGAGAATGGTAGTCTAAATACTGAGAAAAGATAGGAAATTGCAGTAGTTGCAAATAAAAGACTACTAAAAAATTTAACAAAAATGGGGAAGAGAACAAAAATGAATATGCCTACGTTTAATGGATGTCTGAATCTAGAGGAATTGGTAGATTGGCTTAATGAGATGGAGGATTATTTTGAATTTGAAGAGATAGAAGACCCTGATAAAGTGATGCATCAATATGGTGGAGAGAGGTTCAATTAGAAAGAGGAAGAAGAGGAAAGATAAGATTACTAAATGGGATAAAGTGGTGGAAAAATTAAAATTAAAATTTATTCCTGTAGACTATGAGTTGGATTTTCTCAACATGATGCAAGTTCTGAAACAACCAAGCAAGAATATTAAAGAATATAGTGAAGAATTTAATAAAATTACTATAAGGACTAGACATTTAGAGGCAACTGAGGAAAAGGTTGAAAGATACATAAATAGGTTAAGACCAAGCATTCAAGAAGAGATGGAACTTTTCATATTTATGATGATGGAAGATTATTATCAAATAGAATTGAAGATAGAGAAAAGGTTGAACAAGAGGTTTGAAAGCAAGTAGAAAGGAAGAGGGTGTGGAGGCAAGGTAGGAGGAAGATCTTACAAAAATGAAGAAAATCATAAAAAGAGCTCTAAGAATGAAGAGGTTATCAATAGAGTGGTGAAATATGAAGTAGGGAAAAGATCAAGAGACCAAAAATTCAGAGACAAAGGTATAGGTCATAGTTATGGTGGAGGCTCATTCAAGAGAAATTGTTTCAAATTTAGAGGACATGGAGCCTATGATTTCCCATAAGTAGAGGAGAATCCAAGAAGAAGACAAGAATATAAAATAAGGGCAAAAAATATCAATGAGGAGGAGGAACCTTCCTCACAATTAGAAGATGTAGAAGATGGAGAGGTTTTGATGATAATGAGATCACTCCTGAATCAAGACAATGAGCATGTGCAAAGGAAGAAGTTATTCAAAAAATGGTGCAAGTGTGAAGGAAAGGTGTGTAACATCATAGTAGAGAGTGGAAGCACATACAATCTTGTGTCTAATGAGATGGTGAAATATTTGAAGCTTGAAAAGATAAAACACCCAAATCTATATTAGATTGCTTGGGTGTAAGATAATAATAAATTACTAGAAAGTGAACAATGCAATGTGAAATTTAAAGTTAAAAATTATCATGATGATATTCCATGTGATATCATCCATATGGATGCTTGTCACATTTTTCTTGGAATATCATGACAATATGACCAAAAATCCATGCATAATGGGTATTAGAACACCTACACAATTGTAAAAGACAGAGTGAAGCATAAGTTGAAGCCTTTGAAGGAGGAAAATGTCCAATTTTGTGTTAATTCTAGAGTTTTCTTAGTTGATACAAGGAGATTTATTGATGGAATGAAGCATGATAAGGTTTGTTCACCTATTATTTCTAAAGCTACCAAGGAAGTTGCTAATGAAATTCCTATAGAGTTTATTGGTTTGTTGCAAGAGTTCAAGATGACTATTTTAGATAATGTTCCTAAAGGACTCCCACCAGTGAGAAAAATCAATCATCAAATTGATTTGATACCAAGTGTGAGTTTACCCAACAAAGCAGCCTATTGAATGTCACCTACAAAGAATGAGGTAAATATACAAGTTGATGATTTATTAAAGAATGGTTTGATAAGAGAGACTTTAAGCCTGTGTAAAATGCATGTTTTTTTGTCACCAAAGAAATGAGGAAAATGTAGGATGTGCATGGATTCCAAGGCTATAAATAAGATCATAATAAAGCAGAAATTTACATTACCAAGGATAGACGATATCATGGATTTCTTGAGTGGAGAAAAATATTTCACAAAGATTGGTTTGAAGAGTGGGTATCACCAGATAAGGATACATCAAGGATATGAGTGGAAGACTGCATTAAAGATGATAGAAGGTTTTTATGAGTGGTTAGTCATGCCATTTGGGCTAACTAATGCACCTAGTACGTTTATGAGGTTAATGAATGAATTTTTGAAAGAGTTTCTTAGAAATTTTGTGATAGTTTATTTAGATGATATTCTTATTTTTAGAAAAAAAAAACTAGAGGAGAATTTGATGCATATTAGGTGTGTGTTTCAAAAACTTAAAGAAGAGAAATTGCTAATTAATCTTAAGAAATGTAGGTTTGTGAAGAAGGAAATGGTGTATTTGGGATTTGTGGTGTCAAGTAAAGGCATCTAGATGGACTCAAAAAAGGTGAGAGATATTATGGAATGGCCTATTGGATGTTGTGGTTGCATTGCTAATATCGGGTTGTTATTGATGTCAACACTATTAGCATTGCTGATTTTGAAGGCTATATATGTTGAGGAAATTGAGAAATTTTTAATAAATATGTTGTAGGCAGTCTATGAAGCTGAGATGATCAGAAAGATGGAAATTTTTTTATGTTGATGTTTAGAAGGCATGCATTAAAGGGTTTTTTTCTGATCCTATATAGTATGTTGTCTGAAAGTTTCAGAGGTGCTCATCAAGAATTGAGAAATTTATGAAGTTATGTGTTCCTAAAGTTATTCAGTTACTGTAGTAGATGTTTCTAGAAGATGAGATTTTTATTCTGATGAATTGAGTTGTTGTGTGCATATGTGAGATGTTCAATAATGTTTCTAGATCAAGCTCTATCAGTGTGGTACATCCTCTTTGATTAGTGTGTTGGTGATCAAATATTTTTCCCTTGTGTGTTCGAGTTTTCATGTTCTTGGTTGACATGATGGTGGTAGTGTTTTGTGGATCCTTATGGATTAATATTTTATTATTTGGCATGTTTGAGGATGTTTATTTAGGTCCTCACTATGTTGTGAGTGAATTAGGTTGGTGCACATTGATATTTTCTCATGTAATGAGGCTGACAGTTGTAATTTATTTTTTATTTATGGTCAACAGATTTGTTGATGTAAATTCATGTAGTGAATTTATAAGAACGGTTGTTTCTTCATTTTTAAGTGTGAGAAAGTGTGGAAGTGTGAGTTTGTATGTGAAATTTGGGAATAAATATCAAATAATCTAAATACAAAGAAGAGTGTGAAGAAGAATGAGAAAAGTGTGAAGAAGTGTTTTTGTGCCTAATCAAAACTGTCATCAAGCTTGTGTAGATGCTAATCCTTTCGCTCAACCTCATCAGATGGATTTAATCTGATTATTTTATGTAAGGTAGTGAGCCTTCCCTTTGGGTAGTGAGCTCTAGGAAGTGTGCCTAAATGCATGTGCATTCCCTATTCATTTATTTCATTATACTTCTAATAGGGTATAATCTTGTGGACTAACATCCATTGTGGTTTTTCCCCTAATAGGGTTTCCATGTATAAAAATATTGGTGTTCATGTTTCTCTAATGTGTTGTTGATTTATGCCTACTAACACTATATGCAAAGAATGTTAGATGGGAAAGCAGACAAGAATTTTATTTAAGAGAAAACAACATCATTCCAAAGAAGAACTAGATTTGGTAAATACTAATCTATGTGGTCCATCCAAAATCAAAAGTCTAAAGGATAAAGGTACTCTATGTTGCGTATTGATGATTATTATAGAATGGTATGGGTTGATTTCTTAAGAGAAAAGCATGAGGCATTAGAGAAATTCAAAAGCTTCAAATCTCTGGTAGAGCATGAGATAGGTTTGAAGATCAAATGTTTAAGATCAGATAGAGGTGGTGAATTCACTTCTCGGGAGTTCAATTAATATTGTGAAGAGCATGGAATAAAAAGATAGTTATCTGCTCCCTGGACCCCACAATAGAACAAAGTTGTTGAGAGAAAGAAAAGAACAATTTTAGATGCTTCCAGAACTATGATGTTTGAAGGTTATGTTCCTCATCTCTATTAGAGAGAAGTTGTAATCACTGGTGTGTATATTATCAATAGGGTGAATGCCAATGGTAATTATGGTATGACTCCTTTTGAGCTATGGTTTGGCTATAAGACTACTATTAAATATTTAAAAATCTTTGGAAGTAGATGTTTTATCAAAATATATGAAGATACAAGAAATTTTGAAGCTAGAAGTGATAAAGGAATATTTCTGTGTTATTCTGCTAAGAGCAAAACCTACCGGTGTTACAATAAAAGACTGAAGAAAATAGTTGAAAGTGAAAATTTCAGAGTTGATGAAGACACTGTTAGATCATCCAGGTACTGTGGATATTATTTAGATGACCAACAAGAGAATAATGAGAATGAAAAGAATGCACAGACACAGTCAAATTCAAATTGTTCTAGTGAATTAAGAAAATCATGAAGAAGAAGATAGTGGAAATGCAGAAGAACCCAGAATTCCAAGGTATGTAAAGCGAAGTCATTCTGAAAGTCATATCATAGGAGACAAGAACAAAGGTGTGTAGACCAGAAGAAGAATTGCAGAAGATTATTCTTTGATATCCAAGACTGAACCTAGCAATTTCAATGAAACATGTAAATATTAATATTGGATAGAAGAAATGAAGGAAGAACTGATGCATATATATAAAATTGATACATGGATTCTTGTTCCTAGACCTCAAGACAAGAATGTTATTGGAACCAAATGGGTCTTTTAGAATAAGCTGAATGAACAAGGTGAAGTGATCAAGAATAAAGCAAGACTGGTATGTAAAGGATACTCACATATGGAAGGTATTGATTTTGAATAAACCTTTTCCCCTATTGCTAGAATTAAAGTTGTAAGGTTGTTTTTTGCTTATGCTACTTTCAAGAATTACAAATTCTATCAAATGGATGTGAAGTCAACATTTCTAAATGGTGAATTAGAATAAGAGGTATATATTGAACTTCCAGATGGATTTCAACTGACTGATGAAAAAGATATGGTTTTCTGATTGAAGAAAGCTCTATATGGAATCAATCAAGCACCTAGATCATGGTATGCTAGACTAGATAAATACTTCTTGAAGCTTAGATTCAATAAAGGTACTATTGATAGAAATTTGTATTTCAATTTGGATCCGTATACAAAATTAATAATTGAAGTCTTTGTTGATGAAATTATTTTTGAAGGTGATGATAACTTATGCATGAATTTTATTGATGAAATGAAAAGTGAATTTGAAATTTCAATGATAGGAGAACTAAAATTATTTTTAGGATCACAAATTACTCAGTTAAGATGATGGAATCTTTATTTCTCAGTCCAAATATTTAAGAGAGTTACTAAAAATGTTTGGCATGGAAGACTCAAAGATGGTTGGTACACCCATGGTAACCAAATGCAAGCTAACACAGAGTGATGATTCCCCTAAGGCTAATCAAACAAGGTATAGGTCAATGATTGGTCGATTACTATATTTGTCTCAGACTAGACTAGAAATCATGAATTTTTTGTGCATGGTTACTAGATATCAAGCCGATCCAAAGGAATCACATGTGACTACAATAAAGAGGATTTTAAGATACTTAAAAGGAATAGTTGATTTTGATCTTTGGTATCCTAAGGATGATGATATTACTTTGAATGCCTTTACAAATGCAGATTGGGCAGAAGATGTGGATGATAGGAAAAGTACAAGTGGTGGTGCATTCTTCTTGGGAAATAAGTTGGTATCTTAGCTAACTAAAAATAAAAATTCTATTTCCTTATCTACTGCTGAGCCATAATACATTGTTTTTGCAAACAATTGCAATCAATTGTTGTGGATGAAGCATATGCTAAGAGATATCAGAGTTAAGTATGATGACCCTATTGCAATATTTTGTGACAATTCAAGTTCCATAAACATTTCTAAGAATCTGGTGCTACACCCAGAGATAAAAAATATATCTATCAAGTATCAATTTTTGAGAGATAAGGTGAGTGATAAAGAGGTTGGATTGGAATATGTGCCTACAAAGGAACAAATTGCAGATATCTTTATAAAAAAAAATTCCTAAGTATTATTTTGAGTATCTCAGAGGCAAGTTAGGGGTGATTTCCCCTCCTAATCTAAACTAAGATGCAAGTCTTTGCATCAATCCATGGAATTATAGTCATATCTTGTTTCAGATTGATGTTGTGATGGCTTCTACTCAAGGGGAGTAGTTAGATGATTCAGATGATATGTCATTTAGAGCTTGTGTAACTTTTCCATTGATGTCAAAGGGGGAGAAGTGTAATGTGAAAAACCTTGTACTGTCAGGGAAGAGAAGTGTAAGGAGGAGAAGTGTAGATCAAAGGGGGAGAAGAGTATTGTGTGAAGAGCTAGTTGTGTTGATGGTATTTTTCACATCATGTGTTGCAGTCAATTCCAAAGGGGGATATTTTTGGATGTATTGGTTGTGTTTCTAATATGTGGTTTTCATTGATGTCAACACTATTAGCATTGGTGATTTTTAAGGTTGTATATGTCGAGAAAATTGACAAAATTGTAATAAATATGATGCAAGTAGTCTGTGAAGCTGAGATGATTAGAAAGGTGGATTTGAAATATGGGAATAAAGATCAAATCATCTGAATATAGAGCAGAGTGTGAAGAAGATTGAGTGAAGTGTGAAGAAGTGTTTTTGTGCCTAACCGGAACTGTCATAAAGCTTGTGTAAAAGATAATTCTTCTATTCAACCTCATCAAATGGATTTAATCTAATTATTTAATGTAAGGTAGTGAGCTTTCCCTTTGGGAAGTGAGCTCTAGGCAGTGTGTTTGAATGCATGTGCATTCCCTATTCATTTATTTCATATAGGGTATAATCTTGTGGACTAACATCCACTGTGGTTTTTCCCCTAACAGGGTATCCATGTATAAAAATCTTGGTGTTCATGTTTCTCTGATGTGCTGTTGATTTATGCCTACTAACACTATATGCAAAGAATGCCAGATGGGAAACAAAACAAGAATTTCATTTCGAAGAAAACAACATCATTCCAAAGGAGAACTGGATTTGGTACATATTGATCTATGTGGTCCATCTAGAATCAGAAGTCTACAAGGAGAAAGGTAATTTATGTTGCTTATTGATTATTATTCTGGAATGGTATGGGTTGATTTCTTAAGAGAAAAAAATGAGGCATTAGAGAAATTCATGTGTCTTTGATGTGTTGTTGATTTATTCCTTCACTGTTAATTATCAGATCTGAGATTAAGAGTTGTTTAAGGTTGAATAAGTTTAAATTTTGTAACAACTAATTCACCCACCATCTTAGTTGTCTATCCTTGTTTTACCAACATGACCAACACTAAGGAGTGTAATGAAGGTGAGATCATTATACAGGTTAGAAATTTTTTTATAGAAAGTTCATCAAAGTTTATAGTAACATATGTGCATGACTAACTGAAGCTATGAGGGGTGATAAGAAGGAATTCAAGTTGTCTATAGTGACATTGAAGGGATTTGATTTGTCGAAGAGTAAAGTGACAATACAACCAGTTTTAGCACTTTCATATTTTAGCAAGGTGTTCCAAGTATATTGTGATGCAAGTGGTAATTATATTGGAGTTGTTTTGAGACAAGAAGGTAAGCCTATTGCATATTTTAGTGAGAACTTAAATGATGCCAAGAAAAATTATTCAGTTTATGATCAAGAGTTTTATGTAATATTCAAGCACTTACAAAATGGAGATGTTATCTTATGCCAGAAGAATTTTTTATATATATAAATGATTAAGTAGTCCAATACTTGAGTACTCATGGGAATTTGATTCAAAGGCATATGAAATGGGTTGATCTTTACAAACTTATATTTCTTTTTGAATCATAGGAGTGGGAATTTTGACAGAGTTACTAATTCTTTGAGTAGAAGGAAAGGTTTTTTGATTGAAATGCATGTTGAAGTTGTGAGTTTTGATAAAATCAGGAATATGTATGAAGGAGATTTAGATTTTGGAGAGGCATGGAAGGCTTGCAAAGATAATATTACAGAAAATAGAACCAAATGGATGGATTATTTAGTCTAAGATGGGATGTTTTTCAATGAAAAAGAGTGTAGATGCAAAGGATTTTGTAGAGCGTATGAAAGGCCTACATGATGAGGTGAGAATTCTTTTTAGGAAAGTGAAATTTTCTTATAAAACTAATGCTAATTTGAAGAGGAGACACAAGGAGTTTTAGGTTGGGGATGAGGTAAAGTTGAATCTAAGAAATGAGACATTTCTAGTGGGTATATACAACAACCTCAAGATTAAATTTTTGGCTAATGCAAGATTATAAAAGGAATAATTTTGGTAATGCATATGAGGTAGAATTTCCAAATGATCTTAATATTTATATGATTTTTAATGTTTTAGATTTGACCATATTTCATGAAGGTGAAAATGATGAACCTACAACAGTTAAGTATCCTCAATCTCTCACACCTACTTCAGTGGATGAAAATATTGAGACAATTCTTGCTAATAGGGTGAAAAGGATCACAAAGAGGAAGCAATACATGGAGTATTTGGTGAAATGGTTTCGGAGAGATGTGGATCATTCTTTTTCGTTATCCAAGACTAAGATTATTCATCTTGGATATCCTCTTTTAAAGTGATGATATCACTTTTCTTCTACCCTGGGTATTTGATACAGGAGCATCCAAGGTGTAAGGGAAATCTTGCATCAACCAAAAAACAAAAGTTTCTTTCTTTTCAATAAGGGATGAGTAGCTAAGGCTTTTTGAACATGATAATGGAGTTTATGTATGATGTTTTGAATATGTGCAAATTATGAGTTTCAAGCCTTAGGGTTACAACTTAGAGCTGGCTAGATAAGTTGAACTTAGTCATTTTTCTACATAGTCTTATCGGGTTGGAACTTCAGGCTTGAGATGTACTTGATGTTGTGAATAGTCAAACATAAATATTTGGCATTAAGACTTAAATAATAAATATGTATGATGTATGAACAGTTGCAAAGGCTTCACATCAAAGGGAGATACATATATCGGTGGGACATCATTAGGAGTCCCTTCAACATTCCAATAGGACTTCATCGGTGAGACTTCACCATATCAAAAGGAGTCACTTGGGAGTCCCTTTGATGGAATGATAGGTGTATCAAGGTGACAATAGGGATTTGGAGAGACAAGGTTTCAAGTCCCTTCAACATTTTTACATAGTGATAGCAAAGGCTAACCCATCAGAGTGACATGGTGATTTCGAAGAGATCTTGTTTCATGTCTCTCCAACATAGTGATAGCGAAGGTGATAGCCAAGGTTGACCAGTACAGATTAATGGCACATGCCATGAGGTGGTTAGTAGATTCACATCATTGTTTAAACCAAAAAATTTAGGGTTTGACCAAATAGGCATGTTTTGAATTATGATGGATAAATTTTAGTGCTAGTCATGGTGTGAATCATTTGATTTGATGGTTGCATGGAAGATGGTGCAGAGGAGGCATGACCACTCTAGTAAATTTAATGTTGTAGAGAAGTGGATGATGATGTTAAGGAAAGAAAGGATGAAAAAATTTAATGTTGATTCTATTGATAAGAAGAAAAGGGAGAAAATGCATGGAATGATAACAAGAAACCCCAGGTCATGTTAACAAGAAAAGGGAAAAATTACATTGAACTAGAGGGGGGGAATAGTTGTGATTAGGGTTGAGAATATTTATTATTGTGAAGGGTGAAGGTGGAAAGAGAGTTATCTTTGATCTAAATAATTACATACTGCTAAATTAAAGAAGGCCCATATGATGGCATATGTACTTATTTAATATCATTTGCTTTGCAGTAATGAAAGAAGGCTTTGCTTCTCTCTTGCATTCTTGTTAATTATTTTTTTATTTTTTTTGTGAGTTTGAGATTTTTAAGGGGAGTACCCTGCACCAATTTGTGGAGGTAGAATTACCTAAATGGGGGTTTGACTGAGGAAAACTCCTATATAGCTACCCCTTTCCTTAGCTTTTCTTACTTTTTGAAGGATCTAATCCAGAAATAATAGAATTCAAGGAATGAAAGTATAGTAGAGACCTATGAGTTACAAATAAAGACCTATGTCTTTTAAAATGGCCATTTTTAGACAAGGGTGCCATTTCCCTTCATTTCCCATTTTAGGCTCATATTTTTGTCCTAGGTAAACCATGTCTATCATTCTTAGATTTGTAATTACTCTACAAATTTTTTTCATTTGTGTGCATAATTCATGTTTTTAGATTAGGTTTTCATAAGAAATTGGGTCAATTAAATCACATTAAATCAATAAATTTTCTTGGTAACAAAGAAACTAAACTAGGGAATATTGGCTCTACTTTTAGGTTGTTAGTTAATCCTAATACCCTTGATTGTTTGAGTTTCAATGTTAATTTAGGGAAGGACTATTCTAGGTTAATCTACTATCGTATTCTAGTTTTTTTCTTAACAATCCTTGTAGAACTTGATCAAACCTTTTGTAATAAGGGCCTTCTCAATGGTTACCCCTTTTTCTATTATCTCATTAAAATGTGAAGAAAAATAGCTTTTCAATTGTAAGGAAATTCTTAATTCAAATTCTAAATATAAATATTCATGATGGCTAGAAATTCCTTTTGATCATTGAAAATATTCTGCAAAACTTTCTCCATTACATTTATTACCATTAAAATGTTCCAACATAGTTACTTCATGTTCTACATTTTAGTAGGGAAATAAATCAATAAAGGTTAAGATAGAACCTTGAATTATGTGCATGAACCATTCCAAGGATTTTACTCCAAAGCTTCAAGAAAATAAGTGTCAATAATATTGATAAATATATGCTACTTCCTATACTTTCATTAAAAAATCCTTAACATGATCATGGGGGTCACCCTTCCCTTTGTATTTATCAAACTATGAGGGAAAGGAATCATTGAGATGGAATAAAAAAATAGGCTCAATAAATAAGCCTTTAAGATTGAATTGTTTCTTGGTAGTTCCCACCCATAAGTTCTTGAGAGCCAACTTCATGTCCTCCCACTCTTGATTGAGAACCAATGTAGGTGGGGTAACTACTTTACTAGCACTTGGAGACATAATGTATTGACCATGAGGGTGAGAATTAATGTATGATAGACTAGATTGTGGTTTGAATGAGAATGAATTGAGATATGAATAGGATTATGGTTGAATAGTGTGTTATGTATGTGTATGAGGGATACTTAATATATTTGTGGGATGTGGGATGTGGGGATTTGTGGTATGTAGGAACATTGAGGAATTTAAGTAGGAGGTTCTTTATGGATGTAAGAAGATTATGGTTGTAGAATGCAAGATGAAGAGGGTTGAGGGATATATTAGGATTAAAGCAAAGTGGTATATGTGGAGGATGAATGAGGGACATAAGAAGAAGAAAATATGTGTTGGTATTAAGAGGTTGTAACATATGTTGGAGGATGGGATAAAATATGGAATGAAAAATGTGATAAGAGTAGAGATAGGGGGTAAAGATCAAGAAATATGGACCATGGTTCATGGTGTAGATGATTGTGTGGATGATAAAGGTATATTGAGTGGAATTTATGAAGTGAGAATGAGATCATAATGAGACTGTATCATGGGTGCGGTAGATAAAGTAGGGACATAGCTAGGAGTGGATGGAATTTGAGCTAATACACTATTATCCAAGATTAAATCTTGTTCTTGTGAAAATAAGTCACCCCATGGATTGTTAAATTTTGGTTTGGTGGAATTTTGTCTAATAATACTTCCAAATTTAGACACATCAGAGTCACTGGGGAGTTTGACACCTCGATTGATGATCTCTTCAAAGATAGAGTCCTTCCAATAGTGGATGGATTTTTCAATTGGATCTATATTATCAATATTGTTCATGAAGTCTGGAAATATAAGAGAGAGTTCATGTTGAGCTACCATTTTTGTTCCAATTGACTGATCTAGTTGGTTTGATGGATTTTATGTCTCACCTCCTATATTTGGGTAATAAGGATTACTAACTTGAGATAGGAAAAATATTCAAGAAACCATTGCAATGGGGATTTGATTATGGTTTAGGATCTCAATTAAGTTGTTGAGTTTAGATATTGGATACTAGATGGTATATTTCTTGATTTTATATGTTTAACTATGTCCCTCATTCCAAGAGGTGTTTTTTGAATCATTTTATGATGTTCAAGATGATGAAAATGACTTGTGTTTATTGGATATAATGCAAAAAATGTATGTTTTCATAAATTTAGACCTAGGAATTTGATCTTTATTTTTTGTATGGGAGAATATCTAGCAAACCATGGATTCAATAATTTGTAAATTTAACTAATCATCTTAATTTTGAAACATTTCAAGTGAGTTTAGCTCAAATACTTTAAAGGGAAATATATTTATTGAAACATAAAGTGGATTCATTGATTTGAACATAGAATCGTTGAACTATATTTTTTGGGAAATTTAACAACAATAGGCTAAATCACCAATAGGAAATAAAATTAGTTGATTGAAAATGTGGATATTTATATGTGAGTATATATTCATTGAAAGATTGATAATTTTGGACTATTGGATGATTAGACAAGTTGGAAAAAGAAGATCTGCCAAAACATAGAGTAGATTCATCAAAGGGATGACAAAACCACTAAAGGAAAAATAATATTTGCTGATTGGGAGGACTATTTTGGAAAAGGGTTAAGAAAAAAACATAAAATATAGTAGGCAAGAAACATAATAAATTATGGACTAAATAATAGTACAAGTTTAACACATGAATATATTCCAATCATGCTCACATACTTGAACAAAATCGAAATAGGGTCACCTTTTAGGATATGGAATTGGACATATTTCACACTTTAGTTCATTAGGAAACCAAGTGACTCAACTAATGTATGGTTATGGGATTCCTATTGTAATTGGATGAGGGCTCACCATTAAATAAATCTTCAGAAGGGAGAAATGCAAACACTTATGCAAACCCACTATTAAACCTAGGAAATTGAAAGCATGAAACAAGATTGATAAACAAAAATCAAACAGTGAAGAACCTAGATGAATGATTCAGTCAAAACAAGGTATGCAACTCTAAAAAAATCTACTTTATAAAGTCTACTAGGACTAATATGCCAAGTTGGGCGTATGAGTCTTGCTACAGGGTTCTTGGGAAAAATATGGAATCTTTTGATGAATAATCAAGATTTGTAGAAAGATGGAAAAAAATAGATATGTTGGGACTAATACGCCAGGTTGGGTGTATGAGCCATGTTCTAGGGTTTTTAGGGATCTTTTTAAATCTTCCGAACCTAGATCTAACACTATTGAATACTGGAAAAGGGATTTACCAAGACTAATATGCTAGTTTGTGCATATGTGTCCACCTACAAATATCGGAATGATGTTTCTATAGCCTCTAATGATCTTTCATAGCTTCCTTCTTGTATGATCTTCAAGTCTGAAAGTTTGAATTTTGATCTATAGGTGAGTTTCCATGAAGATGAAAACTTTGATAATTTTTTTAACTTTGCCTTCAAAGGATCTTCAAGCTCCAATTCACCTAGATTTGCAAACACACATCAAGAGAGAAAAATATTTTTTTGTTAGGGAATGGGAGTTTTCCTTGGTTAAACCTCATTTTGGTAATTGAACCTTGAAATGAAATAGAAACATGAAGGAATGATGAATGAAAAAATTCAATTTTGCAACTTACCAAACCCTTGCAATAAAGGTTGCAAACTTGTGTGAAATAGCTTCAATGGATGTGGATCATGAATCTTGGTTGATTTAATGAAACTTTTTCTTGAATGCTTTCTTGAATAATAAAACCTACATCACAAATTTTAGCTCACAAACACACATGATGCATGAAGAATTTGACATGATGCTTGAATCTTTAATGTAGCTCCAAATACTTGATGATTTGATCTTGAATGCTCTTGGATGAATACTTGACTCTTAAATTTCTTTCTTATGATATTTGAAATTTCTAAGATAAATTTAATGAAATGACCTTGTATTTATACTTGTTTATGCTTAATTTCCTAAAATTACAACACTACAAACCAACATTCAAAACTTGAACTAAGGATAGTAAAATCTTGCTAAAATTTTAAATTCAAATATGTCTTAGGTGAAAGCGGTAATCATATACTAGGTTGGGCATATGACTCCTAGAGGTTTAAACTTAGGACACATACCTCAAGACATGTTATGTTCATTATGATATTTGAAATCAGGTCCCGAGACCTAGGGAAGACCCATACACCCAAATGGGAATATGGGTCCCAGATCACTAAATCTAAAATACATAGCCAAAAATATCAAATTAGGATTTGTTATTTATTAAATTTTGAGATTATCCTTAGAAAAATGCATTTAACTAGGCTTGTGGATGCAAACTTGGACCAATTAAGGCATAAATAAGCCAAGTTTTAATAGGGAGGCCCCAAATTAGTGTGAAAATGTAAAGGGATACAATTTTCTATACTACATTTAGCCCCCACTTTAGTGAGAGGATGACATTGCATCATTTCCACACTAAAGTAGTCAAATTTGCATCAACAGGGGTCTAAGTGTACCAATTCTAGTGATATAGGAAAAAATGATCAAGAGGGATGATCAAGCCCTTGGGATTGAGATCCTATGAAAAACCAACATAGGCACAAAGGAACACACATGTGAATGATGTATGAAGTGTAGACATGGAAAATGTGCAATCGCAGTTCGATACACTTGATCCTGATTATTAACAATATTTCCTTTGAAATAATACTCTCAACATTTCATCATATTTTGTCTCTTAATTTAATGAATCATTATTCATTTAATTAAGTCTTCCTCCTCTAGTTATTAAATTAATCAATTTAATTCAATTAATCTTACATCTCTGTTTAATTAAATAAATCATTTTATTTGTTTAAAATATCTAAAGTCCTCTTATTAAATTAAATAAATTAAACCTTATTTGATTTAATCTAACATATTCCTCCTTAGTTAAATAAATTAAATCATTTATTTAATTAATCATTTCCTCTCGATTTCGATTTAAATTAATTCATCTATTTGAGTCAAAATTGTCAAATCATCAAATCTCCTATTAAATTAATCAAAACATTGATTAAGTTACTCCCTCTTACTAAAATCCTCTAGAGAATGCAACTTGCACAATAAATCAATTACTTTGATTTATTTAAATCTCTATTTTCCCTCACATGACATCAAAAGGGGAATATTCCCTCAATTTGAATTCAAAAAGTCCAAGTGGACTTGTACATCCAACAAGGTATTCATTCCTCTTACATGTCCTTGTGCATTGAGCCAAGTGGTAGTTATTTCATTCTTTTTCCCCTCTCATATGTCATTTCTCAAATTTGAAATTCCACCTAATTGCATTTATTGGCACTTTGGCCAAAATGTGCACAACCATTAGCCATTCACATCTTGTCAAGTGGCACTTGGCCATTGGATGTTGAATGATCCCACATTGCTCTATTTCATTCTCTCTTCCATTTTGGAAATCTATAAAATGGAGGCTTATTTCCTTATTATAGATCCACAACTTTGAGTAAACTCACTATGCTCAAATTCATCTTCATTCCACAGATTTCATCCAAGGTTATTCTCTTCATTTGAGAATTAATCTTGTTCATTCCATTCAAACCAGTTGATATCACCATCAATAGTCACAAAGCTTACAAATAGGAATTGGGAAAGGGTTGATTTTGACATACCAATCAGCACCAATTCCCCCATAGGATTGATAGTTGTTCATTAGAATTGGATTTGCTTACTTTCATTTATATTGTGCTTCACTTGTTTTCCTATTTAATTGTTACAATATAATTTCATGGGGAACCTTGATTTATTTCCTATATACGATCTAATAGTATGCTATGTTTTGATGTGTTTGTGTAGGTGAATTGAATTCTGGGTTTACATTCTAGCGCTAGAAGGAGGGCAGGCAGTCACAAAGAAACACTCTTATTAATATCATTCCTATGATGCTTATGGATCTTAATAATCCACTATTCACCACTTCTAGTTTATTTATTTAAGTACTGGAATGCATTGAGCTAAAACTTTGTCTTCACCATTTAGACTATTGATAAAATTTAAATTCAAGCTAATGGCTTGTTGTGCATTGATTTATTTTTTAGAAATTTTACTAAGTTTACGCTAATCCAGACATTTAATTCAATTGCAACATCTGTAATTTACATTCGTAGGCCTAGCTTTATTCTCTATACTATCTCTAGCAGTTTTGGGCACATTGTTGCCTTGGCATTCATTCATAATCATCACATTTCATAAGATTGTCCAAAAAATTTTACTCGTCTCCCACATAATTAGTCCAACCTCTCACCACTTTATCATGGCCTACCCTTCCACTACTCGTGGTACCATGGTATCCACCACTATACCATGACCTATAATTGCACCACCCATGGTATCACGGTATCACTTTCATCACCACCTCCATCATTTTCCATCTCTTACCGCATCACCACAACCTTCTACCGTACCTATCGCAGTAGAGCAGTGTTCATCGCGTTACTACTAAGTAACCCTCCCTTACCTACGGTAGTGCAGTAACCATTTAAAGTCTTCACTATTGTCCCACGGTCTACTCGCTAACCCTCTGTGGTGGCACGGTAACTGTCCATTTTCCTCACCGCATCACCGTGGTATACCACTTAACCCTCCGCGACAGCGTGATAACCGCCTCCCTATCTTTCTCGATTGTCACCACATCACCGCGGTTCCTTGTTAAACCATCTACAGTATTGTGGTTAACCACCTGTCTATTACTTGACCATCATTGCATCACCATGGTCTCCTACCTCACCACCTATGATAGTGCGGTTGTCTTCCACCATCTCCATCGCATCACTGCGCCATCTGCCCCAACCACCCATGGTATTGCAGTGGACTCGCCCTAACTGCCACTTCACCACCAATTTTCTCACTGCGCTACTGTGGGTCTCCCTCAGACCACCCAAAGTATAGTGGTAGCGGTCTCAGCTAATTGTGTGAAGCTGCCAACTATGATACCATAGCCTGCGAAAAAGCAATGAATGGGGATTAAATTGGGAAATAAACAGCAGTGAAGAAATTTTTATTTTATTTTTATTTTTATTTTATTTTTAAATGGGGGCAAATGAGTTTTTGTTAGGAATGGCATTTTTTTTTTATAACTTATTATTAATGTATTAATAAATTACAAAATTTGTGGAATATTTTATTCATACTGACTTTGTATTTTCTTTTGTAGGTTGATATTAGAATAAAATCAAGGCAAAACATGATTGGAGAAATTCACAAAAAGAATTTTTTAATGCTTGTTGAGCTAGTTTTGTTCATTTAGTTGTAAACCATCTCACATCTATTTTTGGGGCTTAAAATTAACCATTTTGACTTGATCCTTTGGTTAAAATTGAACCTTACACATTTACTAAATTTCAATTTGGGTTTCTAAAATTGAACAAGGCAACACATCTCATTTTGGTGCTTAAAACGAACTCATCACTGCTTTTATGATCTAAAATGAACAAGTGTTTTTGATGTTTTGTAATCCTTTTCACAAAGTAATATCACTTAAAAGGCATATGCGCTTCTCTTGTGCCTCACAACAATCTTGAGAATCAAAAGTCTTTTTGTGATATTAAGTTGTCAAAATTATTACCTCCACACTTCATTTTGGGTTTAAAATTGAATAAAACGTTGTTTGAGAGTGAGTAGGCTTACTGCGTGTGTTCTCCATTTGTTTCTAAATGAAGGTTGATCGAACTATGAATATGTTTACTCGCTTTTGTTTATCTTAGTAGGCCTGCCTTGTGGGAAAAAGTACTCACCCAAGGGAATGAACCAACCAGTAACACACTAAGGACAAGTGTATTTCCAGTCAGGATATAAAAGTGGGTACTGGAAGAAAAGCCAGTATCACACGGTTGGCTCTGAAGAGAAGAAAGAAATGGTCTCTCTCTGCTAGGTCAACCTCCACGAATGGAAAGACTGAACTAAAACCCTTGTTTAGAAAGGCCAAATCCTTATCTATTTTGCTGGTACAAAAGGTCATGTCCTTTGAAGCTGCCCCACATTATACATGTGCTTTTTTTCTAGAGATGAAAATTATGCCATGGGAGATTCATGGGTACTGATGCTTGGCTGACCCAAGAAGTGTGTGTCATGGAGGGGAGCTAGTGTGGTCAAGCATCTAGTCATTCACACAGAATATGTGCAACTGGATTCGTCCAAGTGGGAACCCAAAAAAATATTGTCTAATCATCCTAGGGTTGTACATGTGCTTGGGAATGAAAAATACATTGCTTTGTTCTCAAAATAATTGAAAAAAAAACATTCACAAAGAGCTCCAAATTTCAAACCCATTGGAGGAAACAAATATCTTTGATGAATTTATGTACTCTTGCTTTCCCTAGGGATCATATCCTTAGAGGTTTCTAAGTGCTTGGATTTTATCATCGTTTGTTTTCACTAAGGTCAACCTAGGAAAATTTTGCCCTAATTTCCTTGATTTCCACATAATGGACCTTGTGGGATGAAAAAGAAAGTGGGACATTAGACATGCAGTTTGAAACATAATCAAGAAAGTGATTTTGGTAAAAATAATTCACTAAGGCAAGATAAAAGACAAAATTGGACCTCACATGTGTTGTTTCAAATGATTTCCTGAAAGGTCAAAATCCCAAAACCAAGGTTCAAAAGGATAAGTCTAAAAGCCCATGAACAATGCCTTGAAATGCTCCTTGAAGTAAGAGAAATACTAATGTACAAATTCTATAAAAAGGCTTCAAGAAATAATCTAACTTTGTATGCATTCTACTATCAACAAAATCCTGAGTTTTTTGAAAATTTTTCTTTCCTCACATAGGAAGTCTAGCATGTTCTTCAAAACAAAGGTTTTGTGAAAAGAGTCATGTCTAGGTTCAAGTCTAGGATCAAAGTCATCATCCTAATCCATTTCTCCATCAACCAAATTTCATCCCACCAGCAAGCTTCTTGAGAACATTGTGAAAATCATTCATGCTAAACTTAAAAGGGCCAAATCAACATCATCCTATCTTGGCTTAACACACCTAGCCAAATAGTCAAAATATCTTGAACAAATATTCCTCTAGGATAATGAAAATTCCTGAGGTTTTACTAGTTCATGATCACCTCGGTTGGTTTAACACACTTAGCCAATCCATTTTCCTTGTGAAAGTTTTCCCTACTATCACACAACTTCCTAGGGTCTACAAACTTCACTACAATATTATTTGACTTAGTACACATAGTCAAACCATCACCATCAATCTAAGTCCTACAATTTTAGCATAACCCTTCAAAAGTTTCACTCATTCACTTCATCCATTTATTCCTTCATCACTACCACCCTCTTTGATCTTTTGACTTCCCTAGTTCTTCACTTTTGGGCTTGAAATATTAAGATCAAACAATCCCTATTTTTATGGTCCAAACAAGATCACAATACAATAATAACATGGAAAACATCAATGACATATCACCTTCCAGTGACTTAGGTCTGATAACCACCAAAGAAAACCTTGCAGAATCCAGCAATCCCCCAAGTATCTCTTATCTACCATCACAAAATCCTCAAGGGGAAGGATATGAAGAGGAAATCATCAATTAAGACTTGGGAATGACACAAAGGGAAATAATTGAAATGATTCGAAATCTAGAGAATCATAGAATTGTCAATGCCATGCTTAAACTTAACCCTTCTCTATACTTATGTGCATTAACGGAAGGAGGAGGGGTCCAGTTCCCTTCCAACCTTGACGTAGGCACTAGTATAGAAAGTCATCTTATGAGCATGCCCCTAGTGTCAATTCCTAACATCGACCAAGAAAATCCCATTATCACAACAACTGTCACACCAACCTCACCAATTGCGAGCAAAGGAAGTGCTATGTTTCATGAGTTACAATAGCATCACCTTATAAACAACAAAGAGGTGAGTATCAACACCATACAAAAGGCTCTATTCCAGTGAATCCATGACACCCATACGTCCCACTTAATTTCCATAATCCTACCAATTTGTCCTCATTCCATGCTACACCGACCTATCCACTAAACATACAAACTTCTTTACCGCAAGGAGAAGGTGTTTTTTTGGAACAACTGGATTCGCTGACCCATTATCCTTTCAAGGGAACTTACCAACCTTTCCCCCATTACCGCTCACATCCACATCACCTATGGGGGTGGGTCTTCCCCCTTACCCATATCTAGTTTCTTAAATCCAAGCAATCTGAGCATCACACCGAATTCTCTCTTTTTTCCTACAACATCACAACAAGAAGTGGCAACCATTCAAGCCACTATGGTAAACACATCAATCAGTCCTCAAATATCCCAAGGCATCCCTTCTCAAGGACCAAGCATCTCAACTACACCACCAACGAACCAAATCCCAACCACCAACACCACTAGATCGCCGGACATCATTCCTAATCCACCACCAATCCCACCAAAATCTAATGGGGCGAATTCATTCATCACCATGATCCAAGCCATCCAAAAAGCTAATCATCAGAGGGTACTAAAGAAAAACCAACAAGATACACAAGTCGCATAAGCCATACAAGCTACACAAGCTACATAAGCTGCACAAGTTGCACAAGCTACCCAAGCAGCCTAACAAGTGCAAGCACAAGCTTAAGCACAAGCACAAGCCCAAGCTCAATCCCAACAACAGGAACAAGCACAATACCAAGTGCAACTGCAAGCAATCCATCGACAAGAATACCAACAAGCTCTGCAAGACTTTTAGGCACAACAACAAGACAAACAACAAGCTTTGTTGGCATAACAGTAGCTCAACCAAAAAAAATCTTTGCTGGTGCAATAATAGCTAGACCAACAACAAGCTTTATTAGTGCAACAATAGTTGGACCAACAGCAGGCTTTATGGGAACAACAATAGATGGACAAGATCAACAGGAATGACAAGATCAACAACAAGCATTGTTGACACAAATGTAGGCATACCAATAGGCCTTGAATGCATAGAAAATCTTGCAGAAAACTCCCACTAGTACTCCTCCCACCAATCAAACACCCGAAACACCCCAAAACGCATTCATTCTTCCTCCCAATCCAAGCAACAATGTCGCAACACAAATCAAACTACTCTTGCAGCAAGTGTTGGACCTACAAGCAGGAAAAACAACAAGAACGTCAAGCAACTTGTGCTCTTATCCTTTCAATAGGAGTCTCACCATGGTATTGTTCCTAAAGGGATTTGAGATCCCCAAATTTGACAAGTATAATGGAATGGGTAACCCTGAAAAACCACATCAAGGAATTTTAGGTGCATTGCATGGAGGTCACATATGATGACACATATCTAATGTGACTCTTCCCTCGAAGTCTAACTTGTCCAGCCATGGAATGGTTTTCTCACCTACCCATAGGCATTAAAACATTTGAGGAAATTGTGGAAGAATTCCTTAAAAATTATGCTCTCAACATAGGTGTAGATGTTAGTTTGGAAGAACTATCAATGCTCAAACAAAGAAAAGGAGAGCTATTCACATACTTCTTGCAAAGATGGTGATCCGAGGCCAATCAGAGTAAGTGGACCCTGGGAGAAGAACAACAAGTTTGCACCATCATATCCAATCTAGATGAAAACTTTTTCTACTTGAAAATGAAATGCATCACATCATATGATCAACTGATCCTAAAGGTGCTCAACATCGAAAGGGCCCTTATTGTGCAAGGAGGCACCTCAAAATTCACTCCACCATAGGATAATTGCTTGTCTAACAATTATAATGATAAACCTTGAACATGGTCGAGGAACAAAAATATTACAAAAAATGGTGTGGTTGATGCTAAAGTGGTCATTAGTTCCCCTAAGCAGAACGTCTAGACCCATCATCAACCACAAAATCATAATCGCAATAACTTGGGTAATCAAGGAGGACCACCTCCTCGAGGAAAATACCCTCCCAAGTGGAAGTTCACAGCCCTTGGGGAATCCATCGAGTCTATAATGAAAAAAATGGTCAAAGAGAACCTAATCAAATTCTCCAACTCTGAGCAATACACAAAACCCATGACCAAACCGCCATGGTATAATGAAAATCTCCTTTGTCACTTTCACAAGATCAAAGGGAATACAACCGCTAATTGCATGAAGCTAAATAAAATCATCTAAGACCTCATCGAGGATAAGATTATCAATGTCAAACAACCAACTGAAAACCAAGATCTGAAAATATACACAAATCTGATGCTGAACCACAATCAAGGAAACAACTAAGGGAACAACAAAGGCAAGCAAAAATATGCTAGTGCTAATCTAGTATATGAAGTGATAGTCGCATGTGTCAATGAAATGGTCATGGTCATTAATGTCAAGGGTGCCAACATTGACTGTGGAGTCACCACATGTGGTGACAAGGTCACAATTGTAGGGGTACCCTCTAAGAGCCCCACTTTAGATACAAAAGTCGTTCCCTATGACTATGATGTCATTGACCAACTGAAGAGAACCCCCGCATAGATCTCCATCATGGAACTGTTAAAAATTTATGCTGCCCATAGACAAATTCTTGGTGAAGCATTAGCAGCATCCACCATCTCTGCCACCCTTGACATAGATCAGTTTTAGGCTATGGTTGGTAATATCATTACCCCAAATCTCCTTGCATTCTCTAATCAAGACTTCCCCCTACAGCCATCTCATAACTATGCATTTCACCTACAAGTGTTGGTCCATAAAAATAAAGTTAAAAGGGTCTTGGTGGATGAAGGTGCAAGCCTTAATATTTTCTCTCTCGATCTTATAAAGAACTTGGGATTCACCATGGATTCCATTAACAAAAACAAGAGCATCACAATAAGGGCATATGATGATCAAGAAAGAGTGTCTCAGGGTACTATTAAAATCCCCATCCAAGTAGGACCAACAACCATGGAGACTACCTATCAGGTCCTTGACCTTGACTTACCATATAACATCCTCCTTGGATGTCCATGGATCCACAGAATGAAAGTAGTAGCCTCGACATATCACCAATGTATCAAATTCTTGCACCAAAATGAGGAGGTCACTATACATGGGGATCCTGAACCATTTTCTTACTGCAAAAACTTGGAAGCGAAGTTTTATAAAATCCCCCAAGTACCAAACAAGGATGAAGGCCCATCCACTTCATACATCAACCCAACCAACCTTGCCTCCACTTCTGTGATAGAGACACCCGCCATCCCTATTATATCTGACATCAAGAACATGATCCAAGATAATGGATTTAGTGACTATGGAATGAAGAAGAGTGAATATTTTGTGGGAGAGTTACCACAATCTCCTAGGTCATATGGCCAACCTTGACCAACCAAAGCACCCATCCACACCCTTTGGACCAACCCCTCTAGATTCCACCATTGGGGAGACCTAAGTTTGGAAAGTGTTGGTGAGGAGGATATTTGAAGCATAATATACCGCGATGCTGAGCTTGCACCCACATTACCCATGGATGAGGCCAAAAAAGGGCTACAAATAATGCTTGGCCTGGGCTACAATAGAAACAAAAGCTTTGGAAGGAATAGTGATGGATACCTGGAGGCCATCATTGTAGAAAGAAGAATGTGAAACCTTGGCCTTGGATGTACTCCTTTGAGTATAACCGTATGTGGCAAAGGTACTCCCAGTAGGGCAGTTAGGAACTCTCCTCAAGTATCAACAACTACCCTTAGACCACCTATTTGCCTAGGTATCCCACTGAATAACATCACCTTTGATGTTACTGATGTTTTTGCCAGTAGTGATGATGATAAAACTGTAGTGAGCCTCACCAACTGAATCAAACCAACAAAATGACCAAATCACCTTAGTACACCCTCAACTCATCAATCATGACCAATGTGGATGGCCAATTCTAGACTCATTCAAAAATGATGAGGCACTCTCAAAATTCATGGGACTAAGGGATACAGTTCCATGTGGGGATCATAAGGTAGGTTTTCACATCACATTAGACACCTAGACATATTATGGGGGGATGATTGAATCCTTTAGTTGCAAAAGGAAAATATCGAGAAGAAGCTCAAACTTATTGAGTGAAAACCACACTGTGGCACTCTCTACCCACATAACAGTAAAAATAAAGGATGCATTCAATGGTGAAAACCTCTCTAAGGTGTCAGAGGATGAAGGATTCAATCTCCCCTTGCTACTCTACATCAAGAAAAATTAGCAGTCCTGGCAAAGTAGGGTAATCATGTTAACTTGGGAACAGAGATAGAACCGCAAATCACATTTTATGCTCAATCACTTATGACAGAAGAATAGGAACTGTTGGCTGCATTCTTAAGAGAAAGGAAGGTAAAATTTGCATGGACCTACATTGAAATGCTAGGTCTAGATCCTGAAGTAGTGGTTCATCATTTGGTCATTCACCTTGGAGCGACACTGGTTAGACAAAAGTTAAGAAAGATGCACCCACAGATAGCTTTGCTCATAAAGATAGAATTGAGGAAACTCTTATATGTTGGATTCATACACTCGATTGACTATCCAGAAGGGGTATCCAACCTCGAACTAGTCTCAAAACCAAATGGGGGCATCCTCATCTACACAGACTTTAGAGACCTAAACAAAGCATGTCCTAAGGATTATTTTCCACTACCCAACATTGATATGATAGTGGATATGACAGTCAGACATGAGATGCTATCACTAAGGGGTGGTTTATTGAGGTACAATCAGATAATGATCACAAAAGAAGACCAACATAAGATGACCTTTACATGTCCTTAGGGCACCTACTGTTGGAACATGATGCCATTTGGGTTAAAAAATGCAAGGGCTACATACCAAAGAGCCATGATACTAATCTTCCATGACATATTGGCTAAATCAAAGAAGAGGCAAGACCACACAGCAACCTTAAGTGCAATTTTGGATCAACTAGAAAAATACAAGGTTAGGCTCAATCCAAAGAAATGTCTCTTTGGGGTACAATCTAGAAATTGTTTGGGCTACATAGAATGAATGAGGGATAGAAGTGTATCCTGCAAAAGTAAATGAAATCCTTGATATGGAAGCACTAAGAACATTGGAACAACTCAGAGGACTACAAGGAAGACTCCAGTCCATCTAGAGGTTCATAGCACAACTAGCAGATAAATGGATTACCTATTCACATCTGTTCAACAAGGGAGTAGTGTCTAGGTTGGATGAAAAATATGAGCAAGCATTCAAAAAGATCAGGGAATACCTACTTATGCCACCAGTGCTAATGCCACCAATCATAGAGAAACCATTGATTCTATACATCTTAGTAACCATGACCACCCTTGGTTCCCTTTTTTCCCAACATGATGAAGAGGGAACTAAGTGGGCCATTTACTATATCTATAGTTCAATGGTAGGGCATGAGTTCAATTACACATCAATAGAAAAACCTTGCCTGGTAGTGGTGTTTGTAGCCCAAAAATTCAGACACTACATGCTAGCTCATCAAATTAAGATAATTGCCAAGATACACCCCCTCAAGTATCTATTGTAAAAATTAATGCTTATAGGTAGAATGGCTAAATGGGTTATGATACTATCTGAGCATGATATTTAGTATGTAGAGATAAAATTGATCAAGGGACAAGTCATTGCGGATTAGCTAGTAGAGGCTCCAATATATTCAGATGACCCGCTCATATCAAAATTTCTAGATGAATCCCTTTTCAATCTCGATGTAGCCAATCACTGGAAAATATACTTTGATGGTTCCCACACACAACATGGATCAGGAGCTAGTGTGTTCTTTATCACCCACTAGGGGGACTATATACTGAGATCCTACAAGTTAGCATTCCCCTATACAAACAACATTGTAGAGTATGAGGCTTTAACCATAGGTCTTAAAATTGCAGCATAGTGGTGAATCATGGCATTAAAGGTCTATGAATATTCACAACTTATCATTAAATAAGTCAATAGTGAATACCAAACTAAAGATGATAAGCTCGCACCATACAAGAAGGTGGTAGTGAGCCTTAAGGAATCATTTATTGATACCACCTTTGAGAAAATACCAAGGGGAAACAACAAAGCAACTGATCCAATGGCAACGATTGGATCCTTGCTAGATATCCCTCGCAATGTCTTGAAACACGAATTCCTAGTAGAGCAACTTCTTGTACCCACTTTTGAGGTACCAGAGTCAGAATACACATGTGAACTCGTTGGTCCTAGTGATCATTGGTATCATGACATCTACACCTATCTAAGATTAGGAATCCTCCCAACCAACATTAGCTCAAACCTCAAATGAACCTTTGTCAAAAGGTCCTTATGATTTTTCATCTTAGGAGAAACCCTTTTCCACAAAAGCATTGATGGAACCTTGTTACGTTGCTTAAAACTCGAGGAAGCCCTGACTACTTTGACTGAGGTACACAATGGCACTTGTGGTTCACACTCAAGTGGTATGACCTTGGCTAAGAAGTTGCTAAGAACTAGATACTACTGGCTGACACTGGAGAGAGAGAGGCATACGACGTTGTCAGAAGGTGTCTAAAGTGCCAACAACATGGAGATCTCATTCATGCACCGGCTCAAGAATTACATCCTATTGTTATACCTTCACCCTTTTCCTAGTAGGGGCTCGATCTCATAGGTAAAATCTCACCTACCTCATCTAACGACCATAAATTCATTATCACCAACACTGAATATTTCACAAAGTGGGTCGAAGCAATTCCCATGACCTACATCATTGGAAAGCAAATATTCAAGTTCATCCTAAACTACCTCATTTGTCGATACGGTGTTCCCTAATCCATTATCTTTGATAATGGGACACCTATCAAGAATCAAGATGTATGTGACTTGTGTGAAAAATTCAAAATCTAAGACTGATTTTCCACCCCATATTACCCACAAGGCAATGGCCAGGCAGAATCCACCAACAAAACCATTCTGAAAATTCTAAAGAAAAGAGTTAATGAATCTGGTCGTGACTGGCATCTATAGCTAAATCTCACCTTATGGGTCTACTACACCAGCATCTGCATGCCAACATGTGCCACCCCATTCTCCTTGGTCTACGGATCAGAAGCCATCCTCCCAATTGAGATCGAGCTCCCGTCAGTAATGATATCATTGCAAACCCTCATCAAAGCTGAGGAATATACGGTTACAAGAATAAATGAGCTGGAGTTACTAGATGAATGATGCATGGATGCCCTAAATCATCTATAGGTCTACCAGAATCACCTAAAATGAAGCTACAACAAGAAGATCAGGAAACACACCTTCTAAATCGGTGAACTTGTGATGAAAGAGAACCAAAAGAATATGCCAAATCCAAAGAGAAAAGGAAAATTTGAGCCCAACTGGTTGGGACCTTTCATCATCATATCCAGCTATAAATCAGGAGAATATGAATTAGCAACACCAGAAGACAAGCCTTTGTAGGAGCCTCTGAACAAATCTCACCTCAAAATGTTTTATACCTAAGAACTTGCAAGGTATAGAACCAAAAAATATAAAAACAATCATAAAAAGTCTTGAAAAAATGGTTACCTTGATAAGAACCTGTCAAACAGGCATCTTGGCGACAACAAAAAAATAAAAAAATGCAAAAATTAGAAAAAGTCAGAAAAAGGATTGAAAATAGTAAAGAAAAAAATTGTCCTCTAGTGAAAACCACTTCGGTGGCACTTTGGACAAGTACCTTGGTGAAAACCTAGAAAATAGGCACCAAGTGTAAATAAAGCACTCCCCATCCACCAGGATTTGCATGACTCACTCATCCATTCCATCACATTTCATTAATCATCCATACACCCATCCACTCACATCCATACCATAGACTGAGTTGATGCCCATATCATATTCCACCATAATACTACTTGGCATATTCCTAAGGTCAGTTTGTCCTGCCTTCACTGAAGTAGTCTATCGCACCACATTGGGGGAATGTTCCTATACTTTCATCGGATCGGCTTCATGTATATTCTCATGATCTTCCTAAATTCATCAAAACTCAAAAAATATTCAAAAAATTCATCAAAAATGCAAAAAATTTCAAAAAATTCATCAAAAATCCAAAAAACATTAAAAAAAATCATCAAAAAATCCAAAAACATGTCGAAAATCTCAGAAAATCTTCAAAAAATTCATCATTGAGTCTTCTTAGTCTTTCACCTTATCTGAACTAAATTTTCTCTAAGCTTGAACATAGGCAAGGTTGATCTTTGATCATGCCCCAAGACATCTTAGGCCAGTCCTTAGTTATCAGTTGCATGGACAATCTGTTTGTCCATCTCTTTTTCACACCTTAGGTCAGTCCTTAGGCGTCTATCGCATGGAAAATCTATTTTTCCATCTCTTTTTCACATATTAGGTCAGTCCTTAAGTATCTGTTGCATGGGCAATCTGTTTTTCCATCTCTGTTTCACATTTAAGTCAGTCCTTAGACGTTCATCATAATAAAATGGCAATCTATTGGCCCATCTATGTCATCATTGATTCAAGTCTTTCTTCAGTTGAACTACGTGGTCTATGCATCTATATTGTAGTCAAGGCTAATCTATGGATCAACTTCCGAGACCTCTAGGCTAGATATTTAGGTTAGTCTCTTTGCCATAAATCTTGAAAATACCAAAAAAATAGCCTCAAAATATCTAAAAATCCAAAATGGTGCACCCATTTCATCTCTCTTTCACCCATGATTTTTTATCACTCATAATAAAGTCAATCGTCACCTTCACCCTTTGGTCAGTCAGTCAGAGGCAATTTTAGTAGGTTTAAAAGTGAGCACCCTAATCGTCAATGTCTCGAAAGTCTAGGTCAGTAAGCAAGCAAGTTGATCAACTCGGAGTATCAATAGCTTATCACCCAATCAATCCCACCAAAACCTTTATCACTACATGCCCTAGGATGAATCCTTCCCATGATGGACATAAGCATTAGGTATCTCACAGTAATTTAGCCTTGGCTAGTGGTACGAAGAACATTAGCTTGTTTGTTTGCTTTATTTAGTCTTTTACTAGCTTATTTTATTTTGTGCTCATTCCAAGGACCTCTCGATGATACCTAAACAAAAAAAGGTTTAGAGAAAAAGGAATGGGGCAAAGATCATTATCTTTTTTATCTATTGTGCTTGTGGAATACACTTGTAAAATAATTAGTCATATATGCTTTGTTTGGTTTGTGGAGAGGATGTTTTAGATATCTTGTTGACCACATAAAAAAGCTTGCTTTCCTATGTTTTGGCCCGAGATGTTTAGAATTTTTGAACTACATCCTGAATGAAGTATGTACGCTAAGTGTGAACAAAAATAATCCTATCTGATTGAAAATTCAAATTCCATCTCACTAGGTACCATGCCATCTTGGTCCTTTATACCTTGATGCATCGTACCTATGTGTGCTATCGAACATAAATAAATTGGACCTTTGAAAATCCCAACTCCTAGTAAGAAAATCATCAATCATCATCTTGTGTGGATTTTCCTTCCATTCTTCCCATTCTTCTATCTTTACTAACATGTCTATCTAAAAATTGGTGTGTCACATCAATATATACACGAGACTAGCCATAGTCGATGATTGTCTATACATCATCAGATCTGTCTACAAAAAAAATAAAAAAATATTTGTCATCCTCTGATCAATAGAACCACTCCTCTCACATTTTATCACTATCTCGATCAGAAAATCAAAAATTTCCACCCGATCTCTCAAGGGAGAAATATACCAGCATAATTATTCTCGTTGGGGCAATAGTGGGGCTTCTAAAAAATTGAGAAATTTTGAACTTTGATTACAACAGTTTATTCTTTGAATCAATGCAACAAGTACATTGCTTCAAAGAGGGGCAAAATGTAGACATGGAAAATGTGCAATCTCAGTTCAACACACTTGATCTTGATTATTAACAACATTTCCTCCAGAATCATACTCTCAACATTTCATCATATTCTACCTCTTAATTTAATGAATCATTATTCATTTAATTAATTCTTCCTCCTCCAGTGATTAAATTAATCAATTTAATTAATCTTACATCTTTGTTTAATTAAATAAATCAATTTATTTGATTAAAATCTCTAAAGTCTTCTTATTAAATTAAATAAATGGTGCAAGAGCACCTAGATCTTGACCCTAACATGATAGGACAAAGGACCTTAAAGCTTCACCAAGGGATTTGAAGACAAGTTCACCAAGTATTTTAAAGGTTTTCATGTTTTATGCAACGAGGAAGTTGCAAAATATGTCAAATTAAGTTGCTTTGTACTCAAAAAAATCTTGTATGTCATGTGACAAGGGGTGGTAGATAGGTAGTAGATGGCTTTAAGCCATTTCTTTTATGCAAATAAGGTCTCATTAGACCACTTTCCATAGGTTGGATGAGCATGGGGTCAAAAAGATCAAACTTACTAAGTATGTAGTGAAATTGTTTAAGAAAATTATGTAAAGTGCATAACCTTGACCTCCAAACGGTCATGAGTGGCTCAAAATTCTTTTATAAATGTAGTTGGTCAGTTTTAGGAGGTATTTCGAAGTTGAAATCATTATAAACATTCATGTAATCCCCGAGAAAGGTTGGTTGTTGAATTCCAATAAAGAAAATTACATTTTGGAAAGGTTGATCACCATCTTTTTACTGGTTTTTTTGAACTTTCTTCCTTGGCACAAACCCATACATATTCAAGATGCCTTGAGGCATTTAATGATTTCTTATTCATGTATTTACCTTCTTTCATGTTTGTCTTGGGGGCTTAATTCTTTTGCTTGTGTGACTCGGATCAGCAAACTGCAAGGTACCATGTTTTCTATGTTTGGAGTTTTGAGGACAGCACCATGATCAACTAACCAATCCACCTACTATTCTAGACCTATGGCTTGCTGGATTGGTCTGTACCATGTCTGGTTAAGTGTGTACATACCTTAGGAGAAGGAGAGGGAGATATTTCTAGCCATGGTGGAATGTTTAGTGCTGATCAGGGGTAGTGAGACCATGAAAATAGGGAACCTAAGGAGTGATTCTGAGAAATAGTGAAAAAAGTGAGATTGTGAGGGTTCCTTGGGTTAGGGCAGAGGTAATGTGATGTGTTTGAGGCCATAGGAGGATTGGGAAAGGTTTGGAGTTGGGAGTTTTCCTAAACCCTCACTTTTGTGAATGTTCAAAAGGGTTTCTTGGAATAGAGGGTTAGAGTCCCTGTAGATGAAAAAAATCATTGTAATCTAAGGTTTGAGACCAATTGTTAAGATTTTCCAAGGTGATTTGGTGAGTGGCCATCGTTGGAAGGGTGGTTCCTTTGGAAAATAGACCAAATGGTGAAGTCTAGAACCGGGTAAGTGTATCAAAAGTTTAGGTTGGTCCAAAACAGTGATCCTTAATTTTCATACATGTTGTGTAACCTTGAAAAGGGTATCCTAATCTCCTCTTTAATTACTGGGTGCTTTGGAAAGATTGGGTGAAACTTGGCCTGTTCTGGTTTTGGGAGAGCTACAAGGGCAGGGTGATGTGTAGGTTGCTAGATGGTAAACCTTGGGGAATTGGAGATTGAGATTTTGTAGGAACCCCTATTTTTGGCATAGAAAATAAGGTTGTCACTTACCTCTAAATCAATAAATTAAACCTTATTTGATTTAGTCTAACATATTCCTCCCTAGTAAAATAAATCAAATCACTTATTTAATTAATCATTTCCTCTCAATTCTGATTTAAATTAATTCATCTATTTGAGTCAAAAGTGTCAAATCATCAAATCTCCTATTAAATTAATCAAAACCTTGATTAAGTTAATCCCTCTCACTAAAATCCTCTAGAGAATGCAACTTGCACAATAAATCAATTACTTTGATTTATTTAAATCTCTATTTTCCCTCACATGGCATCTAAAGGGGAATATTCCCTCAATTTGAATTCAAAAAGTCCAAGTGGAATTTTACATCCAACAAGGCATTCATTCCTCCTACATGTCCCTGTGCATTGAGCCAAGTGGCATTTATTTCATTCTTTTTTTCCCTCTCATGTCATTTCTCAAATTTGAAATTCCACCTAATTGCATTTATTGGCACTTTGGCCAAAATGTGCACAACCATTAGCCATTCACATCTTGACAAGTGGAACTTGGCCATTGGATGTTGAATGATCCCACATTGCTCTATTTCATTCTCTCTTCCATTTTGGAAATCTATAAAATGGAGGCTTATTTCCTTATTATAGATCCACAACTTTGAGTAAACTTACTATGCTCAAATTAATCTTAATTCCATAGATTGCATCCAAGGTTATTCTCTTCATTTGAGAATTAATCTTGTTCATTCAATTCAAACCAGCTGATATCACCATCAACAATCACAAAGCTTACAAATGGGAATTGGGAAAGGGCTGATTTGGACATACCAATCAGCACCAATTCCCCCATGGGATTGATAGTTGTTCATTAGAATAGGATTTTCTTACTTTCATTTATATTGTGCTTCACTTGTTTTCCTATTTAAATGTTACGATCTCATTTCATGGGGAACCTTGATTTATTTCCTATCTATGATCTAACAGTATGCTATGTTTTGTTGTGTTTGTGTAGGTGAATTCAATTCTCGGTTCACATGAAGAAACAACAAGATACAAGCATACACTTCCAAAGACATAAAGAAGAAAGGAAAAGGAAAAAAAGGGGGTGGACCAAGCCTCAACAGTCTATCCAACACTATGTGGACTAGGTCTAAGTTGTTTGTCCAAAAAATGTTTACAAGTGGAACACGGTGTCCACTATGTAAACAAAATGCACACTCACATGGGCTACTGGAACTAGGTATCCACTAGGTGATCCCCAAAAGAGGTGATACACACACATTTTTTTGGTATACACCCACACAAACAACAAAGTGGCTATGAGAAGTTCATGCTTATGATAAGGTCCTATATGTACTAACCATACCAAAGATATACCCCCTAATAACTTTGTGTAACATAGAATTTTTTCTCCACTAGGGTTTTAGGACCTAGGGCTACAATCTTCTATACTTTACATTGAAGTATTACCCTAGATATCCAACCCTCCATTATTTATTAGATTGAGATCTCTAAGGTGCCTTTGAGTGTAGAAAGTGTGAAATGGGAACCATATCCTTGTTCTCTATTCCTCCAAGGTATGGTGTACTATTTTCGTGACTACATTCTAGTGAATATGCATTTAGAATACCTTATTTTCTAATTTGGATTCCATCATCATCCTCAATTCGTCTTGCATTAACATGACATTAAGATTTTCATTAGTTAATTTTCATTCTAGGGTTTCAAATTTTGCATTAGTGAAAGTGCACATAGGTTACATTTTTGCATCTAAATTAATTGAAAATCACCTAAAAATTGCATTTCATTTAGGGTATACATCATACAAAATAAAAATCATGAAAATCAATTGAAAACTTCTAATTTTTTTGAAAAAATTCCCTATTAGGACCCATTCACCACCTTGGGCGAATTAGTCCCTGTGCACCCCTGAAATTGCCTTTTACAACACTAAAAACCATTTTTTTAAGCTTCTATTTGATGCCATTGATTATCTATTTCAATTGGTTGACTTTTTGTTTCATGCATTTTACAAAATCTAGCTTAAATTTCTCCATTTCATGCATTTCTTAATTCAAAATTTTCATTTACAATATTTCACTTCTAGATTATTGCTTAGTGTAATCAACAAATTACCTTCATCGCATTGCACTTTCTTTAATTTTTCATAATAACATGTTTTCTTTCAAGATATGTGGCTTTGATATGGTTAAAAATGGATTACATCAGTACAACATCCCCTCTTATGAGTTCAATTTAGATTACAATAATGAGGTCATTAAGAAACATGCTATTCATCATTCTACTATCTTTCATAGTTATGACAACATCATAGAGAAAGAAAATCAAACCATTGGAACAATCCTTAATATTACACTGTCTATTGGTGATGATGATAGCATAAACAATCATAACAATCATACTTTTTCTTCTCCTGATACCTCTCTTATTGGTGATGAAGGTATCTTGGTGAAAGAAGATACAATCATTGAGATTCTGGATTGTCCCCATCCCTCTTTGGAAGATATTATAAAAAAAAGAAGATGAGATCATAGAAACATTTATAAAAATAACCTTACCTAGTCTTCATTCATCCCTTACTTGGAGAATGTTTTAGAAAAAGAGGATGATATCATAGATAGCCATAATTTCCCTTCTCCTAAAATCCCTCCTTGATAAAAAGCAGATAGGCTGGTATTAGAAGATGCACATATTGAGGGTCATAAGAATCTTGTTCATCCCTTCCCAAATGCTCCTACCATTTGGAAAGATCTATTTGGTAAGCATGAAAATCATAGTGTTGAAATACACAAGACAATTGAGAGGGGGGTTGAATCAGTTGTACCAGATTACTTTTACTTCTAACCTTAATCAATTCCACTTTAACATAATTTTTTATTGAGTGTAAACATGAAATACATATAATAGAAAGAAAACACCAGAGACATCAGATTTACATGGAAAATTCAATGAGGGAAAAGCCACGATGAGGATTAACTCACAATACAGTAGAAGTACAATACTAGATACAAAGGATCACTACCAAAGGGCTCATTTCCTAGAGAGGAATCATTATCTAGATACAAAGGCTCATTTCCTACAAATAGGACTCACTATCCAAAAGGAGGCTCAAGGCCTACAAACACAAAAAAGATAAATAACATAGAAAATATAAATACAAATCCACCATAATATATTCCACACAATCACAGCTTGATCAAAGGATTACAAACAACATCAACTCACTACTTTAAGGAATCTAACACATCAATGTACCACTTCTACACACTCTACTTTTCAAACTTGTTCACACACTTCACTTGCTTACCTTGAAATTCACAACATCTTGACTTTCTTTTATACCATCTTCAACCATAGAAACTTTCTCCAAGGTCATCTATGCATCCTTTCATTTTACAAATTCAAATTAGGTCAGCTACTCAACATTCCTGTGATAGCTAAGAATGAAAGAGGGCCACTTACATATTTAATTAGGACCCAAAAAAAATCTTGGATCAATCACACTCTTCCTTAATCGATGCTTAACCTTGATGTAATGTGTAGACACTAGGTCGACCAAACCTAATGAAAAAAAAATGAACTTTCAGTACGTACATCTACAACAAGATGATCACACGTGGATCACCCAACACACTTCACTAGACACTAGAACACCTATTAGAAACCATTAGGTGCATCCACAACAACTACAACAAAATTTATGCACAAAACACTCTTCAATATTCCAATCAAACCATGCAGTGTGACACAATAGCTCTAGAACAAGCCTTCCAGAGCACCAAACCATAAGAACATTTTCCAAAATATAGGGAATATTAATATTAACTTATTCCAGATCCGTAAGATCTAAAACGAACTACCAAAATATTGAGGAGAAAAAACATCTCTCGTAGACCATAGACAAATATTTTATGCCAAACCAGTGAACACATCTTTCACTCTCCATCATCCCAAAAGCTAAAACTCTGGATACATTATCCATTGAAGCTCATAAACAATACTACATATTTGAATAGGCATAGGATCAACACAAAAGAAATACAAAGCACATTATAGGAGTACACTCAAAACACATAATCAATATTTCCTTCATTATTTCTTAATTTTCTCAAAAGAACTTGGAAACAACCCATCTACAATATAGCTCCATGTACTCTCAACACTTCTATAGTATCTGAAATACACATGTACCACTTGTAATCATTCTCAACTATGTTGACATCAATGAAAACATTAATGAAAACACCACCAAACACATCCATACTTGTAAAAATCTCCCCCTTTTTCATCGATGGAAACACATGATGTGAAAAGCCATCAAAGACAACATACAAATTAACCTACTTCTTATTCCTTTATTTTCTAGATTAGACAGCTTGCACAAGCATTTATGCACTCTCTTCTCCTTACTAGATTTTATCTCCCTCTTTCAACTTTTTCACATGACTCTCTCTCCCCATTTGACATCAATGGAAACATAATTTTTTGCATACAACTTATGCCATATAAAGCTTTGATCACTCACCATTATGAGTGACCCACATCTCATATTACAAAAATGAAACTCTCTACTCCCCCTAAGGAGTAGACTTCAATTATCAATCTAGACCAAAAATATTCTATAGAACCACCAGAATGATGCACCTCCATGTGCTCCTAGTTTAAGGAAGGAGGGGAAATAACCCCTAACTTCCCCCTAAGATACTCAAAGGTATCCTTTGAAAGAGCCTTAGTGAATATTTCAGAAATTTATTCCTTAGTAGACACATATTCAAGTGTGAATTCATTCTACAACACTTTATCCCTTAAGAAATGATACTTGATATTGTCCTAGAATCCATCACCAAATTCTTTGAAATTTTTATTGCACTTGTATTGTCACAAAAGATAGGGATAGGCTCATCACACATCACACCTATTCCCTTCAATGTTTGCTTCATCCAAAGTACATGTTTCCAATAGGATGTTGCTGCAATATACTTAGTTGTTGCAGTGGATAAAGAAACTGAATCTTGTTTCTTGCCCAACCAAGAGACCAATCTTCTTCCAAGAAATAATGCACCACCACTTGTACTCTTTTGATCATCTATGCAACTAGCCCAATCTACATAAATGTAGGCATTCAATGTGAAATAGACCATAATTTGGAGTTCCCTTAAGATATCTGAATATCCTCTTCATAGTCATAACATGTGTCTCTTTAGGTTTTTCTTGAAATATTGCAACCAAACATACTGCATTTATGATATTTGGTCTAGTAGCAGTAAGATATATAATTCCACCAATCATATATCTATACATGTATTGATCAACATAGAAGATTCATCATCCTTACTTATTTTACATCCGATTACCATAGAAGTATAGACCGGTTTGGAGTCATCCATTCCAAACTTCTTTAGAAATTTCTTAACATACTTATATTGTGAAATGAATATCCCCTTATTATTTTGATTCAGTTGAAGTCCAAGGAATAAATTAAACTCACCAATCATATACATCTCAAATTATTTTTGCATCCCCTTTGCAAACTTCATCCATGTACCATCATTTCAGCCAAAGATAATTTCAGATCAACATATACCACAACTATCAACTATTTCTCTCAACTTTGAAATATACATTTTTGTTCCCAGAGCCTTTGTTGAATCTTTGTTGTGTCAAATATATTCCCAATATTGCATACCATGCTCTAGGATCTTGTTTAAGTCCATATAGTGTTGTTTTCAATTTGCAGACCATGTATGGTTTTTTTTATAACTAAAATCCTTTCAGTTGTTCCATGTACACTTGTTCTTCCAACTCTCCACTCAAGAATGCAGACTTGACACCCATCTGGTACAATTTGAAGTATTTATGAGAAAAAAATCCAAAAACATCTTAATAGCTTCCATTCTTTCCACCGGTGAAAATGTCACTTCAAAATCTATTCCTTCAACCTATGAATAACCTTTGCATACAAGTATTTCTTTATTTCTTACCATTTCACCATATTCATCCAACTTGATCCCGAATACCCATTTTGAACCAATTACATTCTTGTTCACTAGTCTAGGGACTAGTTCCAATGTCTAATTCTTCTTTATCTGTTGCAATTCCTCTTTAATTTCTCTAACCCAACTCTCATCTTTACATGCCTCACTCATAGTCTTAGGTTCTATTTTAGAAAGTAAACACAAATTTACCTCGACCACTTTTCTTCTTGTCTTTACACCTTCACTTCTATCACCAATTATCTATTTCTCTAGATGATTCTTCTATACATATTTAGGAGTCTTAAGAGTAGGTTCTGAAATCTCCTCTTCATCACTTTGTTCTTTCTCTTCATTTTATTCTTCTTGTACTTTTTTGTATATAGGGTAATCTAGTTCAACTTCACTTATTTCCACAAGTCTATACATAGCTTCATCAACTTTTACATTTGCACTTTCAACTTTTTTCCGCAGAATTTTTTTGAAGATCTATATTCTTTTTTGTTAGAAATTGAATACCGAAGAAAAATACCTTCATCACATCTATCATCAAGATTTACAAAATTCTTGTCATCTCTTTTAATGTAACATATTCTTCCAAACACCTTAAAGTACTTAATAATAGGAGTCTTACTAGTTTATAAATCATAAGGAGTCTTTCTGTTGTTACATCTAATCTAAACTCTGTTAAGAATGCAAACAACAGTGTGGATAGATTCTATCCGATATATATTAGGAACATTTTCTTCTTTCATCATTGTCCTAGCAGCTTCTTGAATAGTTCAATTTTTCCTTTCTACAACTCCATTTTGTTGAGGGGTTCTAGGAGAAGAATAATGTCACTTTATATCATGTTCTTCACAAAATGCATTAAACTCACCAAAAGGGAATTCTCCACCTCTATCAAACCCTAAAAATTTGATTCTCAAGTTTACCTAATTCTCTACTCTTTCTTTGAAGACTTTGAATCTATCTAGAGATTGAGGTTTCTCTCTAAGAAAAGTAACCCATATCCTTATAGAGTAATCATCAATCAAAATAATAAAATACCTATCACCATTAAGGCTTCCTACTCTTGTAGGCCCACAGAGGTTTGTATGAATTAGTTCCATCATTCTGGTAGATTATTGTTCTTTTCCTTTAAAGTTGCATCTTGTTTGTTTTCCCAATTGAAAACTTTCGCAAACAGAATTTGTAGGCTTTGTGATTCTAGGGAAACCTCTAACAACTTCTCTTGAACTGATCCTGATTAGATTGTCAAAATTGACATGTCCCATCCTCCAATTCCATATCCAACTTTCATTAATCTGAGAAAAATTTTTTTTACCACCACTATTAAGCTGATAAATGTTTCCATGAGTTCTTCTTCATGCTATTACCATAGTTTCAAACCCTTTTTCTGATCTCATAGGTGTTATCATGAAACACAAGCTTAAATCCTTTTCTACACATTTTTCCAACACTAAAAATATTATTCCTTAATCCCTTATCATAATAGACATCATCAGTACTATTTTTTCCATCAAGACTAAGTGTTCCTTTTCCAACAATCTTAGCACCAGAATCATCTCCAAACATAACTAATCCTACATCATACTTTTCAAGTTTAGTGAGCTTAATTTTTTCTTAGGTCATATGATTTGAACATCCACTATCAAATACCCAATATTATTAATCTTATCTAGCATGAAAGGAAATAACTAGACTACCTTCCATCTCATCCTTTTTATTCTCCATACTAGATTCCATTGAATATCTTCCATGGTTAGTAGACATAGATTTATTTTCCAAGGTAAGAAACAAGCATTCATCTTTGTCATCCTCAAAATTAGATTCATCATCAGAAATTCTAGTATCTTCTCTAATATTGTGTGGTATGAAATATGTCTTGTAATGTCATTTATAACAAATCAAATACACCTTCATGAAATGCATTATATAAAGGGAAATTGAAATGGAAGAAATAAAACTTACGACTATCCTCTTAATTCATCCCATGGTTCTCTAAACTCAAGGAATCCCTGCAAAATAATGCTCTCAGATCTTATTAGTCCTTCACATGAACCTTCATAAGATTGACAACTTAAGCTATGAGATGTTATAATGAAAGTCTACATGTCTATATTTTTGGATTTTCAATATTTGATGCTTGAAGATTAAATGATCCTATGATGATATGATGATAAAATCTAGATGTTGAGATGGAGGATGATAATATAATGGAATTTCTAAAAGAAATATGAAATGAACTAAGTTATCCAAATTAAAATTTCCATTATAACACTATATGAACTAAAAATGCAAGACTAAGCTAACAAACTCTCCAATTCTCTCACAAATGCAGTAAACTTTAGCAGCATAAGCTTATCCAAATCTTCCACTTGAAAATTTGTAGCAAAGATTCCTATTTCTAGATTTTCTAAGGCTCAAGGTGATGTGGCAACAATGGATGGTCGAGATTTCAATCCTGCGGCATCAACGGTGGAGCATCAAGAGGTTAGAGTGAATCTGGGAGATGGTTCCCTTTAACAAGGTGAATTTCCAAGTGTTAAAAGGATTCATAGAGAAGGAGGAGCCATGTGTCTTAGTTAGTTTCAAATTTGTTGCAAATTTGTTTGAAAATATTTCCTATTTTCCAATTTATAAAATTCATTTTTGTGAGGCACATCATGAGGTGGCAGGTGAGTTGGAAGTGGTTAGAGGAAGTATGTAGAAACGTCCTTAAATTGAATTAAAAATTGAATTTAAATGGAGATGGTAAATTAGAAAGATTCCAAATTAATTTATTTGTGCATTTTAACCAATTTAAGAAGAATATTCCTATTTGAATTTAAAAATTCAAATTTAATGAGGAAGAGGGAAAATCAATTAAATAACAAATTGATTTAATTTTTGCATTTAACTAATTTATAAAGAAAGTGAATTTTGGAAAAGAAGAATTAGAATATGAACCATATAAATAAATGTAACAATTTATTTATAATAGTAGAGGAATTAAGAATATTAATCAAATAGCAAGTATTTAATTAATATAATGCTCGAGACTATTTTTGCAAGCATACAAATATCATATAATTTCTTGAACTTCCTATCCTTTTTGTCTTTATAATAATTATTATTATCTTTGTCCTTCTTGTGTGTAGGTCTATTTGGGTATCTTGAACCATAGTGACCAATATTTCCATAATTGAAACATTTAAAGGGTAACATACCTTTGTACTTACTAGAACCTTTCTTCAATTTCCTTGTAAATTTTTCTTCCAAGTCTTCTAAACCATCACTATCTGAATCACCTTCTATCTTAGTTTCTTTAAAGGTTATTTCAGCTTTCTCCTTTTCTCTTCCAAACTTCCTCATCTAAAATGCAATCAAGGTGCCAAATACCTTCTCCTTAGTAAATATATTTGGATCATATGATTCTTCAATAGAAAAGACCTTGTCACTATAATTCTATAGTAGGGTCATCAATATCTTCTCAATTACATCTTCATATGTCATAGTACCACCTTGATTTTTTATTTCATTTGTTGCAAGTTCAACTCTATGATAATAACTTGCAATATCTTCACCTTCTTCCATTCTCAAGCTCTCAAATCTGTGTTTTTCTATTAGCTTCCTTGATAATTTTACTCTATCATTTCCTTCATAAATATCTTTCAATTTTTCCCTTACCTCGTAAGCAATGCCTAAAGAAATAACCTTAGTCCATTCAGTTTTAGACAAAGCACTGAAGATAGTATACCTTGATTTTTCATTCTCTTCATAGTTAGAAATATCATCTACAAAGGAAGGACCACTACTCAGCTCAACATGTTTTTTCTCTACATTCTTCTAGGTTATGAAACCAAGAGAGATAAAATAGCCTCTTATTTGCACTTTCTAATCACTATAATCAACTCCATTAAAAATAGGGATTTTTAATCTATGCACCATCTAATCTACCTGAAGCAGTTAAGCTTTTCACTGAGGAACCAAAGCTCTAATACCAATTGTTGAAATGAACACTACAATTGAAGTGGGGTGAATTAATTATACCAAACTACTTTTACTTATAACCTTAATCAATTCCACTTTAACTTAATTTGTGATTAAGTGTAAACGTGAAATACATGTAACATAAAGAAAACGTCATAGACACTAGATTTATGTGGAAAACCAAATTATGGAAAAACCATGGTGAGGAATAACTCAAAATATAGTAGTAATGAAATACTAGATACAAAGGTCCACTGTTAGAGGGATCACTTCCTAGAAAGGACTCATTATCCAGATACAAAGGCTCACTGTGTACAAATAGGACTCACTTTCCAAAAGGAGGCTCACTACCTACAGACAAATAAAATATAAATAAAGATCCACCACAATAGGTTCCACACAATCACAACTTGCTAAAAGGATTGTAGACACCATCAGCTCATTGATTTTAGGAATCTTAAAAGTCAAAGTATCGTTGCCTTGATTCACTCTTACACACTCTACTTTTCACACTTTTTTGCAGAATTCACTTGCTTTCCTTGCAAATCGCAACATCTTGACTTGCTTTTATACCATCTTCAACCCTAAAAAATTTCTCCAAGGTTAGTTATACATCCTTTCATTTTATAAATTTAAATTAGGTCGGCTACTCAACATTCTCACGTTGGATAAGAATGAGAGAGGACCACTTACATATTTAATTAGGACCCACAAAAAATCTTGGATCAATCACATTCTTCCTTAATCGATGCTTAACCTTCATATAACATGTAGACACCAGATCGACCAAACCTAATGAAAACACCAATGAACTTTCAAGTACGTGCATCTACAACAAGATGATCACAAGTGGATCACCCAACATGCTTCACCAAACACTAGAAGACTTCTTAGAAACCATCAGGTGCATTTGCAACAACTACAAAAAACTTTATGCACAAAACACTCTTCAACAATCCAAGCAGACTGTGCAACAACACATAATAGCTCTAGAACAAGCGTTCCAAAGCACCAAACCACAAGCACATTTTCTAGAACATATGGAAAATCAATATTAACCTTCTTACAAATCCACAAGATCTGAAATGAACCACAAGAATACTATGGAGAAAAAATATCTCTCCCAGTCCATAAACAAATAGTTCTATCAAACCGGTTCACACACCGGTGAACACATATTTCACTCTCCATCAACACAAAAGCTAAAACTCGGGATATATTATCCATTGAAGATCATAAAAAATAATATAGATCCACAAAGTCATAGGATCAATAACAAGAAATGAAGAGCACATTACCAGAGCACAGTCATAATGCATACTCAACACTCCTTCATTATTTCTTAATTTTCTCAAAAGCACTTGGTAACAACACATTTGCAATATAGCTCCATGTACTCTCAACACTTATATAGTATCTCAACTACCCATGTACCACCTACAATCATTTTGAATTGTGTTGACATTAATGATAACATTAATGACAACACCACCAAACATATCCATACTTGCAACATATAGTTTTACTTCTCTTGATGCCCCCTACTTGTGATGAAGCTACTTTACAAAGTCTAACCATGAAATGTGATGAATATATTACAAGCTCTCCTACTATAGTAGGTATTATGGCACAAGAGAATGAAACCTTCGAGAAAAAGGACAATCAAATAGAGACTTCTCCTAAACAAGTCAATCAAACCATTGATAAATCCCTTACTCATGAAAAAATCATTTTGGAAGAGCCAATCCTTGAATGCCAAGAAAATTTGGTTCGTAGTTCTCCTAAAAATTATCCTCCTAAGGAGAATATCATGGTGCAAGAAAATTAAAACACTACACCCTTAGATGAAGATGATGAAGTCACACTAGACTCTCACTCACTAGGGGATGTTAATATTATTCAACTCAACTCATCCTTTACCCACCTTCACATAAACCTAAAACTCAAAACAATCATGAGTTTATCCTTTACCCACCTAAGAATAATCTGTTGCAATAGCCGAGTCATAATAATTTTTCTCATACATACAACACTAGAAACAATCCACAACCACAACCAACCCCAGCAACCTTAAATTTTCCTAATCATATCTTATCTTGTCCTCATTTTTTAACTTAACATTATGGGAAGGAGTATGATATTGTTGAACAACTTAAGAAGACTCCTACAAAGACATCCCCATGGGACCTAACTTAGAATTCACTTAACTATCACACTATGCTTCAAACAACCTTGCAACAAGTTCATATCCCTTCTAATGTGCAACCAAATGAAATAACAACCATAATTCAAGGAATAAATGATGACATTTTTTTCCACCAAAGTGAACTCCCCTGTTTGGAAGTGTAAAAAAATTGAAGATTTCATAATAATATCTCAATAAAAATGAAAAGGGATAAATAGAACCCTTAATGTGTGTAATGTGGCCGTTTTGGATAGGCTTGGCATGGATAAATCACAAATTCAACTCAGCTCTATGTATTAAAAGATTTGACAATATAGGAGAATAGCTGCTTGGTGTGATTAGTTTTCCTATTATAGTTGGGAAGGAAACATTAGAAACACTGATCCTTGTTATGCCTCATGATATTTCATATAATCTCCTTTTAGGTAGACTATCGATTCATGCAATGAATGGGGTGCCTTCTACTCTTCATCATAAAATTAAATGCATATACAATAACAAAGTGTACACACTCAAAGCTGATCCTAACCCAAATAGTTGTCTAAACATTGAGAAAGGTAAGGAAAACCATTTGGCAACATTAACACCAACTACACAACTAGAACCCATGCAAAAAAAACTAATAAAAACATATCAAGGAAGTCACAAAACTATTAGAAGATGATTGGAGTTCCTTATAATTTGAACCAACATTCATGGGAGAATACAAGATCATACATAAAGACTTTGAAAAGGGAAAATAAAAAGTGGTAATGTCAAAAAAAAATTGAAAGATCCTTTGAAAGCATCCAACTCAACTAATTTAGAACAAAAGACAATATATTAGACAAAAAAAATTGATGAACTCAATAATGATCCCCCACCACATCCAAAAGAGATGAAGAATATTTATGGAAAAGGTTATGAGCTTATGAAACAACTTTCCTATAGTAGAAAAGGATGTGGTGCTAGAGAAAAATGTATCTACAACCCTATATAGCCTAACACATAAGAAAAATATCATGGTCTTGGTTATTGTCCTTTCATAGAAATAGTCCCATCGAATAAGCCTTCACTTAATATGAACACTATTACAAAAGATTCCTCCAAGATGAGCTTAACAGTAGTCCATCCTAAGCTGATAGAAACTATTGTTCTCAATTCTCATCCTTTGCAAGAAATGAAACAAACAAACAAATCTCCACTTAATTTCAATTTCATCATCCAAAACACTAATGATTTGAAATCATTAGATTTTATACCCTCTTATAAAGGAGAAAGAAAAATCTTGCAATCTACATATTCTTATGTAGGTATGACAACTAATAATAAGCAAGAGATATCTTTGTTGAAAAATAATGAAACATCCTCTACTTTTGATCAATATATTATCTTAGCAAGACTAATCCAAGATCATTTGATATCCCTCCCTCCCAGAACATGAAATAAATTCTACTACAAGAATTCATTTTGTGCATACCATAGAGTTCATGGTCATGTGACTAATCAATGTAAGGCTTTAAGTTACAAAATTCAACATCTTAAGGAATGTGGTGCTCTTACTTGTGTTGAAGCACCTAATTCCTCTAACTAATACTTATTATCATCCTATTCAGCTCATCCTTGTCCTACACTTAGTGGGGGCAACGACTTAGTTACCCTTGTCCTCGTATGCCACTTTTTTGTTGGAAAGAGACACTGCACAAGTCATTTGTTATTTTCATTGATGGAAACCCTAGTCAGTAATCTCATCCACATCTTTGTAATTTCTTATAATGAAAGTTAGATTGAAGATATGTGTTATCTATCAAAGCTAAAACATGGTATTTGACAGAGTTGTGTATATTGGCTCCTATGTAATTTTTGTTATCATTTTGTGTTGTGGATCTTAGGGAAGGTATTCTAAAGTATGAACTATCTTATCCTTAAATCATCAAAGTTCACATTGATTGGTGTGTAAGTTAGAAGATCCGGCATATTTTTTTTAAGTCTAGCAGTGCAAAAAGGTTGAGTAAATGAGTGAAGTGTGTTGTGGATCTTTGAGACATAATTTTTTAAGGTGTTTCATGTTTGAGACATGTTTTTTTGGGTCCTCACTATGTTTTGGCCGACATTTCTTGATTCAAATTGATAATTTTCCATGGATTGAATGGACAGTTTGTGCCCTTTTTATATTTTTTTATAGTTGACATGTAGTTGTTATAATATCTAGTGGAAGATATATATAAATGATCATTCATATCATTTTGATATATGTTGTGATGAAATGCAAGAGTTAGAAGGAATATAGATTGATTGTGCACAATTTCATTTGAGTAGAATAAAGATTGATGATCTGAATTAGAGAAGACAAAGTTTGAAGAATAGAAGCAGACAAAGTGTGAAGAATGGGAATAATGTTCTTAGCCATAAATATAATCAGGCATTAGCAGATGCTATTTCATAGTTCATCTACTCCAGTTGTCTTTTGGATATGACTATAAGACAGTGTGTCTTCCTTTGGGTACTAAGCCTTTTTGTATTTGAGCAGTGAACTCTAAGTAGTGTGCCTTAATGCATGTGTATTCCTTTTGTAAACACTTTTATTGAGTATACTCAAATTTTGGATTGACCTCCACCGTGATTTTTCCCCTAATAGGGTTTCCACAAAAAAATCCTTGTGTTATGGTGTTGTGGTTTCTTGTCTTTTGTTCTTGCATTTCTCTTTTGGTTAAATGCTATAAGTGGATTAAAGATCAGGTTAATAAAGTTATATTTTTTAGAAAATTGATTCACAACCCCCCCCCCCTCTCAGTGTTCCTTGGTTCCAACAATTGGTATCATAGCCTAGTTCCTCAGAAGAAGTGTAAAAGCTTGGGGAAGATCTAGGAAAGTTATTCAATGGATTTTGGTAGTCTTCATAAAAAAAAATTGATGGCACTTGGTGATCTTGATCAGTCCTAATATGAAGCTAGAGAATGACAATAAAGCATCCCAAATACTAATAAATTCATTCAATTATTGAAAGATCAGATCAATAATTCTAGGGAAAATAGAAAGGAACTTTGTGATCAGATCAAGCAGAAAGAGGGCAAAGGCATGGAAGATGAACACCTAAGTCAGGCCTTAGAGGAAAATAAAGAAGAATGTGAAAAAATTACCAAAGATAATGTTGTCCTAAAGCATAAGATGGAATCTATTATGATGAGTATGACCAAGGAAATTGAAGATAGAAAGAAGAATGAAGAGAATCTTACTCTATCCTTGAAAGAAAGATCTGATGAATGCAGTAGAATCAATCAGCTAGAGCTTTAATTTCAACAATCCAGAAACAATGAAGAAGACCTTGAAAGACATATTGTTATTCTCAGGGATGAAATTTCTACTTCAAATGAATACAAGGATAAGTTCAAGATTATCTAAGCTAAGCTTGATGAACTAATTCAAAATCAGAAGAGTGCAAGTGACAAGTGAGGTCTTGGATATCGTTGATGGCATTTTATGCATAGCAACAACTCAAACAAAATATGATATCCTATCTCTCTTAAAAAGTAATTCTCTATGAACAGAAAGATAACCCTAAGGTCTTTAATGTTAGGTCTTGACAATGCAAATAAAAAAACTTAGACATAATGTGAAAATGTTGGTAATCACAAAGGGACCTTACTACAATAAAATACTGGAATTTGAATTTATCATATCTAAAAAATGAATTGATACTTGAAATCATCAATTGTAGTTAGATAATAAAGAAAATAAAAAATTATAAAGGTTTCAGAGATAATTCTAAGACTAATTATAACCCTAATACTAACAATTCCAGAAGATAAGATGCTCAAAATGGACTGGTCTCTCATAAACTACTTTCCATTTGACCCAGATAAATCTGCAATCTCATAGGAATAGTGAAATATTTTGAGGTATTTAAATATTTTCAAATCATAAACATTCATTCAAGATAATCCTATTGCAACTAAAATGAAAAAACATTCATAATTGAACTAAGCACAATTTTAAGTCCAGGCTAACTTTGTAAAGCACTTAACAATAAAGTAACTACAAAAATTATGGACTAGATATCATTGCAAACAATGCAAACATGAAACCCTAAGCATCAACAAACTATCTAATAATGAACTTAAGCAATTTTAAAGATAGAATAGAAAGAACCATGCTAGATGAAACTCAACATGGGAGAGATACCAAATCACAATATCATTTCTTATATTAGGTCATCCAAAATGGAAACAATTCTAGCCTTCTATTACAAAACTTGCTTGAAGATAAACCCTAGCTCGCTCAAATATGAAATCTCTATTCTATGTCTATATGTCTATTCTATATCATTCATCTATCTACCTATGTCTCCTACAAATGAGGTAACATGCCCAATTTATATAGAATCCCCATGATAGGTCAGCCCAAATAAGAGTTCTACAATAAAATGAAACACAAGAGGTCAGCCTCAAAAGATATTCGAATATAACATGAAATGTGCAATTTGCACCAATTTCATCCAAGTTGGCCCAATGCATGTGGATAATGGGAAGCAAAAACTTTGATGTAGCCCTATATAACTACTTCCCATCCTTGTCTTTAGCTCAATCCACTTCACCATGCACTACCAACAACACTTTGTCCAATTCATTAATAGGTGGCATAGGAAAAACCCTAACTCTTCTTTCAAGAGACTTAATGTCATCTCTTGCCTACCTTACTGTGCCATCCCGATCAGCCCTATTTGTCAAATACCTGTCAATAACTATAATGTAGGTTACAACATCATCTAGCTGATGTTCAATGACTAGACCTTCACTGACTGGATAATAGACATCTCTCCACCATTTCCTAGGTTGTTCCAAATTGAGATGCATCAGATTGAACTTCTTCCGCCCTACCATAATTTCAAAGAATGAGATGCACCTATCATGAATTCCAGTCAAGGTGTTGGAACTATAAAAATTGAAAAGATCTCACTAGCCATTCATGCTCATTAGTGTCCCAAGGAGTCCTAAATTTTTCTTCATATAGAATACTCAGTAAGATCTGGATAAATTTTTATCATATGATCACATAAATTTTATCTAACCCTGAAAATTTTGATACATGGAACAAATCAGCATAAGATGATGTAGTTCTCACTGATACTGATGTGCATTTCCTCCAGTATATCTAAAAGAAACTGGTTGTGTCATGTCGATGATGAAATATGTTGGGAGAACATGAGTTCATGGTTTCTATCAGCAGGACAATGACTATTGACATGATGGTGTGAGGTCATATCGAGCATATATTTATCCCACCACTTGAAGAAAAAAAATAAGTATCGGCCAGACTGGATTCATCAGAGTGAGGTTCCAAAAGAAAACCTAGGACCTTCATCAGTCTCACTGATAAAGCAAAATAGCACTTATTCAATGAGACAAATAATGTCGAGAAGAGTTCGGGGAGTCTTACCAACTTCCCATGTTATACTGATAGGGTGGTGTGTGACAACATGCATGGAGCTAAATTTTTTGGGAGAACAATGTGAATGGTCTCACCTAAAAAAGGATGTATCAGTAAGATAAAATTTAGTAGGGAGATCTAAGGAAGGTCACAATAAGTATCATTCCATAGGTTGGAAAATTGCTTTGTCTCGGCAATCTGAGTAGAAAAAAGGGAATATCTCGGTGAGACAAAGAACCTTCAGAATAAGGTAGAGAATTGTTGGCCCGATTCGTTAAGTCATGGTGATAGGTTTTCTTCAGTGGTAGTCATCGCAACATTCAAAAATTAAAGTGAAATTATCGAAGAGACTTGTGATGTTGGGGGAGCTGCAAGATGTCTTAGGAATATGTGAACTTTGAACAAAAGGATCAGCCAAAGATTTAAAATGTCTTGTTGATATGCTATGTGATGTGATAGTGAGAATTTCATAGAGCCTGCTTCATTCGTGTCACAACCATGACATTAATGGTGCCATGTAAGCATAAAATATTTTGCGAATCTAGGTGAATTCAATTAAGGGCATTTTCTCACGGAATTGAGAGCAAGGAAGAGGAGACGAATGAGCAGAGGATTGGGGAATTCATTCAAATTGGAATTTTAGGTGAAATATAGTAAGTCTCTCATCCCTTGAATATTGTAAACTTCATAGAATGGAAAGCATTGGTCCAGAGAAATAAAAAAGTAGAAAACATGGGGAGAGTAGTCAATCAAAAGGAAAAAAGTAGAAAATGAAAATTCAGTTAGAGGGCACTGAGTGAAAATTGAACTAGGATCTCATAGACCTGCTACCCAGTTCAAGACCTAAAACCAGATGCTCTACACAACTTAGGGCTGAAGTAGATAAATTAGAAAAAAAATCTAAGTTCATTGGAGATGTTTGGACCCCAATCAGAGGCTATGAACTCTTCAGTTTCCATTACTACCGAAGGAATCATTTTGAGCCATTATGTAACCCTTGGAGGCTAAATTTAGGTAAAATAGTTTTCCCTAATGTCTTTGTTTATGTTGAATTGGTGAAAATGTTGGCCAATCATTATAATCCAAAAAATAGGGCCATATGTGACCTATCTAGGAATCCATTAATACATGTGTCAGAGAATGCAATAAGCAAGGTTTTTAAATAAGAAGGGATATGTAATGAGAAAATTATAAGTGAAGAGCTTGAGAGTGAATTCAAAAGAATGGACACCATTTATAAGGGTTGGAGATTACCCCTACACAGAATTAGGCATGGTGGCAAATTGATTCCAATGGAGGAAAATGAGGGACCACCATTTCATGTGGATATTTTTGAACCTTATGTGAAGTACACCTATTTTTTGGTGGGAAATGTATTGGGAATGGAGGTTCTAGAGTATATGGTAGTTGTCCCCATGGTGATTGCAGAAAATATCCAATATCATAACTACAGGTCTTGGTATTATGCTTCATATGTGTTTAAAGAACTTGACATAGGGTTGATGGTAATAAAAACTGGAGCCTTTGTGTTGCACCTCAAGAATTATTCATTGTTCATGCATTTGGTGCTATACTTTGGACAAGAATTAGGGTTGTGGCCCCAAGAGCTAACAGTTTCAAAAATCAATAAGGAAGGTAGGCCATTTCCTATTTAGTCATGGACTATTGTTTGGGATAGCGGGTTAGCTAATTCTAGTTTTCTACACTTTAAAGAATACTTTGTAAAAACCTTGTATAAATTATAAAATCATCCATGTGATTATTCCCTATCTGATGAGATAAAGAGGTTCCTTAGACCTAGAGATTTTAATGGACCAATCAACCATAATTGGGGGAATTGGTATTGTCTAGAGAATGTGACCATGATTAGGGTCTATGGATTTGAAGATACTCCATTTATCTTGCCTAGAATAGTTCTAGACATAATTTCCTACTTGGAGATTGTTAAACAGATGGATTTTTCTAGTGTCATGAATTTAAGCTCTTTTGGAAAGAAGGATTTTATGCCCAGTACGTTGTGCTTTGGCAACTGTACTATGTTAGCAAAGAAGGATATAACCTGATTCTTGATAGGTTATTACAATACAATATGAATAGAGGGCCATTGAGGAAAAATTTCAACCCATAAGGGTATATCCACTCCGCCAAGCAGAAGATAAACTTTGGACAGTATCATCATGTGCCCTACCAATTTGATGATATGATAAGAAATTTGGAAGAAGAAGAGGCAAAGATGGTGATTGAGAGACACAATCAGGAGTTTCTGGATTTGGAGATGTTGTCCTCTAGTGAAAAGGGATCAAGGGCTGACATGTCTGAGGGTCAATCCGGTAAGGTATCAAGGATGAGAACTTAGGGTTATACCTAGTCTGCCAAAGAAATGAATATTGAGGAAAATTAAGGTACAGATGTAAGACATGAAGAATATAAATCTTTTATAGAATATGACAAGTTTATAAAAACTTCAGAATTCAAAACATTTCTGTATAAGAAAAAAGGTAAGGAAATAAGAGAACTGGTTGACAATGTGACATTAATGAAGAGCAATTGTTGAAATGTTTGAGAGATGATGTAGAGAAAGAGATGACAAATAGGACCCCTGAGGAAGGGAGAGAAATGTTGGAAAAGGTTGGTGTCATGATTTTCCCAGGATTAGACCTCAATTCTACATTAGTTTTTGAGATTTTCTTGAAAGACAACAATACTACACATAAGCTCAGCATAGAAAAGGTAACAAAAGTATATACAGGATCAAGATATAATCCTGATGAAGAGACATTGATGATTTGGGATTTATACCCACCCCATAAGAGGTTAGTTGTTATTGACACTAAGAAAGAATTTGAACATGTCATGACCTTAAAGGTTGGAGAGGCTGATCCAATTGCAATAGCAGAAATTGGGATTAATGTGGCAAAATTGAATAAAGCCCAAATACAGGCATTGATCAAAGAAAAGGAAATGTACCAAAAAATCAATGAAAGAATGTTGAGGGAAAATTAGCATCTAAAAGACTTAGTGGATGTTGCTATAGGGCCAAGAAAGATGCTCACTCAAGGTGAAATTTTATAGGTTCAGAACCATTGGGAGGGATCAAGTGCATATGCTCAAGGGAAAATGGACACACTTACAATAGTAATCAAAAAGAGGCAGGCCATTTTAACCACTTGGTCAAATAAAATTTGGGGAAAACACTCATAGTATTTTGATGCAATGAAAGAACATAAAAGAGTGGATGGTAGAATTCAAGAGAAACTTGAGGAAATGAAATAGTGGGATACTCCTGATAATGCACTGATTGAGGAAGCTAATCGTGTTATGGAAAAGCATAGAGGTTTCTTTGAGGAGTTACAAGAGGATGCACAAGAATTGATGGAGGCCATTGAGAATGGATTGACTACATTCTTTGATTATGGAGGTAAGTTGAAAGAAATGGATACATGGAAGAGTGAAAGTGAATTAATACTGTAGAAGATTTTAAAGATAGCCATTGTGAAATATGCAATGTTGGATGACTCGTGTGGGAAAAATGAACAGATGGTAGTGATGGAAATCGTGATCTACAATGCACTAGGAGATATGGATACACACGAGCACCGAGACTACACAAATCATATGTCAAGGGTTCATTTATGGCTTAATAGAGATTAGTCAATATTAGTTTAGTATTTCATATTTAAGACATTTCTAAAAGGATAGATCTTTTCATGCGGTTGATGTACATAAAAATCCATTTTTTGTAACCAAAAGGGCATAAGAACAAGATAGATAGAAAGCAGATAGTAGGAAATGTAGTATTTTTCAGAATGTTTCAAAGAACCATGATGCATGTATGAAGTTTTGAAGGATCAATGAAATAAATTTGATTTTTTGGCGCCCTTCTGGTATCAATTATTTGTTAAATTAATTGAAAACATTATCAAGTTGTCTCCAAGGCTGATATTTCTTCATTATTTAAATTGGCATACCAAGTATATTCTCAGTTTATCTATACACATTGTTTGTATTTGTGTGGTGTGATTGGTTGGTTCTTTCAAGTAAAGATTAAATCCTTCAAGTCATTCATAGTAATCTAGAAGTATCATTTGGATCACTAAGAAGAGCTTGGTAATTACATTCTTGCATGTTTATACAAGTTGAAAACTAACATCATATGCCAAATAATTAGGAATCTCTACCAAATAGAGGTCATCCATCTAAGGATTTCACTTGAATTCATTTTACCCAACAAGGCACTAGTATTATTTATCCATCTAGCTTTCATCCATTCTATTTACATCTCTTAACCAAATATATTAATTTTACCTTGATATTGCATATACAATTTATTCCAAATTTAGATCATACCTCTCCACTATCAGATTGGCATTTGTGGATAGTTTAGTCAAGTAGGAAACATAATTCAAAATCTGAACCATTCATATAGGTACACCCACCTAGGTTTAGCAAAACCTTAGGACTAGAAGGTTCAACTATACTAGTTGGCCTTGTTAGTTGGCCAATAACATTGTGAGAGCTTGGCAACCTCTCGTGGTTGAAACCTGCATTTTTGAGACCCACCAAATTGGCGACTCTGCTAGGGACACTTGAGAGAATTTCGATGGAAGGAATCCTTTCCATATAGAGTCATTAAAAGAGAATCATAATTAAAGAAATTTGAAAATTGACTCCGTTGGGTGAAATAATAACATTTTTCTCACCTTTATAAAAGGTGGGTGGTGACTCTGAATGAACAAAAGTGTTGAGACTGATACAATAAGATACAAATAAAAAAGGAATCGACCTAGAATTTAGACCATCACGATTACTCACAATATTCAGGGAAGAAGATCTTTATATAGAGATAATGATGGTCCTAATGATAAAATTAAGTCAAACTCTAAAAATGATTAGGGCAAGAAAGTTCTGATGATCAGGGCCTACAACAAGAAAAAATAAATCAATACAACAAGTGGAAACTCATAATTCATATGACACATTAACAAACTAAAACAACCTATCTAAAGAACTCCACACTCCAAAAGAGAAGAGAAACCCCCTCTGGAAAATGAATCATGAGAGGGATGATGAGTTCATGGCTGATTTTGAGGCTAAAAAAAGAAGAGAGTTTGAATATGAGCAAAGAGCAACACTTTTTGAGGAGGGAATTGAATATGAAGAAATGTCTAAATAAAATCATGAACTCATGATCCAAAATGAGGTAGATGCACAGCTAGAATGCATGAGGCAAGAAGCAAGAAAACTAAGGATAGAATATGAGCAAAGGCTTTAGGCAATGAAAGAATTTGAGAAAATGAAGTTGCAAAAGGCTCAAATTAAAACACCAATGGTTGACTCACCTAAATATATACCCCCTCATAAAAATAATAATATGAGACCATCAAATTCTCCATAGGCTCACCAGAATTAGCCAAGGAACCAATGTGGACATCAAAATTCTCCACCACAACATAAGGGCATTCAACCACCTCCTTATCAACAACACATACCCCCATAAGGTCAGAAATATGTGGCAAATAGCAATCCATTGTACCAGCATCAGCATTACCACAACCCTTCTCCACAATATACAACCATGATTCGGTAGTTTGATTTGACCAGATTCCAGATATACCCTTACCCTCTGGATAACAATCAGAGAAACTTAGTCCCTAAATTCATAGGAAGTAGTGCAGTCATAGCAGAGGAGCATCTAAGAAACTTTAAAGCAGTTATTCAAGATCTAGATATGCAATATGAGGATGTAGAAATGAGATTGTTTATGATGTCACTGATTGAGGATGCGAAAGACTGGTTTAACAGTTTATTGACTGCATTCATTGATTCTATTCATATATTTTATGAGCAATTTCTTCAATAATATGGGAATCAATGTGCATCAGAGTTTTCTTTGCATGAGTTGGTAACTATCCAAAAGCATCAAAATGAGTTAGCTTATGACTTTAATCAAAGGTTTTCCAAGATACATAATAAGATACCTTGTGGATCGAAGTTGGCTGACCCTACTACATTAAGCATCTACTTGAAAGATTTTGATCCCAAGACAGGATATGAGCTTATGAACAGAGATCCTAGGAATTTTTTTGAAGCCCAAAGGATAACACTCATAATTGAGAATAACAAGAAAGCTACAAGAATGATTTATAAAGGGGAAAATCGTAGGGCTCCCCCATATGCTCCCCCAAATAGACAAGAAAATACATATAATAATTAAAAACCAAGGTTACATGACATGCCTTATAATACAAACTGGAAAGATGAGAAGCCGGTGAATGATAGACCAAGAAATAAAGAAACACTGGATCCATTGAAAAGGAAAGGAGCATATATGGTAGACAAGAGTCCCTAGTGCATAGTGTGTTATGCACCACATTCCCCAAAGCATTGTGTTACATCTCAGTCAATACCTGAAGAAGATACATTGGAAAATGATGGTGGTGAGACCAGAATGTCTATTTAACTTCCCACACCCTTATTGCTTTGAAGCAAGAATATTCATCTTCAGAGGAGGAGGGATATGTATATGATGTTGACCATCAAAAATACAATATTCATATGGTAGAACAACAAGTTTTCTCTAACCATGAAGAAAGTGATAATGAGAAGAATTCCCCTATTGCATCATGTCAAAATAATAGGTATAGTATAAGGAGACCAAGTGAAGAATAAATTGAGAGGTTGACTATTGCAGCAACAGAAGAAGCTAGAAATAAATATCGGTTGAGGAATAGAATAGTGAATAGAGATGAGGGTGTTTAAGAAGGAATATTTGTAAGAAATAAAAAGGTACCATGAGACATCAAAAAAGATAGATGATAAGCAACCTAACAAAAAGGAACAGAAGGGGGCTCCTAAAGAGGAAAGTAAAGAAATCCCAATCGAGAAGCAAAATCCAAGTCAAACATGCAAAGAGGAAAAGGAAGAAAGCAAAGGAGGATTGATAAAATCAAAGAAGGTGATCAGAACCGAAGGTACATCTTTTGATTTCATACAAACCTTATCTCAACTAAAAATATATGTCCCATTACTTGAAATGATGAAAATTAAGGAATATAGGGAAGGTATCATTCAATTGATGTCTAAAGCGAATCAAAATATAAACCTTGAAAATAAGGAGATCCCCGAAACCACCAACAAGAAGAAGGAAATAAAAAGCCCAGAAGCCTGCTTGATGAATATGCCACAGATTGACCCAGTTTTTACCACCTTGCTCATAAGAAATTGCATGATAGATTCAAGTGCTTCCATGAATATTATGCCAGTAGGGGTAATGAAACAACTTGGTATGTGGGTAGATGTAGAAGGAGGTAAATGTTATGCCATGGATGGAGATCCTGATTTGGTTGTAGGAATAATAAAAAATGTGGAAGTAAGATTAGAAACTTATCCCCAAGCTGCCTACAATATTGATATAATAGTAATTGACACACATCCTCAGTTTGGAATGCTCTTGTCAAGATAATGGACTACAACGGTAGGGGGTAATGTGCAGTTTGATTTATCATATGCCACTATACCAGTAAATGGTGAAGAGGTCAACTTATATAGGGATCCAAGAATGAATCAAATTGTTGAGTGTGTTCCTTAGGAACAAATTAATTGCTTCTATGATGTAGATTTGGAGATTTTTAGGGTGGAGTTATCACAACTTAAATTAGTAAACAAAGACCCAATTGATAAGAATATTTCTGAAAATTAGCAAGGGGTATGGAAAATGTACTTTGATGGGGCATGTAGACAAGAAGGTAATGGAGCCAAGATATTTTTCATATCTCCTGAAGGTACTACATTTAAATATTCATTTTTTTTGGCATTTGAATGCACAAACAATGTGGCGGAATATGAAGCCTTGTTAACTGGTTTGAACATGGTAGTCAAGCACAAGATTAAAATGTTAACTATTTTTGGAGATTCAGAGCTAGTTATGTCATAGGTCAAATTTAAATATGTTGCAAAGAACAAGAGGCTGAAGAAATACAAGAATTCTATATGGGATACAATCGAGCTATTTAATGTTTTCTCCATAGATTGGGTGGATCGGTCAAAAAATATAATGGAAGACTTCCTAGCCAATGTAGCACTAAAAAGGGATGACATCACATTGGGAGGAGTGTCTCAAATTGAGTTCAAGACAAGACCCATTGTGCCTAACAATATATGTAGTTGGCAGGTTTTTAATGAGGACACTTACCTCATGAAGTTTCTTCACTATATAGACCAATATGAGGCCTAATAAATTGACTTTAATGCCTTTGCAGAAGAAATAAATGAAGAGCAGACAGTATTTGGGAAGGTCTTACAACTTAGAACTAATAAATTCCCCAAAGGGCTAGTAGAATTGGAGAGAGTATATGATGGAAATGATCAATCCCTTATGAAACAAACACCAGTGAAGAAGGAAGATATTGAAGAGATAAATTTAGGGACTAAACTGGCACCAAGAAGTGTATATATTGGAAAGAAAATAAGGCCGACAGTTCAAAGGATGTTGATCTCATTACTAAGTAAATATAAACATATATCTGCATGGTCTTATGAAGATCTCAAGGCCTATAGGGAAGACCTATTTCAACATGAAATCTCATTGAAACCAAATGCAAAGTCTTTTAGGCATAAATAAAGACCTATTAACCCTACATTAGCCAAAGATGCTATAGGAATTGGAAAAGCTTAATGATAGAGACATCATTCAACCAGTTAGACATTCAACATGGGTGTCAAACCTAGTTCCTGTGAGAAAGAAGAATGGAGATATCAGACTGTGTGTGGACTTCAAAAATTTTAATGTGGCATCTCTCAGAGATAATTACCCTCTACCTAATATGGAGGCTATACTACACAAATTGACAGTGTGTGAGTTGTTATCTATGATGGATGGTTTCTCTGGTTATAATCAAGTTAAAGTCAAGGAATCCAAGCAGTACAAGACAACTTTTACAACTCCATGGGGAACATATGTTTATGTGAGAATGCCCTTTGGTCTCACAAATGCAGGAGTGACTTTTCAAAGAGCTATGGTTTTAGAATTTGTGGACTTCATCAATGCTATAATGGTAGTATATCAATATGACCTTAGTGCTTACTAAAAAAGGGGTGATGATCATGTAGAACATCTAGAGAAAATATTCATAAGATCCTTAGAATATGGCATTAGTTTGAACCCTAAAAAATGTCATTTTTCTGTCACAAAGGGAAAAATCTTAGAACATATTGTCTCGAAGGAGGGAGTTAGAATAGATCCCAAGAGAGTTGAAGTCATAGATAAGGTTCCTATTCCTAAAACTATCAAATCCATCCAATTGTTCTTTGGATAAATTAACTTTGTTAGGAGGTTTGTGTCTAAATTTTCTGAAATTATTAAGCCCATATCAAAAATGCTAAGGAAAGGACAAAAAATTGAATGGACTCTAGAGGCATTGAAAGCCTTTGTATCCATTAAAAGAGCCATCAAGGAAGCCGCTGTCCTAAAATCTCCTAATTTCACAAAACCTTTTCAAATACTTGCATTCGCTTCCTTGCACACTATAGCTATTGTTATGTTACAAAAAAACAAGGATGGTCAAGAGCAACCTGTGTCCTTTTTTAGTAAATTATTGCAGGGATCAGAATTGAAATATGACATAATGGAAAAACAAGACTTTGCACTAGTAAAAGCAACAAAATATTTTAGATCATACCTTGTTGGAGCCAAAGTGATTTCTTATGTCCCCCACACATCTAGTAAAGAAATTTTAACATAGTCAAAAGTAAGAGGGAAGAGATGCAAGTGGATTAATAAAATCCAGGAATTTGATACAGAAATACAAATTACTAAATTGATAAGAGGCTAGGGATTGGCCAAGTTAATGGCAGAAGTAAATATTGAGACAAATGAAATTTGCAATGTGGAAGATGAAAGAAATTCAATTGTAAGTATTTAGCATACACCTTGGTATACAGACATCATGTATTACCTCAGAAACATGAAGTGACCTAAAGGATTTAATGATAACCAAAAAAGAACCTTGAAACTATAGGCATCTAAATATGTATTCATAGAAGGTGATTTATTTTGGAAGAATAGGGATGGAATGTTGTTTTTATGTTTAGATGAGTCACAAGATAATCATGTTTTGAAAGAAATGCATGAAGGGGTCTGTGGAGGCCATTATTCTACAAAGAAAACTGCATATAAAATTATCAGGGCAAGTTATTACTATCCAAAGGTTTTTAATGATTCTTTCTCATATGTAAGAAAATGTGAAGCATGTCAAAACATTTTAGGTAAAATGAAATATTAGGGAGCTTTACCACTTAGACCTATGCATATTGAAGCCCCTTTTCATCAATGGGGGATTGAATTTATTGGGGAGATACAAGAGAGATCGAGTGGACACAGATGGATATCGGTAGCCACCAATTACTTCACCAAATGGGTAGAAGCAATCCTAACCAAACATGTGACAAGTAAAGTTATGATCAATTTTATGATGGATAATATCATTACCAGGTTTGGTACACCATTGAGATTAATCACAGACAATGGGATGTGTTTCAGATCAAATGAGTTTAAGACCTTTTTATAGTATGCATGGTATTATTATCTCTTATTCTGCCCCTTACCACCCACAAGCTAATTTCTAGGCAGAGTCTAGTAACAAAATTCTTCTAAAAATCATAAGGAATATGATAGGTGGAAACAAAAAGATATGGGATTCAAAATTAAAATTGGCTATATGGGCTGATAGGATCACTGTCAAAAAGGCAATTGGAAAATCCCCATACAAACTAGTATATGGAACACAAGCCACAAGTCCTTTGCAAAATTTGTTGCCAGTTTACAAATTTATCCTTTAAGAAGACATAGAGGTTCCTGAATTGATGGAAGAGAGAATGGAACAATTAGCAGAGCTTGATGAAATGAGAAGACTAGCTCAAAACTAGAACATGAAGTTACAAACACAAATTAAGTATTTGTTTGATAAAAAGGCAAAAAATAGAAAATTTGAAGAGAATGACCAGGTATTGATGTGGAACGCTAGGTGCTAGGAGAAAGGAAAACATGGGAAATTTGAAGATTTATGGTTGGGACCTTTTTTTTTTGTTGTTGTTAAATGAGGAGAGGATTCATATTATTTGCAAAATATGAGTGGTGAAGAATAGGAGTTTCCGGTACATGGGAAATTTCTAAGAAAAAATTTCTCTTGAAAATTACAGAGGATCAAGGGTTTCTAGTGCATGGACAACTCTTAACAAAACCTTTCATAAATTTTCCATGTACAATAGTACAAGAAATAAAAGTTACAAGAGTTTCTATTACATGGACAATCCTAGGATTCCTTTATTTAATTTTTATCCATGTACAATAGTTTAGGATCATGTTCATCTCCACTTGCTTTCACCCATAAAGGTTGGTCTACTCACCCAAAGATCTGGATCCTTACAATGATCTCAAAATCATTCATCCCTAGATAGAGCCAGTGTTGGAACTCTAAAATTTTGAAAAGATCTCATTGGCCATTCATGCTCTTTAGTGTCCCAAGGAGTCCTAAAGTTGTCTTCATATAGCATTCTCACCATGATTTGGACAATTTTTTATCATATAATCACATAAATTTTATCTAACCCTAAAAATTTTGATACATGGAACATATCAACATAAGATGATGCAGGTCTCACCAATACTAATGCACATTTCCTCCAATATATCAGAAAGAAATTGGTTGTGTCATGTCGATGAGTACATATGTCAGGAGAACACGAGTTCATGGTTTCTATCAGAAGGACAATGACTATCGGCCTGATGGTGTGAGGTAATATCGAGCATATTTATATCCCACCACTCAAAGAAAAATAATAATTATCGGCCAAAGTGGAGTCATCAGAGTGAGGTCCCAAAAGACAACCCAAGACCTTCACTTGTCTAGCCGATTAATAAAAATAGCACTTATTCGATGAGACACATAATGCCGAGAAGAGTTCATGGAGTCTTACTGACTTCCCATGTTATACCGATAGGGTGGTGCATGACAACATGCATGATCTCACCAGAAAAAGGATGTATCATTAAGATAAACCTTAGGGGGAGATCTAAGGAAGGTCATAGTGAGTATCATTCCATTGGCCGGACAATTGCTTTATCTCGGTGATCTGAGTAGAAAAAGGGAATATCTCGGTGAGACAAAGAACCTTTAGAATAAGGCAGAGAACTATTGGCCTGATTCATTAAGTCATGGCAATAGTTTTTCTCTTGTGGGATTCATGGCGACATTCAAAAATTAAAGTGAAACAGTTGGGGAGACTTGTGATTTCGGGGAAGCTGCAAGATGTCTTAGCCAATATGTGAATGTTGAATAGAAGGATCGGCCAAATATTTAGTATGTCTTACCGATATGCTATGTGATGTTACAACAAGTATTCTGAAGAGCCTGCTTCATTCGTGTCATAGCCATGACATTAATGGCACCATGAAAATATAAAATATTTTGTGAATCTAGGTGAATTCAAGTAAGGGAATTTTTTCACGGAATTGATAGCAAGGAAGAGGAGACGAACAAGAAGAGGATTGGGGCATTCATTCAAATTGGAATTTCAGGCGAAATACAGTAAATCTCTCATCCCTTGAATATTATAAACTTCATAGAATGGAAAGCATTGGTCCAGAGAAATCAAAAAGTAGAAAACATGGGGAGAGTATTCAATCAAAAGGAAAAAAGTAGAAAACAAAAAATTCTACTAGATTTTACTGAGCAAAAATTGAACCAGAATCTCATAGACCTACTACCCTATTTTGGACCTAGATCTAGATGCTCTCCACAACTTATCCTTTAAGTTTAGCATGAATTATTTTTCTAAAGTTCTCAAATTTTTGTTCATGGGATGAGATTTGGTTCATGGAGAAATGGATGAGAGTGAATATTTTGATCCTAGACTTGACCTAGACACAACTCTTTTTACAAAACCTTGATGTTGAAGAAAATGTTACACTTCCTATGTGAGGAAAGCAAACCTTTCAAAAATCTTAGGATTTCGTTGATAATAGGATGCATACAAAGTTGGGTTGTTTCTTGAAGCCTTCTTATAGAAATTGTACACTAGTCTTTCTCTGACTTCAAGGATCTTTCAAGGCATTGTTTGCAGGCTTTGAAACTAATCTTTTTGAACTTTGGTTTTGGGATTTTGATCTTTCGAGAAATCATTGAGACAGCACATGTGAGGTTCAATTTGTCTTTTATCTTTTCTTAGTGAATTCCTTTTTACCAAAATCACATTATTGATTATCTTTCGAATTGCATGTTTGAAACTAATCTTTTTGAACTTTGGTTTTGGGATTTTGATCTTTTGAGAAATCATTGACACAACACATGTGAGGTTCAATTTGTCTTTTACCTTTTCTTAGTGAATTCCATTTTACCAAAATCACATTATTGATTATCTTTCGAATTGCATGTTTGAAACTAATCTTTTTGAACTTTGGTTTTGGGATTTTGATCTTTCGAGAAATCATTGACACAACACATGTGAGGTTCAATTTGTCTTTTATCTTTTCTTAGTGAATTCCTTTTTACCAAAATCACATTATTGATTATCTTTCGAATTGCATGTCTAATTTCCCAATTTCTTTTCATCCCACAAGGTCTATTATGTGGAAATCAAGTAAATTAGGGAAAAATTTTCCTATGTTCAACCTTAGTGATAAAAAATGATGATAAAATCCAGGCACTTAGAAACCTATAAGTATATGATCCCTAGGGAAAGCAAGAGTACATAAATTAAATTCATCAAAGGATATTTGTTTCCTCCAAGGGTTTTGAAATTTGGAGCTCTTTGTGAATGTTTTTTTTTCAATTGTTTTGAGGACCAAGCAATGGATTTTCTATTTCCAAGCACATGTACAACCCTAGGATGAAGAGAAAATATTTTGTTGGGTTCCCACTTGGATAAATCTAGCTGTGCATATTTTGTGTGGATGACTAGATGCTTGACCATATTGGCTCCCCCCCACAACACACACTTCTCAAGTCAGCCAAGCATCATTACCCATGATTCTCCCATGGAATAATTTTCATCTCTACAATAAAACTGCATGTATAACATGGGGCAGCTTTGAACGACATGACCTTTTGCACCAACAAAATAGAAAAGGATTTGGCCTTCTAAACAAGGGTTTTGATTTAGACTTTCCGTTCATGGAGGCTGGCCCATGTGGCGAGATACCATTGCTTCCCTTCTCATTAGAGCCAACCGCGTGATACTAGATTTCGTTCCAGTATCCACTTTTATATCTCAACTGGAAATACACTTGTCCTTAGTGTGTTACTAGTTGGGTTGTTCCCTTGGGTGAGTACTTTTTACCACAAGGTAGGCCTGCTAAGATAAAAAAAAGCGAGTAAACATATTTTAGTTCGATCAACCTTCATTTAGAAACAAAGGGATAACACACACAATAATTCTACTCACATTCGCAAGATGTTTTGTTCAATTTTAAACCCAAAAATGAAGTGTGGAGGTAATAATTTGACAACTTAATATCAAAAAAATACTTTTGATTCTCAAGACCACCATGAGGTGTGAGAGAAGCGCATACACCTTTTAAATTATATTACTTTGTGAAAAGGATTACAAGACATCAAAAAAACACATGTACATTTTGAATCCTTAAAGCAAGAAATGAGTTCTTTTTAAAGCACCAATTTTGAAGTGTGAGAGTTTGCCTTCTTCAGTTTTTAGAACCCAAATTGAAATTTAGTAAATGTCTGAGGTTCTTTTTTACCCAAAAGGATTAAGTCAAATGATTAACTTTAAACCTCAAAAATATATGTGAGATGGTTTGCAATTGAAAAAAAGCATGGAAAATGGAAAATCTACCTCAATAAGCATTAAAAAATGCTTTTATGAATTTCTCCAATCTTGTTTTGTCTTGGCTTGATTCCAATATCAACCTTTAAAAGAAAATACAAAGTTAATATGAATAAAGTTACCCACAAAATCTCTCATATATTAATGCATTAATCATTAGATATTAAAAAAAATTGCCACCCCTTAAAAAAATCATTTACTCCCCCTTTATAATGCTAAAATCCCTTGACTACCATCTCATTTCATAAATTTAAACCTTCTTCCACCATATCATGGATGGTTGAGACATTCCACATAGTGACGCGGTGGTGGCTTGCACAGTTGTTTAGTTTGATCACAACATTTTATTCTTTGAATCAATGCAACAAGGACATTGCTTCAAAGAGGGGGAAAATGTAGACATGGAAAATGAACAATTTCAGTTTGACACACTTGATCCTGATTATTAACAACATTTCCTCCTAAATCGTACTCTCAGCTTTTCATCATATTTTTTCTCTTAATTTAATAAACCATTATTTATTTGATTAAGTCTTTCTCCTCCAGTGATTAAATTAATCAATTTAATTTAATTAACCTTATATTTTTGTTTAATTAAATAAATCATTTTATTTGATTTAACCAAGTGGGATAATGTTAGATTAAATCAAATAAGGTTTAATTTATTTAATTTAATAAGAGGTCTTTAGAGACTTTAATCAAATAAAATGATTTATTTAATTAAATAGAAATATAAGGTTAATTAAATTAAATTGATTAATTTATTCATTGGAGGGAAACACTTAATCAAATAAGCAATGGCTTATTAAATTAAGAGACAAAATATGATGAAAATTTGAGAGTATAATTTAGGAGGAAATGTTGTTAATAATCAGGATCAAGTGTGTCAAACCAAATTTTTACATTTTCCATGTCTACAAATAGAAAGTAGTTTTAAGGAATTGGTTTGTTCCAAGTATTTCTTCATTGGTATTGTTGATCTTAGGAGTAATATTAATCTTAGGATTTTTGAAACCCTTACCTGTTGACATTTTTTTGAACTATGGTTGAAGTAGGAACTCAAGTATCATCTTCTTGCATAATCTGATAGGTTATCCCTTTTCTCATAGAGATCAACCTTTCAAGAGATATAAAATACTATATTCTATCTAAGTTTTTGGTGTGCAAAAAATGCCATCAACAGGATTGGTGCTAGAAGGAGGGCCTGAATAAGCAAGCTAGAGTGTTTTCTAATTTCCCTTTCTCTTGATAGACTTGAAAGGAGAACAAGATCCACCTTAGGAGAAGAAGAAGAGTTTCAATAATTTTCACCTCCAACTAGGTCAAGAAGGACCAAAAGAAGGGAGGATTCATCATCCAATCCATCATTTCCACTATCCTCACCCTCATCCACCTCATCTTCATCCAATTCTAAGGCTGGTTCCATTCAAAAATCCCATCCAGTCATCACTCAGCCTTTACCACCTCCACCTCCACCAATGACTTTCTTGGAAAAAAACCCATCACCTCTATCCTTCAACAACTACATTGTTATGCCCAAGAACCCTGAGTATTTTTTCTCTAAGTTTCACATGAGTGATCCTAATAGAACAACAAAGGAGCATATTAGGAATTTTTAGAATTGTCTGGGGGATAGAAGGATTAATAATGAAGATTTTTCATGTAGGATTTTCTGTTACTCTATGGAAGAGGAGGATTTTTACTGGTACAACCACTTTCCTTTTGCATCCATCCATAATTGGGCTGAACTTGAGGCTGCATTTTTGCATAAGTTCAAAATTCAGATTAGTGCCAATGCAATTTACATGTAGTTTAACAAAGTTAAGAGATATTTCAATGAACCTATACAATCATTCAATAATAGGTTCCACCGTCCATACACTATATTGTAGACACCTTATGTTGTGGATGATGCCACTTCCTTAGAGGTCTATTTTGAGGCCCTAGATAGTCTTAAATCAACCTTCCTTAAGTGGAGAACTAATCCTCCAACTACCCTACTCACTACATATACAAAGGTTGTTAAGGTCAGTACCAATCTAAGAAAACACTTATCAGGACCCCTACCATCTCTAGGATCAACTGCTCATCCTGGGAAAGTCCAAGCTCTTAACCAGGTGATGACTAATCACACTCTCATTATGAATCCTATTCCACAACTACCTTTGGTTCCACACCCAGTTCATCCAATAAGTTAGGTTGACCCACTACCCACTTATCTATAGGAGGGTGCCAATCAACCCATTCATCTACAACCACAAGTTGGTTTCCCTAGATATTCACAAAACTTAGAATATTTGAATCAGTTTGTGGGTCTTGGAGGAGTGTCAGGGTACCCCCCAAACAATATAAATCCAGTGCCCTACAGTAGTCCTAATAAGGAAAGGATAGATGAGCTAACTAAGCAAGGTGAAAAATTGAATATGGAGGTAACCTACTTGAGGAACCAAAACCATCAACTCCAAGATGCTTAGAAGAGCATGCAATCAAATTATAATAGGGAAAATTGAGATGGTGCACAAGGGAAAAATTCTAACACAAATCAGAATTTTGAAAGAGGCCAAGGTTCTATTCAAAAATTTGATAAAGGTCAACAAGGTGGATAAGGGTTTGGAAGGAGACAATGACCCCATCAGAATAGGCCATGGAATACTGAACCTAATAATGGAGGAGTCCCCAATCCATTGGATCAACCTTCCAATCAAGAAAAACCTCTGAGTGGTGTATATGTAGCTAAAGAAGCTTTGTTAGGGTGGGGCAAGCTTCATAAGACAAGTCAACACTTTAAGCTTGATTGTCCCGAGTTAAAAAAATTATTGCTTCTATCTTTCAGTATGAAGTTGAGAACAACTCCACCAGTCGGGAGTTGGTACCCTCAAATTCATATGATTCTACAGTTTTGGTGTTAAATCATGCTCCTTTCTTGGAGGATGAAGAGAATGAACCAAAAGAGGAGTCAAGTAGCCAAAATTAAAAGGCTAAACAAGTGCTCAATGAAGATGAATGCTCTTAGTTATTTAATGAGGGAAATGAGTGATAACGGTCCCTTAGATGAAGAGGAAGTTGGTGTTGAATAAGTACAAATATTTCAGCAACCTACAAGAAAGTATGATTTGAGGAATAGGCCTAACAAGAATCCACAAGATGGAGGCAAATTTACCACATCTATTCCTCCAAACAATTTTACCACTCCACCAGACCCACATGCCAGTAATAATCCATATTAACCTCAGGTGCCAAAACAATACTCTACAAAATGAGGACAACCTGATGTGTCAAAAGGAAGTAATGATGATGTAGAAAAAGATAAGCAGACTAGTCATTCCAAGGAGACCCACACTGATATGAATGTGGGAAAATTAAGCAAATATGTAACTGAAGAACTTAGGAAAGTAAGGGTGATTCTCTCTTCTTTTGAGCTGTTAAGGGTTCCTAAAATAAGAAACATAGTCCTAGGGTCTTTCAATTCAAGTACAATACCACAAGCAGTAGCAATCAACGAGGTAGTTGGTAGGCCTCCTAGTTCACAAGCACCCAAAGGTATAAGTCAAGCATAGTCTGGAGATAGGGGTAAATAAAAGGATAACAATCAAGTTGCACAAGTTGACACTCAATTGAGTTTGTTCTAGGGAAAAATGTAAACCCCTCCCTTCCTGATTTTTGTTCGTATCTTTGGGAAGAATTTTCAGAATTGTCTTTTGGATTTAGTGGTATTTACAAATTTTATGCCTTTTGTTTTCTGTAGTGCTCTAGGTATTACACCTGTAACCTCTTAGAAGAAGGTCACCAAATTATACAAAACATAGCTAAATATATTGGGACAACTGAACATGATCCCCATGCAAGTTGCTTCAGATCCCATAGTGCAACAAGTAATTAATATTGAGGTGGCAGATATTCTTGACACTTATGGTTTGATCTTGGGTCGAGATTTCACCAAGGCACTAAATGGATATACATCCATGGATCATTCTCACATGTGGTTCCCATGGAAAGGAGTCCCAAATCAAATCAGAATTGAGAGAGAATCAATAATGAAGTATGTGATCATTGAATATTAGAATACTTCGAATGAGATATTGGTGTCAGAATTCAATATGGGGAACTATGTCTTGGTCGCCCTTGTTTTAGACATAGAGGAATTATTTATGTTGCAAAGCTTCTTTGATGAATCCACATCAAGAGCTAGTAGTTTTGAAGCACTACTTGAAAAAACAAAGGAACTTGATGATCAAGAAGAGAGACAACTCAGCTTGCTAGATAATATCCAAGATTTTGTCCAAAAGTGTGTGGAGGATCAAATTCAGTTGGGTAGAAATATGAACTTCGAGGAATTTTTTGATCCCTAATTGGTGCAGAGTTCACAATTTCCCTCACTTTGAGCTGAAATATTGCCTGTGCCAAACTATAGTGGAGAAGATACAAAGATGTATTGATCCAACCCCAACTGTCAGGTTGGATATAAAGACCATTGAAAATGATCAAAAATGAAAGAACCCAAGGCCCCCTGAAGAGCCTTTGAGTAGTAGCAAGGACAAGTTTAGTTTGAAGAAATCAGAGGCTGATGGTTGTTGGACATTGAGATTTGATGGATCCAAATCGAAGTATGGTGCTGGAGCAGGATTTGAACTGATCAAACCTAAAGGTAACACCTATTTTTCTGCTCATAGACTCTATTTCTAGTGCACTAATAATGTAGCTGAGTATGAGGATTTGGTCCATGGTTTATTAATGGACTTAAGAAAGAAATTTAGGATCCTAAAAGTGTTTGGAGATTCTAAGATGGTAGTTAAAAAATTAAGGAAAGAATACTCATTCCATAACAAAAGAATGACCAACTTACAAATGCAAAGTTTGGGATCTTATTGAAGGGTTTGATGCCTTCAACATCCAGCTGATCCCATGAAGTAAGAATCAAACTATTGATTCTCTAGCACAAGAGACCAACACATTGCAACCTTTATCACTTTTAGGATTGATGAGATTTATTGTGGATCTCACTCTAGTAACCTCAGTGCCTTACAATGTAACCCATTTCTAGGTATTTGAGGACCATAAACACATTCTTGATTTCATCACTAGCTTTGATGTGTTTGTTTCTCAGGTTATTGATGAGGTAGAACCTCAAGGGGCTAAAATGGACCTAGAAGGCGTCATTAACCTAGAAACTAATAATATCCTAAGGGTCATCGTTCAATTAGAATGTCTTTTTGATCTAGATAACATAAAAGATCAGGAACAACAAGCAAAAAGGGATTCTCTCAGAAACCAATGTGAAACATACAACTTGGGGGTTCAAGATGGTGTCAAAAATGTCCTTATTGGTAAAGTGTCCACTCCATAGGAAAGGAGAGGAATTATTGATGCCTTGAACACTTATGAATATGTGATAGCATAGAGCTATGATGACTTAAAGACATATAATAATTCAATCATTACACATATTATTCCCTTGAAGTCAAATGTTAGGCCATTTAGGTAAAGACAAAGGCCAATTAATGCTCTTTTGGAGTCCATCATTTAGAAGGAGGTGAAAAAGATAATTTCATCATGAATCATATTCTCAGCAAGACATTAAACATGGGTTGCAAAATTGGTTCCAATAAGAAAGAAAAATTGAGAAATTAGACTATGTGTTGATTTTAGGAACCTTAATAGGGCATCAAATAAGGATAATTACCTAGTCCCTTCATTGGATGAAGTAACTCAAATTGTTAATGGGTCTCAAATGATGTCTTTTTTGGATGGGTACTTTGGATACAATCAGGTTATGGTACAATATAAGGATAGGCACAAAACTATCTTTACTACAAAATGGGGAACTTTTTCTTATAGAAGAATGCCCTTAGGATTAATCAATGTTGGGGCTACATTCCAAAGAGAAATGGATATTTATTTCAAAGGAATCCTTGGAAGGTCCATCATTACCTACATGGATTATTTGACAGTATTTTCTAAGAGGAGAGGTGATCATATTGCAGATTTATGCAAAGTATTCCAAAGTTGCAAGGAGTTTGGAATCTCGCTTAATCCAAATAAATGCATTTTTGGAGTCACTGTGGGAAAAATGTTAGGGCATGTTATTTTAGAATAGGGTATTTCCATTGATCTAGAATGATTAGAGGCTATACTGAAGATTCAAACTCCTGAAAGAGAAAAGGAAATGAAGTCCTTCTTTGAGAAAATTAACTTTGTCAAAAAGTTTATCACTAGATTTGCGGAAATAGTAAAGCCCTTGAATTCCATGCTAAAACAAGAAGCAAAGGTTGAATGGAGTGCAAAAGCTAGGGAGGCATTCACAGAAATCAAGAGAGCTATTGTTGAAGCTCCGGTATTGGTAAGTCTTGACTATGCCAAAATATTTTACATATATTTTTTTTCTTCAGAATATTCTTGTGTTGGCATGCTGACCCAGAAATCCGACCAATGGAATGCACATCCCATAGCCTTTATCAGTGCTTCTCTGAAGGATACAAAACTGATATATCCTAATGCATAAAAATGGGCTTATGCCCTAGTCTGAGAAGTAAAGAATTTTAAGCACTATATCTTTAGAAATAAGGTCTTTTCCATAGTACTTTATTCAATAGTCAAGTTGTTGTTGATGCAAAATTAATTGGGAGAATGCAAAGTTAAGTGGGTAACCATGTTGTGGGAATATGATATTGAGATTTAGCCCACAGAATTGGTAAGAGGGAAAGGACAAACAAAGATAATGGATGAGATGGGTCCTAACCTCACAACTCAACAATATCAACTCCAAGAACTATCTCTAAGAGACTGGTATGATGAGATCATTTAGTATTTTTTGAACCAACAATGTCTTGAACACCTTAACATAGTACAAAGAAGAGCTTTACATTTGAAGAGTGGTAGTTTTACGATGAAAGGATTTGTCTTGTACAAGAGATATAATGAGGGGGTTTATTTGAGATTCCTAGCAAAGGAAGAATATGGCAGAGTGATGTCTGAATTTCATGGAAAATATGGCACATGCCATGGCTCAACACCTTCCACTATATATCAGATCCTGAGGGCAGGCTACTATTGACCTACCTTGTTCAAAGATACACATAACCATGTGAGGACTTGTCATGTATGTCAGATTGTAGTAGGTAGGAAGAAACATGTAGCCCTTCCACTTTAGCCAATCAAAGAGATAAAACCATTTGCATAATGGGGAATGGACTTCATAGGTCCAATCAATCGACATACCTTTGTAGGGCACATGTATATTCTTACTATAATTGATTACTTTACCAGGTGGACTAAGGCTCTTGCATGCAAACAATGCACTTCTAAAGTGGTAATCAATTTCATAGATTTGGGTATTATTAATCTTTGTGGATGTCCATTGGCTTTAGTTTGTGATAATGGTCCTAAATTTGCATCATTGAAATTTTCTAACTTGTCTTTTGATCATGGAATTGTCATAAAATTTGCATCTAATTACTACCCATAGGGCAATGGTTTGGCTGAGTCTTCCAATAAGAATCTATTGAGAACCATCCATAAGCTACTAGAGAATAACCCTAAGGATTGGCACACCTAGGTTATATTTTATCTTTAGGCAGATCGTACCAGACAAAAGACATCCCTAGGAACCTCTCCTTATCACTTAGTGTATGGCCTGGAATCTATATTTCCCATCCAATTGAAGATCCCTACCTTGCAATTTGTTAATGAATATTATGATGGAGAGGAAAAGCATGAAGCCTGCTTAACTAAACTATTACACCTTGAAGAGAGAAGAGATGAAGCCCTAGAAATATTTTCCAAACATCATGGTGTAGTAAGAAGATGGTTTGATAGGAGAGCCAAGTTTAAATTCTTTAGAATATTTGACTTGCTTCTCTACTAGTATAAATCCCATGACCGAAAAAGGGGGCCATGAGAAATTTAATAGACTTTGGCTCAAACCATATCAGATTGCAGAGCTTCTGGGAGATAATTCTTTCCATTTGAAAACTATCACTAGAGAGGATATCCCACTACCTATCAATGGGTAGTATTTGAAGCATTATTTCTAGTCCTTAGTTGTTTATAGCTCTTTCCTTGTACATAGGTAGATTAGGTTTCCTTTCTATTCTATTTTTTCTTTTGGTTAGAGTAGGTCTACTTCGGTTGGTTTTTCTTTATGCTCTACTCCTGCTTTGGATTTTATTGCTTTCTTTTGGGCTTGTTGCATTTGTATGATTGGTTGCTTACCTAGGGTTGTTTTAAGAATTTATTTTACAAGCTCCTATCATCTTTTCAAGGTAATTTGGTGGATTTTCTTTGTCTAATGTTGCATATTCTTGGAATTGAAGTCACTTGATTAAGTCAAATTACATAATGTATTTGGGTCTCATACATAGACACAAATATTAAGGTTTCCAAGGTTGCATATGGTCCTTGTGAGGTATAACTGGGTGAAAAATATTATATTTTTCTCTAGTGCCATTATGGTTCTCATCCTTGAGTGTGGGATTCATTTCTTGCAAGGTGAAAGAGAAGGTTAAAAGATCTCAAAGAGAATATCAAAAGAAATGTTCACCTTATCAAGGATATCCTAGTATCTCTACTGGGGCTATGGGCATCTGACTAGTAGTAGAGATATGCTAGGGGGGTCATAATGATAACTTCATTGGGGCTATGGATTCCTAACTGGCAGCGAGGCTCTATCCAGATTTATTTTGGAATTCGAATCCTTATGTAGCCCCATCATACTAAGTTTGGTCCCTGTTGTAACTGAGGAAAAGGGAAATGGATGCATATACACACACTTTGACCTTGGTACATGAAAGGTTTGCTTGTTTTTGATTTATGAAACCTTGTCCATAGGTAACCTGATCCATCCATAATTGGGCTGAAACAAAATATTTTGGGTTGATTCTAGTTTGTCATTGAAATGCTCTGGAGAATTTCCCCAATGAATTCGCCATTTCTTTTGCAGTTTTGCACACACACCCCACTGAAAGTAGGGACCCTCTTTTGCCTGACCTTTTGGATTTTTTTGCTACCTTTCCTTTTATTGAGCTTCTCTTTGAAAATATTAAGTTTTTGGTTTTTTGTGCTTTGGTCTTTTCATCCTAGGATTTGTGTTACTTTTCAATGTTCCTTGATGCCTATATTTCTTCTAAAGTGCCCCCATTATGCTAGCACTTTGAGAATTCGATGTCTTTTAGATAATTTCTGGTTTTTCCCAGCTTTCAGGATTTTTCCCCTCAGGCGGATTTCTCGAGCTGCCTGGAAAGCCCGATGGGGATGGTTTTGCACTGTCTTAAGAGATTTTGGTGCTCTATGGAATTTTATATCCCTCGATTTTTTCCAAATTCCTTCACTCCTTCATTTCCTTGATTTGCATCTTTGGGTTGTTTACCTTGATATCGTGAGGTCTTTGCATTTGGGTTGTAGTTGTGCGGTGGTACCACCTTACCTCGAGGGGTTTCATTCCTAACCTAGTAGCATGTTGGTCCTGCCATACCATGAGGGTCTTTGTTCAATGGTTTGGTAGCACGGGGTTGGTCAATTTGGTGTGGTAGAGTGGTTTACCTCGATACCGTAGGTGTCTTTCAGCCAGGGTGTGGTTGTGCAGTTCACCTCCATACTGTGAAGATTTTGTAATTGTCTCACGGTAGCATGGTTTATTGCCTTACCTTGGTGGTTCAATGGGTGGCTCTTGATTGTGCAGTTTTGGTTACTTTGGAGGAGTTGGGAGGCCAAAATTTTTGGTCAACAGCGTGAGAATTGTGTTAGCTTCATAAGAATCCACTGCCTTGGGAAAATCTTGGAATCTGTCCCTACTTCATTTTCTCATTATGTGCTAAGTACTTCTAGTTTTGAAAATTTCCATCCTGTTGATGGATCTTTCTACACAACAACAACTCAGACAGAATATAAAATATCCTATCTCTCTTGAAAGGTCGATCTTTATGAACAAAGAGATAACCCCAAGGTCTCTCGGATGTCAGGTCATGACAGCATAGTGGAGCCACTTAGTGATAAATGTGAAAATGTTGGTAATCACAAAGGGACCTTATAAAGCAAATGCTGGAGACTCTAAATTTATCAGATTTTGTGACAAAGTGATACTTGAGTTCCTACTTTAACTGTAGTTCAAAGAAATAGAAAAAGGTAAGGGTTTCAAAGATCCTAAGATTGATATTACTTCTAAGATCAATAATACCAATGAATAAATACTTGGAATGGACCAATCCCTTTAAAACTAGTTTCTATTTAACCCAAAATATACCTACAATGTCATAGAAATAGTGCAATCTTCTAAGGAATTAAATATTTTTAGATTATGCACATTCATCCAAGCCAACCTTAGTTTTGCAATTGAAATGGACAAGTGCCCACAATTGAACTAAGCACATAAATAAAAGGTACAATTTGACCTTGCAAAATAGTCACACAATCTAGAAGCTAGACAAAGTATGAACTAAAGATTGCTACAAAACTCCAAGAATTAAATCATAAGCACCAATAAATTTTTTACTCTAAATCTAAAATACATTCAGATATTTCCAAGCGATTTGGAAGATAGAATAAGAACCATGCAAGAAAAATCAATCCAAAGAAGACACCAACAATAACATAATGTCTTCACTTGTATTAAATCACCAGTAATAGCAACAATTCTAATATTTTGTGTTACAACATTTTCTTGAAAATGAAAGTAACTCCTAATTCTTCTAATCAACTATCTAACCCTTTACAAACTTGTCTGACCTCTATTCTCCAATAATAACATGCTATTTTTTTTAACAAACCAATAGATGAGGTGAAACTCCATACTCATAGGATTGTTTTCCCATGCTGGCCCGAGCTAAAGTTACAGAGAAGGTCAGCCACCAACCCTTATCAGCCCAAACAACCCACAATAAATCACCATCTTGCAATGAATACATGAGGCACCCCTTTAGATTGGCCTAGGATCTCTACAAATCCTAATTCAGATCGAACAAACCCCATAGGTCCCTTCACCATTAATGTCCCACTGGTGTGAAGAAAAAGAAGGGTAACACATGTGTTGTATGAATGTAAATATGAGCCACTGACCAATATCCAAGCTAGGCCTTCCTAATGACTCTGATCAAGTCAAACCAATTTGAATTCCCCCATGTCATTCCCAACTTAAATGAACAACCCTCAAGCGTGTTGACCTAGCCATGTATGAGCAAGTTTCAACTACTCGTAGCCACAAAATTTACCTAGCTGCAATCCTGCGAATCCCGCAAAGTACACCCACTTCTTCCTCTCAGCCTCAACAACAACAATCTACCCAATCCAGCCTGCATTGAAAGTGGCCACCATTAATATTCATTATGTCATCGAAATTTTTGGTACAGAAGTGTTTTTATATGCATTCATTTCCTTTTCCCTCAGTGGCAACAAGGACCAAAATTAGTCTAATAGGGCTACATAAGGATTCCAATTCCAAAAGAAACTTGGATAGAGCCTCGCTCCCAGTCAGGTGTCCATAGCCCTAACAAGGTTATCATTGCTACCCTCCCTATCATAGCTCTACTTCCAACCATGCATCCATAGCCCCAGTAGAGATACTAGGATACCCTTGATAAGGTGAAAATTTCTTTTGATTTTCAGCATTTTTTTTAATAAATATTCTCTTTTTGATCTTTTAAACCTTCTCTTTCACCTTGCAAGAAATGAAGCCCACACTCAAGGATGAGAACTAGAGTGACATTGGAGAAAAATATAAGATTTTTCACCCAATCAAACCTCACAAGGACCATATGACACCTTCGAAACCTTAAGATTTGTGTGTTCATATGAGACCCAGATACATTCCAAAATTTGACTCAATCAAGTGACTCCAATTCCAAGCATATGCAACATCAGACAAAGGAAATCCACCAAGTGACTCTGAAAAGATGATTGGATTTTGTAAAAGAAATTATCATAATGGCCCCAAGCAAGCAGCCAATCATACAGATGCAACAATTCCAGAAGAAAGTAAGAAATCCACATAGTAGGAGCATATCAGAATGTGAAACCAACCAAAGCAGACCTACCCTAACCAAAAGAAAAATTAGAAAATAAAGGAAACCTAACCTACTTATGTACAAGGAAAGAACTGTAAACAACTCAGGATTGGAAATAATGCTTCAAATACTACCCATTGATAGGGAGTGGGATATCCTCTCCAGTGAGAGTTTTCAAATGGAAAGCATTATCTCCTAGAATCTCTACAATCTGATAAGGGCCGAGACAAAGTCTATCAAATTTCCCATGCTCCCCTTTTCGGTAATGGGATTTATTCCAGTATAGAACCAATTCATAGATTCTAAAGGCATTCACCTTAGCTCTCCTATCAAATAATCTATTCACTACACACTGATGCTTGAAATTTTTTTCTAAGGCTTCATCTCTTCTGTCTTCAAGGTGTAATAGTTTAGTTAATCAAGATTCACACTTATCCTCTCCATCATAATATTCATTGATAAATTTCATGGTAGGGATCTTTAGCTGGATGGGAAATATAGGTTCCAAGCCATACACTAAGTGATAAGAAGAGGTTTCTAGGGATGTCTTCTATCTGGTACGATCTACCCAAAGAGAAAATCTAAGACGAGTGTGCCAATCTTTAGGGTTCTTCTCTAGCAACTTACAAATGACTATCAAAAGATTCTTGTTGGAAGACATAGCCAAACCATTTCCCTGTGGGTAATTAGATGAAAATTTTATGAAAAATCCGTGATCAAAATCCCAGTTAGAAAATTTTAGTGATGTAAATGTAGGACCATTATCACAAACTAAAACCAATGGACATCCAAATAAATTAATAATACCTGACTCTATGAAATTGATTACTACCTCAGAAGTTCATTTCTTGCATGCAAGAGCCTCAATCCACCGGGTAAAGTAATCAGTTACAATAAGAATATACCTATGGCCTACAGAGGAAGGTGGATTGATTGGACCTATGAAGTCCATTCTCCATTTTGCAAATGGTTTTACCTCTATGATTGGCTGAAGTGGAAAGGATGCATCTTTCTCTCTACTTGTAGTCTAAAACACATGACAAGTACTCACATGGTTATGTGTATCTTTGAACAAGGTAGGAAAATAATAACTTACCCTCAGGATTTGATTTGTAGTGGAAGGTGACAAGCCATGGCTTGTGCCATATTTTCTATGAAATTTAGACATCACCCTTCCAACTTGTTCCTTCCCTAGGCACCCCAAATAAACCCCCTCATGATTTCTCTTATACAAGACAACTCCTTTCATCATAAAATTGCCACTCTTCAAATGCAAAGCTCTCCTTTGTACTACATCAAGGTGTTCAATACATAGTTGATTCAACAAATAGTAGATTATTTCATCATACCAGTCTCCTGGAGACACTTCTTGGAAATGATATTCTTGAGTTGTGAGGTTAGGACCTATCTCAGCCATTGTATTTGTCATTCCCTACCCTCTCACTAATTTCATAGGTTGGATCTCAATATCATATTCCTATAACATAGTTACCCATTTAGCCCTACGTTCTCCCAATTCATTATACATTAGTAACAACTTCACCGTAGGATCAAGTACTATAGTGTCTGAATTTATTTAGTGCTCGGACCAAGGCATAAGCCTATTTTTCTACATTAGGATATCTCAATTTTGCATCCTTTAGAGGAGCACTCATAAAGGCTATGGGATGTTCATTCCCTTGGTCGGACTTTTGGGTCAGCATACTAGCACAAGAATGTTTTGGAGAAAACAAATATATATAAAAAGGGTTTGACATAGTAGGGACTTACCAATACTAGAGCTTCAACAATAGCTCTCTTGATTTCTAAAAATTCCTCCCTAGCTTTGGCACTCCATTTAACCTTTGCTTCATGTTTTAGCATGACATTCAAGGGCTTTACTATTTATGTGAATCCAGCGATGAACTTTTTGATGAAGTTGATTTTCCCAAAGAATGACTTCATTTCCTTTTTTCTTGTAGGAGGCTGAATTTTCAGTTTACCCTCTACCCATTCTAGATCAGTGGCAATACCATGTTATGAAAAAACATTCCCTAGCAGCTTTCCCTCGGTGATTCCAAAGATGCACTTCTTGGGATTAACTGAGACGCCAAACTTTCTACACCTTTGGAATAATTTGCATAAATCTGAAATACGATCACCTCTCCTCTTAGAAAAGACTATCAAATAATCCATGTAAATGATGATGCACCTACCAATGATGTATTTGAAAGCAACTTCCATTTCCTTTTGGAATTTATCTCTAACATTGATTAATCCAAAGGGCATTCTTTTGTAAGAAAAAGTTCCCCATTTTATAGTAAAGGAATTTTTGTGCCTATCCCCATATTGTACCATAACCTAATTGTATCTAGAGTACCCATCCAGATAAGACATCATCTGAGACCCATCAACAATTTGAAGTACTTCATCTAGTGAAGGGACTAGATAATTATCTTTCTCTGATGCCCTATTAAGGTTCCTAAAATCAACACACAATTTGATTTCTCCATTTTTCTTCCTTATTGGATTTGAGTTTGCAATGCATGTGGAATGTCTTACTGGGAATATGATTCATGTTGAAAGTAGCTTCTGCACCTCCTTCTTAATGATGGGCTCCAATAGAGCATTAATTGGCCTTTGTCTTTGCCTAAATGGCTTAACATTTGACTTCAGGGGAATAGTATGTGTAATGAATATAGTATCATATGTATTTAAGTCATCATAGCTCCAAGCTATCACATCTTTATTAGTGTGCAAGGAATCAATAATTCCTCTCCTTTCCTTTGGAGTGCACACTTTACCAATAAAGACATTTTCGACACCCTCTTGGGTCCCCATGCTGTATGTTTCACATTGACTGCTGAGAGATTCCATTTTCACTTGTTGTTCTTGATCTTTTATCTTATCCAGATCAAAAATTAATTCTAATTCCACCATCCCCCTTGGGATGGTATTATTTTTTAGGTTAATGACCCCTTCTAGGTCCATTTCAGCCTCTTGAGGTTCTACCTCATCAATCACCTGGGAAGAAAACACATCACAACTAGTGATGAAATCAAGAATATGCTTGTCATCCTCAAACACTTAGAAATTTGTGACATTGTCAGGCACTCAGGGTACTAGGGTGATATCCACAATGAAATTCTTCAAACCTAAGTGTGATGAGGGCTGCAATATACTTGCTTCCTATGCCAAAGAATTGATAGTTTGATTCTTACCTCGAGGGATCAATTGAATCTTGAAGGCATCGAATCCTTCAATAAGATCGCATACTTTATGATGATAGTTGGTCATTCTTCTGTTATGACATGAGTATTTTTTTTTACATTTTTAACTACCACTAAGAAATCTCGAAACACTTGCAATATCATGACTTCCTTTCTCAAGGCCATTAATAATCCATGGACCAAATCCTCATATTCAACTACATTATTAGTGCATGGGAACTAAATTCTATAAGAAGAAAAATAGGTTTTACCTTTAGGGTTGATCAGTTCAAATCCTTCTTTAGCACCTTTCTTCGGTTTGGATCCATCAAATCTCAATATCCAAAAACCATAAGCTCTTGATTTCTTCAAACTAACTTTTTCCTTTCTACTACCTAGAGGCTCTTTAGGAGGCCTTGGGCTCTTCCCTTTTAGATCATTTTGAATGCTCTATATATCTATCTGGATAGCTGGAGATGGATTAATGCATCTTTGTATCTGATCCACTATAGTTTGGCATAGGAAACACTCGAACTTAGAGTGATGGGAATTGTGAACTCTGCACCAATTGGGGAGAAGCAATTCCTTAAAATCCATATTTCTACCCAGCTGAAACTAATCCTCGACATACTTATGGATAAACTCTTGTAAATTATCTAGCAAGATGAGTTGTCTATCTTCCTAATCACCAAGCTCCTCTATTTGTTCAACTAGCACTTTAGAACTGCTCGCTCCTCATTTGGATTCATTAGAGAAGCCTTGCAACATAAAAAAATATTTTGTGTCTGAAACAAGGGTGGCCAAGACATAGTTCCCCATGCTGACCTCTGACACCAATTTCTCATTTGAAGTATTTTGATATTTAGTGATCACATACTTCATTTTGGGTTCTCTTTCAATTCTAATATGATTTGGGACTCCTTTCCAAGGGATCCACATGTGAGAACTATTTGTGGATGTATATCCATTTAGTGCCTTGGTGAAATCTCGACCCAAGATCAAACCATAAGTGTCAAGAATAACTGCCACCTGAATAATAATTACTTGTGACACTCTAGAATCTAAAACAACTTCCATGGGGATCATGTTCAGTTCTCCCACTATATTTACCTTTGTCTTGTCTAATTGGGTGACCTTCTTATGAGAGGCTACAAGGGTAATACTTAGAGCCCTACAAACAATAAAAGGCATAATGTTTGTAGATGCCCCTAAATATAGAAGACAATTGTGCAGATTCTTCCCAAAGATATGAATAGAAATTAGGAAGGGAGGGGTATCCATCCTACCCTGGAACAAATTCAATTGAATGTCAACTTGTGCAACTTGGTTCTTATCCTTTCCTTTACCCCTATATCTGGGTTGTGCTTGACTTGGACCTTTAAGTGCTTGTGAACTAGGAGGCATGATGGTTTCCTCATTGATTTCTACTCCTTGTGGTGTTGTACTTGAATTCAAATACCTTAGGAATAAATCTCTGATTTCAGGAACCCTTAAAAACTCAAAATCAGAGACTCGCCTTTACTTTCCTAAGTTCTTCAGTCACATATTCACCTAATTTTCCCACATTCATGTTAGTGTGGGTATCCTTAGAATGACCTGTCTACTTATCCTTTGTTGCATTGGCAGGTTATTATTGGAAAATAGAGGTTAGACAAGTTTGTAAGGGGTTAGATAGTTGATTAGAAGAATTAGGAGTTAGTTTCATTTTCAAGAAAAATTTGTAACAAAGAACATCATATTTGTTGCTATTATTGGTGATTCAATACAAGTGAAGACATTGTGTTATTATTGGCTTCTTATTTGGATTGATTTGTCTGGCATGGTTCTTATTCTATCTTTGAAATTGCTTGGAAATATATGAATGTATTTTAGATTTAGAGTAAATAATTTAATGGTGGTTGTGATTTAATTCTTGGAGTGTTTTAGCAATCTCTAGTTCATACTTTGGGCAGCTTCTTGATTGTGGGATTGATGTGCAAGTTCAACCTGTACTTGTTATTTATGTGCTTAGTTCAACTGTGGGAACTTTTCCATGTCAACTACAAAACTAGGGTTGGCTTGGATGAATGTGCATAATCTAAAAATATTTAATTCATTTGAAAATATCATTATTTTTGTGAGATTGCAGGTATAGCCTGGGTTAAACAGAAAGTAGTTTTAAGGGATTGACCTGTTCCAAGTATTTCATCATTGGTATTGTTGATCTTAAGAGTAATATTAATCTTAGGATTTTTGAAACCCTTACCTTTTTCAATTTCTTTTAACTATGATTGTAGGAACTCAAGTATCACCCTGTTGCAAAATTTGATAGGTTTAGAGTCTCTATCATTTGTTTTGTAAGGTCCCTTTGTGATTACCAAAATTTTCACATTTATCACTGAGTGGTTCCACTGCATTATCATGACCTGACACCCAAGAGACCTTGGGGTTATCTCTTTTCTCATAGAGATTGAACTTTCAAGAGAGATAGAATACTATATTCTATATGAGTTGTTGTGCAAAAAACATCAAAAAGAAGCTAATCACTTTTTCTAGAGAAGTTAGACTTAGTCATTTTTTCTACATAGTCTTATTGGGTTTGGACTTCAGGCTTGAGATGTACTCAATGTTGTGAACAATCAAACATCAAAATTTTGAATTAAGACTTAACTATCAATGATGTATGATGTATGAATTATTGTGAAGGCTTCACATCTAAGTGAGATACATATATCGACATGACATCATTAGGAGTCCCTTCAACATTCCAATAGGATTTCATCGACGATACTTAACCATATTAGAAGGAGTCACTTGGGAGTCCCTCCAATGGTATGATAGGAATATCAAGGTGATAGTGTGAATTCAAAGAGACAAGGTTTCAAGTCCCTTTGAATTTTTGACATAGCGATAGTGCAGGCTTACCCATCAGAGTGACATGGAGATTTTGAAAAGACCTTGTTTCATGTCTCTCTAACATAGAAATAGTGAAGGTGGTAGCCATGGTTGAAAAGTACATATTAATGAAACATGTAATGAGGTGGTTGGCGGATTCACATCATTGTTTGAACAACACAATTTAGGGTTTGACTAGATAATGATGTTTTGAAGTGCGCCAACTAGGTTTTGTAGTTTTGTACACATTCACATAATTTAGGACCCTTTATTTGATTAAAACATGTGTGTGTGGAAAATATGTGTAAATGAAATAATAATGAAACACCTTAATGAAACCCTATTAGAGAATTCAAATGATATATTTAATCTATTTGAAGCATAATAAAATCTCTAAAATCATTCCATTGCTCTCTAACTCCAAGGATTTATTAAATCAAAGTGGCTTCAGATTGTCTACATTGCGATTGTTAAAATGACAACCTAGAGAAATGATAATTGTAAATTAGATTATATGTTGTGATGAAATGATTGATAATGAAAGTTGTAAGATAATGATAATGAAAGCTACAATACTATGATCTTGATATGAAATGATATGATAAACTATTATAAACTAAGATGAAAATTATATGAAAGTCTTGATTATGAATGCTAATATGATTTCTATATGATGCTAAATTACTGATGACTTAAATGTTATATGCTAAATTTCTCTAATATGATTCCTACAGAGTAGAATTGCATAAAAGTGGGATCCATTTCTTGTAGAAAGAGGTTGCTTTTATAGATTTTTAAAGGAAAATTATGATGTGGCAAAAACCAATGGTTCAGATTTGATTTGGATAAATCAATGGTAGAAGATGAAGAAGTTGGTGAGGAAGAAGGGGAAATTCTTTCTCTCAACAAAATATTTTTCCAACTGATCAGGAAGAAATTGTGGATCCATGAAGCCAACTATTTCGAACTATTTAAAGTTTGTTCCAAAATTGGCTAGAAAGATAAAGTAAATTGAATACAACTTGAAGCTTTCAAATTTATTGAGAGAAAAGTTGTAGATATGTGCTCAATTGGAATTTCGAGGTATTCAATTATGAGGGAAGATATATTATTAAATAAAATAATTCAGTTTTTTCTATTTAATAAAAGGAGATGATAATTAAATAAAATATATGATTTTGTTTATTTAATTAAGATAGAAGAATTAGATAATTAGATTAAATAAACTATGGAATTTGTTTATTTAATTAAGATAAAATAATTAGATAATTAAATAAAAAACTATTGAATTTGTTTATTTAATAGAAGAAAATAGAATGTGAATTATATAAATAAATATTTCTATTTATTTATAAATAGATGAATTAAAGGTTAATTAATCAAATAATTGTATTTAATTAATGAGATTTATCCAAACCATTTTTAGGTGTATACATTTTTCCCCTCTTTGAAGTGATGTGTTTACACATTTCTTCAAAGAATCAATTTTGTTGCAAGTATTGACAAAAAAATTCTAATATGCTGTAGACGCTAATTTTTGAGTGATAACAGATATATGACCCCTCGGGAGATAAATCAATGATTTTTTATATTTTTAGGATTATTTTCAAAAATTTCAATTTTTTCATGATTTTATGATGAGTTGATGATGATTTGATATTAAAGTGATTTATCTCCTAACAAATGATGTTGAAACTGCCCCATTGATGAAATGATTAATTTAGCTCTTTTGAAAAATAAAATAATCAATCCCATAAAAATCCCACTTAATTTCCCTTTAAAAGGTTATAAAGGTGATTTTGAATTTCATTTGTGCATTCAAAATTTAAAGTTTGATAGTGATTGAGCAATTTAGAAACTTTTGAGCAATATGGTGATTCCCTACCACACACACCGATTCGATCATGTGAGACATCACAACTGCCCAACAGTGTATGGACCTTCAGTACGTACCTCAATAAACCTTCTCAAAATTTGTGTAATTCATTTTTCCATCCGTTTTCATGTTTGAATTTCGCTTTACTAGTTTAGCGCATTCAATGCTCGATGTAGCAAATTGAATATCCGTTTTAGCACATAGAATGGTTTTTCACATAGAAATAGAATTTTAGCATTTGGATTGCTTGAAATAGCATATTGACTGAATTAGCACGTAGATAGGTCAGATTAGCACATAGATATGGTGTTTTAGCACATCGACTTAATGAAATAGCACATCCAGGGGAATAATGCATTGACAACCTGTATTAGCACATTGACTACCTAAAATGGTGCATCCACCATATTGGCGCATTGATGAACTATTTTGGCACTTTGATGAATTTTAATGGCGCATTAACTTTTTTAGTACTTTGATAGACTATTTTAGTGCATCCAAGTCAAGAAAATGTAAGTTCTAGTAATTTTTTTTATTTTTGATCTTATTTGATCATGTCAACCTCTCATGTGATTTTGATTGATGATCTTGATAGATTTAGATGATTATTAATCTCATGATAGGCGAAATTCAATTATTGATTGATGATAATTGACCTCATGATAGGTGAGGAACAATTATAATTTGATTGATTAACCTCATCATAAGTGAGGTTGGATGATTGATAAACCTCATGATAGGTGAGGTTGAGTGATAGATTGATTGATTAACCTCATGACAGGCAATGTTGAATGATAGCTTTATGCTCATGAGATTTGATCAAAATCTCACTAGAGCTGATTAGATTGATAGGTTGATTGATTTTAATTTATTGAAAATATTATTGATTTGTAATATTTCGTGTTGATAGGAGCCTTTGGAGAATCTACAGACTCATGAGAATTTTCTTAGGATATAGGATTTGATACCCCAACTAATACAACATGAGATGGGTTTTATTTCATGTTACATATTATCCTCTTTGGTATATATTCCCTAGATAAGGATTAATAGAGGACTCTTAACAACCCTAGTAGAGAGATGGCATAGGGAGCATAACACCTTTCACCTTCCTACAAGCGAGATGACAGTGACCCTAAAGGATGTGTACCATAATTTGAGGATACTTGTGGTTGGAGAGCTTGTAGTATATGATCAAAATAAGTAGGGAGGGACCAACGTTTTGTGAAGAGTATTCAAGGATGATTGTATATGTGGGTATGAGATTCCTTGGAGAGAGATGGTTGACATATACATGACACTATCATCCATGCTTGTTGTTTTCATTAGGGGTTTCTTATATTCCAACCATAGGTCGAAGGGACTTTCAGTTAGATGGGGTAAGATCCTAGAGTAGATGATATTATAGGGAACTAGATATTCTTGGGGCTATTGTATGTTATCCCATTTATACCATGATTTACATCAGGTGGTGTATCTTAGAGGATGCAGTTTTTTAGCCGAAGTCACTTTGTTGCAAATATGGGCATGGGAGCATATAGCCATCATGTGTCCCATTGCAAATATACAAAATCCAATCAAGAGACCTTATGTTCATGGTTGCATAGGTCTAGTTGTCCAACATAGGTTGGGAAAACTGGAGTACTAGAGGAGTATGTTGGATGATCTTGTGGCCATTGTATGGTGACCATTATTTGGATGTGAGCCTTAGGTAGAGGATGATATAGAGATTTCATATTTGTGCCAATCTATGTACCTGATTGGGAGGACCCTATTCATCATTGAGAGATTCTTGTTGAGGAGGGTGATGCAGAAATATGATAGATTACAGGGTATGCCACAAGCTATCACTCATTATGCATGATGACAGATGGATGCTACAGAGTGGGGGCCAACCTTTTCCTTTGATATAGTAGTTGAGGAGTACTAGGGTTTACAACCGATCATTTGGGATTACCATCCAGAGATAGTTGATGCTTCGATGTTTAAGGAGTATGATCAATATCTATTTCTACATCTATTCCCATGGATATCCAACCCAGATGAGGCGGTGCCCCTGTTAGATGAGGATGAGAGGGAGATCATAGATGGTCACAGGTAGAGGAGGAGATATGGAGGAGATGTAGAGGAGGATATGGTGGAGGAGGAGATGGTAGAGGAGGAGGCAAATAGAAATGATGATGATAATGATGATGATGGGGATGATGGAGATGGGATAAGGGTGTATCATTTTATGTAAATGACTTGTTTGTACCTCAATGGAGGATATATTTGGTGGTAGTGGCACAACAACATGTGTAGATTGGACTACCCTCATAGCAATAGTAGACACATATTTTTTCCTTTTAGGTGCGATTTCAGACACTAGAGGGTCAGTTAGCATAGGTGCAGACATTGTTATCAAAGGATCAAGTAGTAGAGACAAAAGCACAGGTAGCCACATTGAAATCAAAGAGAGGATCTGCTAGACAACATGGTGAGTAGGCAGTGGCCTTAGCTGATAGACTATAGGGAGTGGATGAGGGTACCTTTGTGGGTGATATGATGAGAAAGGTTATTCGAGTCATCTGAGAGGTTGAGTACTATGGGGGACGATATCATTAGGTCAGGCTTGTAGAGTAGAGAGTTAGTTATGCAGAGTCTAGATCAAACCAAATCCACTCATGTACCACTAGCATGGGTGTGACACAACCACCACACCAAGATCTTGGTCCAAACCCAAGTACAAGTGCAGGAGACATAGGTACCCTAGGTGTAGGAGGTCTAGCGAGACCAACGAGATCTGGGGGGAGCACCTCATAGATTCCATGATCCTACTTGATGTATTTTGGACCTTTGATGATGTACACTCTAATTTTGACTCTCTACCATGTTGATATTGTATCTCTTGACATTTATCTAGATATCATTGTATACTTGACATTATAATTTTTGAGATTTATATGATATGCAATTAATTCTTGATCTATATGTGTTATGCATGATTCTATGATGAATTTCTATGATATATGCATTTAATTTCCAAGTTTTATATGTCATGTGATGCTTATATGATGATGATGTTATGAATATTCACTTATGTAATTATGATATATGGATGCAATGGTAAAATGATGTTAATATGAATATTTCATGAGATGAATCTGATAATGTGAATGACATGTGATGCTTGTATAATATTTTTATGTGTTATGAATGATATGAATGTGATATGAAATGGATTTAGGATGATGAAAATGATATGTAATGCAACTTATTTTCGATATTTTTTGATCTAAATATATTATGTGATGTATGGAAAAATGTATGATATGTTAATGTCAATGATAATGCCACTATATGCATGATTTGGTTTTGGTATTTTTCTAATGCAAATATAACATATGATGTATAAATGAATGAATGATATGATAATGAAAATATATGTCTTATGTAAATGATTATGCAAATATATATGAGAATGATAATTTTTATGTTTATGTCAAGTATACTCAGTCCATTAAGCGATAGAGATAACATTATTTTTGAAATATTTGGCAACCTCGAAACAATCTATTCTACAGATGCAAAGCTGATATGAATGCAATCTAATTTAAGTATGCAAATCTACATATGAAAAATTTATCTTAACAATCCATTTAGTATTCTTCTAATGATCATTGAGCCATTGAAATGTTGAAAGTGAGTACAAGCATCAATGGTATAAGTTAGACCATCATGGCTTGAGTACTTCTTTCGTGATTTTTGATATTGCAAGTTAACACAAGAATCTAGATATAATTAAGCCGAGATGACTTGAGCATTTATTGTGTAAAGCAGACAAGAATCAATCATTTTCTTATGTGAATCCAAAATTTCATCAGTGATACTTGGTAGAGCATGCCTCGTGACAATTGTCATAGGAATAATGATTAACTCACAGACAATAGACAAATAAAAATCATACTCCTTCCTTGATTCTTTAGTTCAATACATCATCGAGTTGCTCCAAATATATGATAATAAAATTAAAGTACAACATTTGAATATTCAAGCTAAAGTGGTAAAATCATGATTCAAAAGAACATCACCCATTTAGATTTGATTTCATTGATTGATTCAAGCTATTTTATTTAGACAATTTAATCTTTTGATGATTGTTGATTGTTCGATATTGTGTTTCCCTATGATCATTATATTTGCTACATTTTTCATACTATTGTTTATCAAAAATTTTAAGCCCATATTTTATTGTGCCTAGTGAGTTAAGGATTTTTCCCCCAAGCTAGGGTGAGACATGACTACATTGCCATGATATGTATATTTGGTTCTTCGATGATAAGAAGAATCATGGTGAAATCAAACGGTCAAGATGTGCTCAAATAGATGGAACAACTAGTCTATCACAAATAGCACCCATTTCTAGGTTTTCACTACTTGTTTTTATTGCACTTTTTTAGATTTTTAGATTTTTATTTGTTGTTACCAAGATGCCTATTTGTTAGGTTTTTATCAAGGAAATGATTTTTTTTATTCACTTTTTTTTTTTGGTATTTTCTTTATATTTATTATTTTTTTTGTTGTCACCATGACATCTATTTGCCAGGTTTTCATCATGGTGACCATTTTTTTAGGACTTTTTCTATTTTTAATTTTAATTTTTAAAAATTTCACTGTGCACTAGATAATTCAAGTATAGAAATCTCTAAGATGGATACTATTGATGAGTTTTTCGAATAAATCCCCTTCAGGTGTAGAAAATTGATAAGCTCCTAATCCATAGACCAATATGATGATGAGGGGACCTAGCTGGTCTGGTTCAAGCTTACCCTACTTTTCATGATCTTGTTGATTGCATTGGTTTTCCTTTAATACCAATTCACCAACTTGAAATTCCCTAGGTTTGACTCTATGATTGTAGCTTCTAGAAATCCTTTGTTGATATTCTTTCAAGTGATCCACAACTTGCTGAAAATGCTCATCTAATAGTTCTAGCTCCTGAATTTTAGACACTCTGTAATCCTCATCTGAAATGATCCCTTTTAGTGACACACGAAGTGATGGTATTTCAAACTCAATAGGTAGAATAGCCTTTGATCCATATACCAAGGCATATGGTGTAGCTCCTATAGGTGTTCTAATACTTGTTGAGAATTCCCAATAAGTTGGATTCAATTGAACGTTCCAATCATGTCCAACATTGTTGACCATTTTATTCAAGATTTTCATTATAGTTTTGTTTGAGGCATCTGCCTGTAGACACCGAAAATTGGTCTAGGCCTCCAAACACCACTTTTGAAATAATTTTCTATTATCCATGGTCATGATTAAATAATGTTAATTATTTAATTACCTTTCTAACACATATTTCCTCTATAAATTAAATACCCCTTTTTCACTAACACATTAATTCATTTATTCAACTTTGATTAATTAAATAAATCATATTTATTTAATTGTTGCTAACTAATTAATTCTTCCTTCTTAATTAAATAATTTATTATTTAATTACCCCTTTGTCATATTTCAACTATAATTAAATATTTATTATTTAATTTATTCAATTCCACCTTTTCAACAGTCAAATTAAATAAATGATCTTTATTTATTTAATTAAATCTCTCATTTTCGAATGTTGAATTAAATTAACATTAAATTCATATTTATTTATTTATTTATGTCACATTCTTTTGTCAATCAGATGACTAATCATTCACACACATTCTGACTTGAGATCTATTTTTAGTTCTCCAGTTATCTCTGGGTTTAGTATATGATCATCTCTGCGAGAGGACTCTCTGTCACAACTAGTCAATTAACTAGTTCCAACTCATATGCATGATGTGTTTATTAATTAAATATCTTTATTTAATTAATTAACTCATGTTTGCATTCAAATGCATTATTCTCTAACTTCTAACTTTGTCTTTGAAATTCAAAGTCTATTTCTTCTATTTTTGAAGACTCTTAACTGAAGATTAAGATCTTGAGCTTGTGTTCTAACTCACGTTCTAACTTAATATTTATCCTGCAGTATTTTCTAACTCATGTTCTAACTCTTGTTCTATCTGACATAGCAATCACATCGCATGGCATTCATCAATCTCATCTATTGATCTCTCTTTCAATCTGAGCCAATCGTTTGAAAACCCAAAATCTATAAAATGCTCTGTCATTATCATTATTCCTCCTCCCAAAATCATATACTTTTGAGAAGAAACTTATCTTCGATATTTTTCTTAGACACTCAACGAAATTATGCTTGCATCAATATTGAAAAATCTGAGGGCAAGAGTACTGAAACAACAAAATGGAGAAGAGAAATCAATATAATTCGAAGGAGTGAATGCATATTCAATGAGATCTTTTCAATTCATTTTTTTAGTTATTCATTATGTTTGCTAATTCGTTCTTTGTTGTTTTTGATTTAGATTGTTTGCTAGTTTAGAATTAACCATTGTAATTTGTGCAGCTAATTAGCATTTAATCTCCCAAGCAAAAATATAGGTCATACATTTGGTGAACCCAACATGAACACGCTTTAAATTCGCACATCTTTTCATTTTTGCATTTTTTGTTTTTGTAGGTTTATCATACGACACACCACATCCAATCAAAAAAATGAAGAATTTGTCTTTGCAAATCGCATCTGCTATATTTCATGGTTCATGTTTTATTCTGCACCGCATCTATGGTACTTTGCACTGGATCCACCTGTCAACAATCACACTTTTGAATAATCTTGCAAATCACAATTTTGGGAGAATTGTGAGATCAAATAGATAGCATGGTTGCATTCAGAAGGGTTGAGAGACAAATTTTAATATATTATACTGCATATTTTCATTAAGGGTAGCATTTTTTACAAAAAAGACATGATTTTTTTGCGGTCGCGAGGTGAAGTGATGCATTTGTGGCATTTTGTGATGCATGTGACTTTGTGTGACGCATTTCCATCTTTCTGCACCGCATTTGACTGATAATTTTTTTTTCCTAATTTTTGGAATTTTTATGTTATGCATCTGACTTCCTGTGATGCATTTGTGGCTTTTTGTGACACATCTGAAATCTTGCACCACATCCATGAAACTGGGCACTACATCCACCTACCAATAATTCATGAACCACATCCACCTATCAACATTGAGCCGTATCTGTGGCTCGAAACACCACATCTTCCTAGTAATCATTTTTTCCCTTTTTAGTCATTTTTCGTACATTTGTATTTTCATTTTCGCTAATGTTTGGTTACAGTTGTGTTAAGGTGGATTAACTTACTGTTTGCAAGATGAAGCATAGAAGACCATAAAAAAACAAACCATTGTTTTCTGCAGGACGAAACTCGAAGACACTAAAAACAAACTACTAATCATTTTTGCATGCAGGACCTAATGAATTTATCATTTTTATTTTTGTAAGCTTTATGTTTGGTAGTTAGATAATTGTTGTTTCGATTAAAAAAAACCACTTTTTGCCTTGTTTGGTGTGAAAGAACATTTTTGTAACCCTTCACGATTTAGTATATCAGAGTATCCTCTCCCCTTGCGCAGTCATGCGATCCTGGGTGTAAGAGAAATGGTTACTGACTCTAGAACTTGGGTCTTCCTTGGTAGTAAAATGTACTCACCCCAAGACAACTCAGACTGGTAGTACGCTAGATGCCAAGTAACTTCCAGCCAGTATATAAAAGTGGATTCTTGGGGAAAGCCCAAGAATCAGGCTCACTATTTCAACAAGAAGGGCATAAATGGTCTCTCATCAAAGTTGAATAGTGCCCCACAAATGGAATACCCTTACTAAACACCTTGTTGTAGATTTTCAAAAATCTTATCTATTTGCTGGCGCAACAGGGTCGGCCCTATGAAGCCATCTTACATTCTTATGGTTTATGTGTGGAGATGAGATGTATTCCATGGGAGTTTCATGGCTACAGTATCTTAGTTGCCTCGTATAAGTGAGTTTTGTGGAGGGAGGTAGTGGGGTCAAGCTACTAGTCATCCACCATAAATATGCATAGCTGGATTTCTCCAAATAAGAATTAAGAAAGTATTGTCCACAAAGCCTAGGTTGTAAATTTTTTTGGTCTTAACAGTCCTATCATCACAAACTAAAAATACATTGATTTTTGTGCTTGTTTTTTGCTGTATTCATCAACACACTTGATCAACAAAATGAACTCAGTTAGAAAAACAACCTTCATAAAACTACAACTGCCATTATAAGTCACAACTGTCAGTTTTAACACCACATCTACCCTAGCGAGTTGCAATTGTTAGGGGAAACATCACATGTTTCTGTCAAAAATTCCTCTTTTACATAGTCAAGTATTACGTACTACAACTGTCAAAACTTTGAGTCACATGTGTATAAAAAATTTGAATCTGTCATAGAAAACGCCGCATGGGCTTGTCACAAAATTCCTTTGTTACAATCGAAGTATTATTGAGCCGCAACTGTCAAACTTTGAGTCGCATGTGTATATGCAAGTTGCATCTGTCAAAGGAAAAATTGCATGTGTCTGTGAACCAGGTTAGATTCACAGAGTCATTACTCTGAGTCGCAACTGTTACTGTGAGTCGCATCTATCAAAACATAAACTGTATCTATCAAAAGTCAAAATTGTCTATCAACATTCAAAACTAGGTTTTAATAAAATCACCACATGCACATTTGTTAACCACATCTATCAAATTTAGAATCGCATCTGATAGGTGAACCGTATTTGACTGTCAACAGAAAACATAGTAAACTACAAATCGAGTCTGAAAAATAACAGTCATTTTTGCTTATGTTTCTTAAGATAAACCTTGGACAGAAACTAGGAATTTTTTTCTCAAAAACCTTGCATTATCAAGTGTCATATATGTCTTAGTCATAGTCAAACGTCATAGTCTTAGTCATCCTAAGTTCCATGCATATAGATACATCCTAGGAAATTGAATATCATAGAATAAGTAACTTTCCTTGTCATTGGATACGTTCATGTTCCAATTTGTCACAAGTCATTGAGCCTCGCCACTTTAGTCCTATTTGTGAATCTTTCCAGCTCAACAGTCTAGTTTGGGAAATTCATCTTGTCACCATCTTTGTCCTGTAATTAGGTTCCTTGGTCAAATTCAAATCCTTGTATGCATTTAATCCATAAGTGGTAGGTTATACCCATTTTAGAATCATTTACCATCATATTCTACTCAAAATTTTGTATATTTTCCATCCTATCATACGTCATCTTAGTATATGTCATTTTAGAAATCATTTTCACATCCTTAATTGTCAGAAAATCCAAAAACAAATCATAGACTAAAATCATATCATTTATAGAAATAATTCCATATCATTTTCATTACCATCCACCACCATGTCTTTCGTTCACCTTGATATGCTTGCTAGTCAAGTTGAATACCAATTACTCTGCATGGGCCAATACCAACAAGCCATAGAATTCAAAAGAAAATTTATCCAATCAAAATCCCAATCAACTTCAACCCATGGTCAAATACCCACATATACCTCTTATCAACAACCCATAAACTCTATTCTTCCATCCATCTACCCTCATTATCAAGAGTTCTTAGCACAATCCATGCCATTAATCCACAACAAAAATCCATTAATCACCATTACCTTAACCTTGACAAGGAAAACCAACCTCCCACTAGTCTATTCCAAGCCTCTACATCCTATCCTACTCCATCATCCCTCAACCCATTCCAAGCCTCCACATCCCATCCTAGTCCATCATCCACTAATCCATTCCTACTCACTCCATCCCAACCTACATTTATTCATTAGAATGCATTTATTCATTGTCTCTAAAATCACATCCCATTGCCTACACTTGAGGATACATGTCAAAAATATAGTCCAATGCATGGCATCATGGTTTCACCTTCATGTCAAGATCAACGTGATCCATCCCATGACCCTATCTTTAGGTCTAACCAAGAAGTCATTCTCGATAATCATGGTAGCCAAAATACATTTATCCTTGATCAAGATTTCAATCCCAATCAATTCATCCAAGACAAACCTATCTTTGATCAAGACACTAGCATTGATCAAGAAATCCAAAACAATCCACTCATCGACCTTTATGCCATTCATGAGAAAAAATTTGAAGTAGATAAATTAGACGAAAAATTTAAGTTCATTGGAGATGTTTGGACCCCAATCAGAGGCTATGAACTCTTCAGTTTACATTACTACTAAAGGAATCATTTTGAGCTAGTATGTAACCCTTGGAGGCTAAATTTAGGTAAACTAGTTTTCCCTAATGTCTTTGTTGATGTCAAATTGGTGAAAATTTTGGCTAGTCATTATAATCCAAAACATAGGGCCATATGTGACCTATCTGGAAATCCATTAATAATTGTGTCAGAGAATGCAATAAGCAAGGTTTTTAAATTAGAAGGGATATGTAATGAGAAAATTGTAAGTGAAGAGCTCGAGAGTTAATTCAAAAGAATGGTCACCATTTATAATGATTGGAGATTACCCTATATAGAATTAGGCATGGTTCTTTTCTAGGAACCGATTCCAATGGAGGAAAATTAGGGACCACCATTTCATGTGGATCTTTTCGAACCTTATGTGAAGTACACCTATTTTTCGATGGGATAGGTATTGGGAATGGAGGTTCCAAAGTATATGGCAGTTATGCCCATGGTGATTGTAGCAGATATCTAATATCATAACTCCAAGCCTTGGGATTATTCTTCATATCTTTTTAAAGAACTTGAAGCAAGGCTGATGGCAATAAAAAATGGAGCCTTTATCCTACACCTCAAGAATTATTCATTGTTGATGCATTTGGTGCTATACTTTGGATAGGAATTAGGGTTGTAGCCCCAGGAGCTGAGAGTTTCACAAATCAATAAGGAAGGGAGGCCATTTCCTATTCATTCATGGACTACTGTTTGGGATAGCAGGTTTGCTAATTCAAGTTTTGTTCACTTTGAAGAATACTTTGTAAAATCCTTGTATAAATTATACAATCATCCATGTGATTATTCCCTATCTGATGAGATAAAGAGGTTCCTCAGACCTAGATATTTTAATGGATTAATCAACCATAATTGGGGGGATTGGTATTGTCTAGAGAATGTGACCATGATTAGGTTCTATGGATTTGAATATGCTCTATTTATCTTGCCTAGAACAGTTCTAGACAAAATTGCCTACTTGGAGATTGTTAGATAGATGGATTTTTCTAGTGTCATGAATTTAAGCTCTTTTGGAAAGAAGGATTTTATGACCAGTATGTTGTGCTTTGGTGACTTTACTGTGTTAGCAAATAAGGATATAACTAATGATTCTTGATAGGTTATTACAATACAATATGAAGAGAGGGTCATTGAGGAAAATTTTTGACCCAGAAGGGTATATCCACTCGACCAAGCAAAAGATAAACTTTGGAGGGTATCATCATGTGCCCTACCATTTTGATTATATAATAAGAAATTTGGAAGCAGAAGAGGTAGAGATGGTGATTGAGAGACACAATTAGGAGTTGCTGGATATGGATATGTTGTCCTCTAGTGAAAAGGCATCAAGGGCTGACATGTCCCAGGGTCCATCTGGTAAGGTATCAAGGATGAGAACTTAGGGTTATACCTAGTCTGCCAGAGAAATGAATATTGAGTTAAATCTAGGTACAAATGTAAGACATGAAGAATATAAATATTTTATAGCAGATGATGAGTTTATGAAAAATTCAGAATTCAAAACATTTCTATATAAGAAAAAAGGTAAGGAAATAAGAGAACTAGTTGACAACGTGACACTAGGAAATGAAGAGAAATTGTTGAAAAGTTTGAGAGATTATGTAGAGAAAGAGATGATAAATATGACCCATGAGAAAGGGAGAGAAATGTTGGAAAAGGCTGGTGTCATGATTTTCCCAAGATTAGACCTCAATTTTGTATTATTTTTTTATAGTTTCTTGAAAGACAACAATACTACACATAAGCTCAGCATAGAAAAGGTAACAAAAGTATATACATGATCAAGATATAATCCTAATGAAGAGAAATTGATGATCTGGGCTTTATACCCACCGTATAAGAGGTCATTTTTTATTGACACTGAGAAAGCAATTGGACATTTCATGACCTTAAAGTTTGGAGAGGTTGATCCAATTGCAATATTAGAAATTGGGATTAATGTGGCAAAATTGAATAAAGCCCAAATACAGGCATTGATCAGAGAAAAGGAAATGTATGAAACAAACAATGAAATAATGTTGAGGGAAAATGAGCATCTAAAAGACTTAGTGGATGTTACAATAGGGCCAAGAAAGATTCTCACTCAAGGTGAACTTTTTCAGGTTCAGGACCATTGCGAGGGATCAAGTGCATATGCTCAAGGAAAAATGGAGACACTTACAATAGTAATCAAAAAGAGGTAGGCCATTTTAACCACTTGGTCAAATAAACTTTGGGGAAAACACTCACAGTATTTTGATGCAATAAAAGAACATAAGAGAGTGGATGGTAGAATCCAAGAGAAACTTGAGGAAATAAAATAGCAGGATACTCTTGATAATGCAGTGATTTAGGAAGCTAATCATGTTATGGACAAGCTTCGAGGTTTTTTTGAGTTACAAGAGGATGGAAAAGAATTGATGGAGGCCATTCAGAATGGATTGACTACGTTCTTTGATGATGGAGGTAAGTTGGAAGAAATGGCTACATGGAAGAGTGAAAGTGAATTAATACTACATGAGATTTTAAAGATAACCACTGCAAAAGATCCAACGTTAGATGAAGCATGTGGGAATAATGAACGAATGGTGGTGATGGAGATCATGATCTACAATGCACTAGGAGATGTGGATACACATGAGTGCCAAGACTACATAGATCATATGTCAAGGGTTTAATTATGGCTTAATAGAGCTTAGTCAATATTAGTTTAGTATTTCATATTTAATTGATTTCTAAAAGGACGCATCTTTTCATGTGGTTGATGTATATAAATATCCATTTTTTGTAACCAAAAGGGGATAAGAACAAGATAGATAGAAAGCAGATAGTAGGAAATACAATAATTTTTTGAATTTTTCAAATAACCAAGATGCATGTATGAAGTTTTGAAGGATCAATGAAAGAACTTTGATTTTGTGGTGCCCTTATGGTATCAATTATTTGTTAAATTAATTGAAAATATTATCAAGTTGTCTCCAAGGATGACATTTCTTCATTATTTAAATTGACATATCAAGTATATTCTCAGTTTATCTATAAATATTTGTTGTATTTATGTGGTGTGATTGGTTGGTTCTTTCAAGTAAAGATTAAATCCTTCAAGTCATTCACAATAATCTGCAAGTATCATTTGGATCACTAAGAAGATATTTGTAATTACATTCTTGCATGTTTATACAAGTTATAAAATAACATAATATGCCAAATAATTAGAAATCTCTACTAGATAAAGGTCATTCATCTAAGGCTTTCACTTGACTCCATTTTACCCAACAAGGCATTGGTCTTATTTATCCTTCTATCTTTCATCCATTCTATTTACATCTCTTAACCAAACATATTAATTTTACCTTGATATTGCATATACAATTTATACCAAATTTAGATCATACCTCTCCACTATCAAATTGCCATTTGTGGATAGTTTAGTCAAGTAGGAAACATAATTCAAAATCTGTAGCATTCATATAGGTGCACCCGCCTTGGTTTAGCAAAACCATAAGAGTAGAAGGTTCAACTGTGTTGGTTGGCCTTGTTAGTTGGCCAATAATGTTGTGAGAGCTTGATAACCTCTCATGGTTCAAACCTGCATTTTTGACACCCAACACAAGGTGTCCTCAGTCTGCCTCCCTTGTTTGTGAATCTTCTTCAAGGCCCTTTGCCTCATCTACAAGATCTTGAACCATTCCTAAGGCTCAGAAACCCTTGAAAAAGAAAGAATCTGACTCTTCACCAGTTTATCCTTGGTGTACTCCATGATTGTTCTTTTTTTCTGCAATAGGCGATCAATGCCATCTTTGTCTTGGGCTAACATAGTCTTTAGCCAATCCATTGAACTTATGGCATCCCCTATAGTTGACAAGATATCTTTGATGGCACCATATCCTTTGGTCTGGACTCCCTGCAACCAACCAACTATGGCATGTGTAGTGCCTTTCATTCTTTCAAGTTTGGATATTTTTTCCTAGGGAAAGAAACCTAAAATATAGGAGGAAGAGCCAATAGACTACAAGGGTTTCATCAACTCCTACAAGTAATTCTTCAATTTCTCATTTTCCCTTTCCAACTCATGCCTGATTTTTACCTCTTTCTTCAATCTACCCATAATTACAACACTGGAGCCTTCATAATCCTCAATATCTTGCTCCATAGAAGCATGCCCTAAGTCAATGGTCTACACATGATAGTCCTTTGTAGTCACATTATCTGTATCTTTATCTACAGCAGGGGTAGCAATATGAGCCACCCTGTTTCTTGATCCATCCCTCTCAATACTAGATACAACCCTAGCCTTCTTCTTGGTTTTCGCTTTTTCAATGTTGTCCAATAGGTCATCCCAATTGGGAGGAGTGTCTTCCACTATTACCAATTTAATTTTTAACTTTGTATCTAGCCAACCTCGAATAATGGATTCGATTGGCACCTTATCTTGTTTATCCTACTCATGTTGGAAATTAGGTGCATCCTTCTCAATAATAGGCACATTAGGGATTTCCTTAGCTGGATCCTCCTTGCCTAAATATTGCTCCTCTACAAACTGTACTAGTGAATTGATGATAGCTGGTGTTTCCTCTTGTTGAAGGGATTTGTTCAATTTCTCTTTTGTAGGTTAATCTGCATAGGCTACCAAGGGAGATTGGATTACCTTATCAATTTTTGCGTCAGCATTATAGAGGTCTCCTTTTAATTCTTCTTCACCCAAGTCCTTAGGATCCTCATCCTTCCTTGGCTCTTCTTGCACACTGCCAGTATCTTGAGGAGGGGGAATGTTCTCTTGTTCAATAATAGGAGAAGCCACATGAACATTAGCCTTTATTGTAGCATCCTTTGGGTAAGGAGTCCTTGACCTCCTCATATATACATGTATTCTTTCCCCTAAACTTTCTATCTCCACCACAAGTGTCTCAACCTCCTTTTCTGATTTAGAAGTTTCCTTTTCCTTTTGTGACATTATCACAAGGCTTCTTATTTTAAGAAAAGGAGCAGAAACATCTTCCTTCTCCTCCTTATCTTCTTAATCCTTCTCAGCCTCTTTCCTTGAAACATGCCTTCTCTTTTTGGCAATAGGCTTTATTTGCTTACCCACATCTGCTACCTCTTCATTTTTAACATCCCTAATTTTAATCTTGAAGGGAGATTCCACCTTGGGTTCACCCTTAGGATCTTGTGTTAGAACCTAAAAATTTCATCAAAAAAAACCTAAGTGATTTCAACTACTTCCATTTAAACCTTAAGGTTTTTTCCCATTTGGACCTAATATTCTCACTATCTTCTTCATGAAAATGCATTCTACCCCCATAAAAAATATTCAAGCACTTATGTTCCTTTTGTCGTTGACTTTAATTTCATATTCTATATTACTTACCACTTTACCCCGGCCTCCCAGAAAGGGGCTCACGGTATAGCAGTAGTAGTTTGCAGTGGACAGAGAATAGTCACTGCCACACTGCATGTAGTCAATTCATTGACCGCGGTATCACGCTGGCAGTGAGTTGACAATAGTTAGCAGGGAAGTGGCAATGTGCAAGATGGTTATCATGTAACCACGCATAGTCAACATAGTCACCGCAATATAGCGGTTGGCCAGGAGATACCGCAGTATCATAGCCGTCAAAGCAGGTAACCATGGTAAGAAAGTGAATGGGAGGTAAACATTGAAGCAACTACTGTGGTACCGCTGGTATTCAAGCCAATGATTGTGGTAGCGTGGTGGATAAGGATAGGCGGTGAGTTAGCAATGGGGAGAATGGTTAGCAGTTTGAAGAACAGCCACCGCAGTACCATAGGAGGGTAAGGAGGAGACCATGGTGGTGGCGGTAAGAGGAGATGGAAGTCATGACAGTCAATGGTGGGACCCATCAAAGTTAAAGTGGTAAAATAAATAAAGAAAGCCACAAAGACATAAAGTATTAAAAGAAGATAAAGTATAAAATGAAATGAATAGAGGCAGGAAAAGATATAATCGAAAAATAAAAAGAATGACTAATGTAAAATATTTAATTTGCTAATTAGGCAACTAATTAAATATTTTAGTCTCTGTGATAGAATATCAAATGGATGTAACAGAAAACTGAAGGGTTGTGACTCTTCAGATTTTATTGTATAAATCTATTGTAAAAGAGATAGAGAAAGGAGGAGGAGAGTTAGAATAGGAGTTAGATTTTTCCTGAGAGGGGATTGGGGAATGAAAAAAATGTACAGACTTTCTTTGAAGCAGAATCAATGGATAGATCATTTTGAATTTGTGAAACTCTTTCTATTTTGAGTTGTTGTGATATAATAATTTATATTTCTTGTGAGGGTTGTCTCCAACTTGAAGTCTTAAATCATTTAAATCAATGTATCAAGCATATGTTCTATTTATCAAAGTTTAAATTTCACTCTATGTGATTTGGTTGATTGGTGTCTACAAGTCTGAGTTAATATTATTTTAAACAAGTCATAGTGATTTAGTATTTCTTTTGGATTGTTGAAGTAGAACCCGATAAGAAAATATTCCAGCACTATTTATGCAAGCCATAAATTAATGAAGTCATATGCCAATCATTAGATTTCATTTTTAAGAGTGCCTAGCAACTTGAATTAACATAGAGAGGGAAAATACACAATTCTGGAGCCCATGTGGACAGAAGGCACTGATCTTCCTCAACCTAGAGATACAAATTCATATCAAACAATTTATTCAAAACCTTTCATTTAATTTGAGTGCTAGGATTAGTTGTAGTATATTTTTCTATCCACCACTCTTTCCATTGTGGGTAGATTGTTGCATCAAGAAATTCATTTCAAATTTGCATCATTCATTAGGTTCACCCACCTAGGTCTAGCAGAGCCTAAAGAGTAGAAGGTGCAATTGCGTCAATTGGCCTTGAGTGTTGGCCAAAAGCGTTGTGAGAGCTTGGTAACCTATCGTCGTTTAAACCTACATTTTTGAGACCCAACATATTGTTCACGTGATTCCTTGGAAGTAGAATGAGACTCCAAGTCTCCCATCAAATCATAAGTACATTGGACACCTTCACTTTCTATCTCTAATATCTTGTGCTTTAGCCAAATTTTAGTATAATTAATCACCAAATCCATAATTTGCTCCAACTCTGTCCTTTCTTCTTCCAAACAGTGAATCTCCCCAACTGGTATGTCTCTCACAGCCTCGAAGATGTGACCTTGAATCAAATTTCCATCCTCCTCCACTTGGTCAAGAATGGCCTTTATGTTGTATAACCTTACTAATTCTACTGGCAGCCTAGATAATTTATTCTTCCTTACATCAAATTCATCACCAATGTTAGCCCAATAATCTTCAATGTTATCTTTGTGGTTGTACTCCCTACTGGCCTTCTTTTGTGCCTCACTAATAATATCAAACTTCTCCCTCTTAGAATGGAAAGAGAGAACAAAAGTAATCATCTCCTCTTCAGAAGCATGAGTAGACTAGATGGAAGTGCAGACCTCATTTGCTCCTATCTTCAAGGGGAAATCATTCCCAAACCCTTTTTTATGTTTATCTCCCTTAACAATCACATCAAAGTCACAAATCTACCTAGTGACTTCCAATAGTATAATATCGTTATTTGGGTACCTTGGGAGTCTATAATGAGTCCTTTGATAGCTATCAATCGTAATAAAAGAGAAAGTGGGGAACTGGATGAACCATGCCCAATACCTCCTTATCAAATCCTTGGCTTTGTCTGAAATCCTCTTATTCTCTACACCCTATAGCAGCCTAGTAATATACTCCTCTATAGCTACCTCCTACCAGGTGCAGCTATGGATACACCTCATAGATTGGATCCTATCTGAATACACCTCTAGTGCTCAACCCATTGTATGGGTGGAATTTTGCCAATGCATACACCAGGTAAGAAATCATGGTGAAAGTCTTAGTTTTTAAGACATTACACATCTATTCATGGATTACTACACTTATGGCACTTGCCCAGTTTTAATCTATACCCTATTCCATCTGAGAAATGACATTAAACATCCAACTCATGAAAAACTCCTACACTCTTCAGCCCTACCAACCAGTTGAGGAGAGTGATAAGATTATAGTACTCCCTCTTGAACTTAAGTCTAAATAGATGTTTTGGCAACTTGGAGAAGTTGTACTTGGGATTTTCCAACAAAGAATTGATCAACTACTAGGACTTGACCACATTCTCCTCATAGTATTTCTTTGTTGTATCTATATCAAAGGCCACCACATGTGACCTATCAGGTATATCAAAATTCCTAGCAATGGATACAGGATCAAAGCTCACCACAAATTTCCTTGAGGGCCAACTATCCTTTGTGTTCCCTTGTCATAGTTTCTGGCACATTCAAGCACCAACTCATAGCATTGTACTATGTAGGGGAAACTAGCTACATGTGTTAACCCAGATTCCAGAGTTATTCTAGCCAGCAAAGGGAGGTTATGTGTTGTCATTTCAGCCTTGAACTCCTCATAGTCCCACATACCCACATTGGTATTAGTGATCCCTGACCAGACGAAAGTCAATATAATCTCAGGAATCTTACACTTTATGTCTATTTTGACCTTTTCTTCATCAAAAATAATAGAACTTTCAGTAGTTGGATTTGTTGCCTTTCCCTTGCCATGCCCAACAAAATCTTGTTGTGATCCTCCCTACAAAGAAGTAAAACAATCACAATGAGATCCAAGACAAACAACAAACTATATCAACATCAATTATTTCAAAGTTTGGTATTTAGCCTTTGTTGATGGTTTTTTTATGCACTTCTCAATATAGGTAATGCATAGGTGCATCACCTCTCTTGAAATACAATATTCCACAATCAAATTGTAGAACACTATCCTAAGGTCTCTCGGATGTTAGGTCTTGAAAATGCTTGGAATATTTCAGTTGACTTATGTTATTTTCTGGAATCATAAGGGGGTTTTATATGATTTATAGCTATAGGAGAATTGGGTCAATGAATGGAGTTCTTTCAAAATAGGAAATTAATGCACTTTGCTGCAGGCTTAGACAACAGTCTTAGACTCCATTTTATTTTAGATTCGGATTTACAATGTAGAATGAAACTTAGCACAGGTTGTTTCTAAAAAAAGTAAAAATGGTAGGGAAGAGAGAAGGTCCCTGGACCGGCAACTATCGATGAATAGTGCTCATGGAGGTTCCTACTGTGGACAGTTTCCTTAAATAGGATTTCACTTAATTAAAATTCTCACAATGTCATGAAATCTATTCTATCTTATAAGGACTCCAAATATTCATCATTCATTCATTGTGTAAATGTGAATAAAGATAGTCACCTATTGGTAGCAAATGATTAAAAGTATGGACAAGGAAAGCATACACATAGCAGGAAACTTCATAACCAAACACAACATACTAAATACACTAAAGCTAACTAGAGGAAACTTAAAATATTAAAGTAACTTGAAGTGAAGTCTTAACTAAGGGGAGAAGAATCATGAACATGGGAGGAAATCCAGAAATGCACCAAGTCAATGTATTTCTATTATAATTTCTGCAACATGCCTTTACAAAAACTCAACTCCCTTCAAATGAGAGCAGGAGAGCCCTATTTATAGCTTTCAAAAAGAAAAATAAGTGGCCAAGATTTGATTCTATTGTGTGGAAAAGATTCACTTTACACTAGGGTTTCGTCTACCCCCAAATATATTACATTTATTAAAAAAATCTTGTCTTTTCCCTATTTTGTCATCTAGTGGAAGCACTATAGCAATTTCGTCCTTTTGTTGTTTTCCCTTTTCTGCAGCTACTCTTTGAGAAATTCTTCATCGATGATAGGGTTTCCTTCATGCTTCTTTAAAGCTGCATACTCCACAAAACTCAAGATCAATGGCTGAAGTTTATCTACCTAGTAGCTCCATTCCTGGGAGTTGCTGACAAGCTTCTTCTAGTCATCGTCATACTTGGTAGGATTGCTCTTGAAAAGCTTTGACTGGGCGAAGGCTCGAGCAACAAAACTTAAGAAATCTGTGGTGACCTTAGCTAACATCCCATCTTCCATGTTCTTTAAGAAGTGGGGCTTTATACTCTCTAGATTAATTTTGATAGTGGGCAGTTCATACCCCATCATTGGCCCAAGGTAACAAGCGCAATCCTCTCTGGACTCCCTGGCCCATTCATTATCCAACGCTATCCATTCCAGGATTTTCTCTAGCCTTTTCCTTCAATGATCCAAATCTCGCTTCCATACATCCACTAACCAGTGGTCATCATCCCTGAGGGCAAGGTCCTTCTCCCAGAACTTGCTTGGTAATGCAAGTATGGCCTCAATTTTTGGGTAGACTGCTTTGTATTTCCTTAGGAACTCCTCGCAAATCTATTTTGTACCCTCAAGAGTTCTTTGTACTTCCAAGAATTTATTTGTTGTCTAGACAGCCAAGTTGATACCTATGTTTCCCATGTCTAAGACTTATCAGAACCAATTTTTTGTAGTCTTGTCCAAGTTCCTTCTCTTTTCCAATTTATTGATCTACTCTTGAGATAACAACTGAGGCAAGTGTTAGAACTAAAATTTTCCACAAGGAACTCCTAGTAATTTCCTATTATTTTCATGAAAATCCATCAGAACCTTAAGATATTTTATTTACTCATGCCTTACATTTTCATTATCTTTTCCATAAAAATTCATTAACCACCATCTATGCTTTGCCCCCATTTATTTTCTTATATTTCATTACCTTATCATAGAAAATTTGGCTTTACCGCCATTTAAAAGGGCCCAAAATAAATTATAACCCTTACCACCCCTTTAAATTTTATTATATAATTCTTTACCGCTTTACCGCGGCCTCCCACAAAGGGGCTCGTGGTATAGCGGTGGTGGTTATAGATTATCAGCGCAGTACCGCCGACGGTCAAGTCAGAGATCACGGTAATTGCAGTAAATGGTCATCAAAGGTAAACAACCAGCTATGAGGCTATAAGTCACCAACGAAGGAGGCCCACCGGGGTACCGTAGGGGGTCATCTCACAAACTGCGGTGACTATGGTGGATGGTTTATAAGCGAAGAAAGGTGCAGTTAATGTGGTTATCGTGATACCACGGGGGGCTCCAATGAAGAACACGGTAGTGCGGTAAACCGTAAGTGGTGAGCAATAGTCAGAGGTAGCGGCTACCGCAGTACCACCACCAGTTCACATGATGACTGTGGTGACAATGGCAAAAGTGACAAGGAAGTAGCGAGGTGACATAAAATTTTAGATAGAACCATACCGTGGGAGAAAAGTCAAAGCCCGCAGTAGCATGGTAAGTGATGATGAAGACTATGACGGTTAGTATAGGGCTAGGCACCGCCATACCGCGAGATAAAAATCAAAGCCCACAGTAGAGCAATAAATACAAAGAAATGCTTGCAGTAAAATTTAAAATAAAATAAAGGCTAGAAAAGGTATAAAATGAGAAAATTAAAAGCCCGAGTATAGTTTTAAATGATTTATTTTCCGACAAGGCCATTAATTAAATATTTTATTTAAACTATAAAGAATGTGAATGACCACAATTAGAAAATTGAAGGGTCACAACCCTTGATCTGTAATGTATAAACATTTGTAAAATTCTGAAGGACAAGGGAGAGATATTTTTTTTAGAAATAGGAAAATTAATGTAAGTATTTTTAGAATGATATTCAAGGAGACTATGATGCATGTAAAATTTTTGAAGGATCGGATGAATGGAATTTAATGTTGTGGCACTATTCTGGTATCAATTATTTGTTGAAATTAATTGGAATATTATCAAGTTGTCTCCAAGGTTGATGTTTCTTTGTTATTTAAATTCACATATCAAGTATATTCTCAGTTTATCAATGCACATTTGTTGTATTTGTGTGATGTGATTGGTTGGTTCTTTCAAGCAAAGATTAATTCCTTCAAGTCATTCACAGTAATCTAGAAATTATCATTTGGATCATTAAGAAGAGTTTGATAATTACATCCTTGCATGTTTATACAAGTTATAGACTAAATACCATATGCCAAATAATTTGAATTCTTGTTATATAGAAACCATTTGTTTAAAGCTTTCATTTGACTCTGTTTTACCCAGCATGGCATTGGTCTCCCCTATTTAGATTACATCAGTTCTATCCATTTCATTTGAAATATTTTAATTAAACATATTAATTCACACCTTTATATTGTATATACAATTCATACCAAATTAGGATCATATTCTTTCCACCATCGAATTGCCATTTGTGGATAGTTAGATCAAGTAAGAAACATAATTCAAAATCTATGTCACTCATATAGGTGCACCTGCCTAGGTCTAGAAGAACTTTAAGAGTAGAGGGTTCAACCATACAGGTTGACCTTGTTAGTTGACCAAAAATGTAGTGAGAGTGTGGCAGTGTCTCGTGGTTCATTTAGCTAGTGTTATGAGACCCAACAGTAGGGCTGATGACGTAGTGGGCTGCTCATCCAGGGATGACCACTACTGAATATAGACTGTCAGATTGGCCACTTGCGCTTTGAGTTCCTCCTTCGAAACCTTATCCTGTTGGATAAGGTACACCACCATGGTGACTGATTCCTGGAGGTGGTCAACTTTTTGCTCCCTTGTGGCCACTCCTAGATCGATGGTGGAGACATTATAGGTTATTCCCTACTCTCCAACCAACGGTGTCGCTATTTTTACCGCCCTAGATCCAAAGGCATCCATGGCTACCTTTGATAGGATCTTTGGCCCTTTCTCTTTCTTGGTGCTTATTTATGCTCTGGCTAGTATGGCTTCTAGCCTTGCCTTAGGATCCTTTAGGGTGGGATTCTTTTGCTTCAACTATTTCTCAAGCCAACCGGGTATTTGGGGCTCTTCCCTGGGTGATTCACATTGATTCTTGTTGTCCTCTTCCTCAATTTAAATGGTTATGACAACAAGATCCCCCTTGTCAACCCTCGCATACTCCTTCTCTTCGTCGAAGTCCTGTTTGAGCGCTATATACCAAGTTGGAGACTTGGTGGGTAATTTTTTGTTGGAGGGATCTTCCCTTTCAACACCCTTCCCTTCTTTATTTGGGTCGTGTTTGTGTTCCACGCACTTATCCTCTTGCTCATCCTCATGGAGGGATGCTTCCTCATTGTGTTTTTGGGTTTGGCCACGCCTCTTAGTTGAAGACCTGCTACCTTTGATCTTTGGAGTAGTAACTTCTTATCCAAGTGCAAGCCGATCCTCAGCTTCCTTGTCTTCAATTTCCTTAAGTTTCCTAACCCACTTTCAATCAAGCTCGGGGTCATTAGTTTCCCTGATTAGTTCAGTGTCCAACCCCTCACTATTCTCATTGGAGGATTCGTAGGCTATCTCATCGATCTCTCGGCGATCGAACGAAGGGTGCTCATGATATTCAAATTCTTCATCCTCGGGCCACCCTGCAGCCTCCAATTGGTGTCACTAAAGTTCATCGGATATCTGTATTGTCACCTCCATTATTCATGGTTTGGTAGGGGGAGGAAGAGTGGGAGCATTGGCCATAGATTGGGCTATTGCAGCTTGCACAATTGGATTCATGAGCATCCCCGACAGTTCAAAGGGCACGTTCTACATGTATTTTATGAAGGATTCTAGAAGATTGAGGGCAAGCATCGTAGCAATGGAAGTAGATGAAAGGGAAGGAAGCATGAAAGAGGAGGAGACCGGTGAGGTCATGGTAGAGGATGAATCCACCGATATGCCCTGCATGATTGGAGTGGTGGAAGTAAGGTGGACAGAGATTGATGCAGGAGCATCCAGTGGTGTAAGGGAAATCCTACATCACCCAAAAATATATTTACTTTCATTTAGATTTTTGTAGATGTTTTTGCATTTCTAGATACCCTTTTCATTAAAGAAGAATTCCCAACTTTCAGAACCTCTTTTCTATTTTTTCTGCTCAATTGCTATTTTAGTAGGTATGAATTTGAAGGTGTGAGGAGACAAAAAATTTAAGGGAAGCTTCAGGACAAAATAATAAACACTTTGGTGAAAGAATTAGGCTAAGATCATTCTCGGTTCAAAAGTTATTCACGTTTCAGTTTCTGCTTTTTGCCTTATAAAATATTCGGAGCTAATTTTGAGGGACTTAAAGGCTCTGAATGGGCCCAGAAATTGGTGGAAAACAAAAGTGGTTAGCCTTTAGGCCCCACTCTTTGGCACTTCATTTTCACAAGAGCTTTCTGAAAAGGTATTATGATTGAAAATCCGATGATTAGATCTTGAGTTAGGGCTTCCAGAAGTTGGTGCATAATTAGAATATTGTTTTTGGCTCCAAACGGAGAATTGGGCTATTTATGGGGTAGTTTCTGATTTTTGTGAGTAGCTTTCGGGGAAAGAAGATCGCATGTTGCAAAAAGGGGAATTTTTGTAACTTCCTATAATTTGCATGTATTGCAGAACTCGAGGATTTGAGATCCTCTACATGTAAAAATTTCATACTTTGAAAATAATAAAAATCTCTTGTTTTCTGTGTGATTTTTGGTGTCTTGGGTTGCACCCTTATCAAAGATATCCACCGTAGGGAGGGAGGAAGAAAAAACTAGAAGCGAAGCACATGGGATGGTGGTGGTAGCAGTAAAAATTGTAATAAATGGAGACATTGGCGGGTCAGACTCTTCCTCTTTGCCTTCGTGAAATGGATCTTCAGGTATGATTGGAATCTCCGTAACCTCGACTGTTTTATTTATCTTCTTGGAAGGCTCACCCTCTAAAGCCTTTTGAGCATAAACCTTTGGGTTATGCCCCTCCTTACTAGCTTCCTTTCTCTTTTTCTTTTTGATAGATGGTGGGGATTTGGAATTTTTTCCAGTTGTCGCGGAAGACACCCCACCATCGAAGCCACTTGGCTCACTTTCGAGTCCCTTGAATGTTAAGGTGACTCCTTGTTGTTTCAGTTGTGCCACTTGCTAGTTAATCCATTCCTTTTTTCAGATTTCCATAGGCTTGGTGAGCACATCGATATCGTCAACCTCTCGCTCATCCCAATCAATCATAGGCAGTGGTAGGTTGGCAATGATGCTATATCCTGGATCAATTACCATGCTCTCGTCCTCTTCAAATTGGCCAAGAATTGAGCACAAGTTTATTCTCTGCTCATAGAGGGTAGTCATGCACATGTAGTGTCATAGCCACACCTCAAGATCATCTTTACAATTAGCCCTAAAATCCTCAACATTGTGGAGGTGGGCATACTCACGTCCTAGTGCCTTTCTAATGTTACTATATGGGTCCATTCGTGGCCGAGCTATATACTACTAGAAGTGGTACTCGGCCAACTCCTTTTATGTATTTACCACACATTGGGAGGTATGAATCTTGTACATTCCCTGACCAAGGCCTATAGGGTAAGGCATCCCTTCCAGATGTTTAGTGCTCAGGATATTATGAATGTATTGTAGCTGCCAATTCTATTTTAGTAGTATGATCCGATCATTGGGGTACCGGGGTAGCTTGTTCAGTCTTTCCGTGAATGCCTGGGCACAGATGTATGTGATCTTGGGGAACTATATGTACAAGAAGGCATATAGCTTGAGGAGGTCCCTAGCACTATGGTATATTCTTCTTTGAGAAAATCCTCCAAGCAATTAGATGATGTTAGCAATGAAGGCGTCATTGAATTTGTAGTTGTCCCTCTTGAAGTTTTTGTACTACAATTGAGGGTATCTATCATAAGGCTTCAATTCCCTCCCTATTGGCCATAGCGTTGAGTCCACAATAATGCCGCTGGTTGGCAAGTGAATAAACCAGATAGGACATCATGTAGAATTGAGAGGTCCTCTTCACTTTGACAAATTTCTCGTGAAAGAAATTGTTGATTATTTCTCCCCAATCAAAAGTGGCATTGTCACAGAGAATTTTCTCCATAAAGTAAAACATCCACTGCTAGGAGAAGGCCACAGCAGGAAGACCCATTACTCTTCTTAGCAAGGTGACCAGGTCGTGGTAATCCTTGAAAAAATTACTCCAAAAGAGCTCTTGCGGGACCTTGCCAGCATTGGCCCGCTTATCCTTCAACCAGAATTGATTGATCAACCTTTTGCAACTCATAGGATCTTGTTCCCATAATTCCTTGCATTCCTCCATTGTTGGTGTCTCCATGCTCTCAAAGATGGGGATGTGGAAGGTTGTAGCTATCCCAAGAGGGGACATGTCTACAAGAATTTTTCCATCTTTGTCCACTATGGTTCTGGATTGGGGTTGATATGCTTCTCAACACACCACTATCAGCTCAGGGGCCACCAAAGCCATTGGGAAACCTATAGCCTTAGCAAGTTTGTTGCTTCTGATCCATTTTGCATTTTTTGTTTAAGGGTCCACCTTAACCCTCTATGTGAACTCGTCAATATCGACATGCCCGATATTGGTATCTGTGATGTCCCTCCAAAGAGTGGTGATTCTGAAGTGTAGTGGCACCCCTCAGAACTTGAATTTCATTTGATCCTTGTCCTCCTTGCCCCAAGGTTCCTTGGCTATTGCTTTTCCATTTTGCTTATTGGCACCGAAAGTTTCTACACTAGATTCCATAAATTTTCACAAAGGGACATGAATCAATAACTTTAAATATGGAAAAAGAATAGCCTCAGACAAATCCCTACATATCAAAGTTAGCTTTGAAATTGTTAGCCATACTTGATAAATTCCTATCATCTGATAAAACATCATAAGGAGGCAAAAAAGGCAATCCAAGTTCCCATGGTCGAAATTCCCTTGGCAGAATGTTGTTCTGAAGGGCAAATGAGGCATGGAAATCTTGGTGATTTTTTCGGTCTTGGATTTGATCAAGGAAGGGTTGGTGTGGAAGAAGACCAAATTTGAGGAAGTGGGTCGAAGTCCATTTTGGATTTGGAGGTCATCTGAGCCCTTTTTTAGGCATTCTAGACATAAATATTCATTTTAAATCCATGATCTTTGGTTTCACAGACCAAAGCTGATTTTCAAAGATGAACTAAGAATAGGTTAGGGAAGGAAAGGTTGAATCATACTATGAAATCATCATGGAGGTGTGTGCATGGTGAGCTCATTTACCTTCCTTGAAAATAGCACGAGCAACCACTGATCGGGAGAGATAAACTTCGTAGTTCGCCTGACCCCAAAAGTAACCTGGGCATTGCTCCACTGCCAGTCAGGAATCCATATCCCTGATAGAGTTGTTGCTATGACCCCACAAAAATAGCTCTACTATAGCTAGGCATCCATAGCCCTGGTAGAGATATTTGCACACCCATACGGTTGTTATTTTTATTTGGTATTATTCCTTTTATTTGATATTTCTTTCTAGCATTTTCTTCTTGTCTTTATGTTCAACCGTGTAAGCAATGAATCTCACTATGGGCTTGGGAATCGTAGTGGTCACTAGAGTAGACATTAGATTTTTCACTTATCCCTTCTTCCCAGTAATCACCATACCATTCCTTGGAAATGTTAAAATATGTTCTTGTGTGTTCCATGATAAATGTAGGGGATTCAAGCAGATATCCATCCTACATTAGTTCAGAGTTTAAAAGTTGAAAACCGACGCTAAGGGGCATTTAGAGGTTAGCAATAGGGAATGAAGCCTTATCTAGAGAACAAAACAAGAGTAGGTAGTGGGGCCAACCATTTATCGAGCCAAGCATGACCACCACAACAAAAAGAGAAGACTCTTCCAAGGTCGAGACAAAATAGTCAGGATAGTGAGCAAAACCGAAGGACAAAGTAGGAAACCTATTCTAACCTATGTACAGGTATTTACATAGACAAATCTGAAAGAGCTCAGGCCTGGAAGTAATGGTTCAGGTGCTACCCATTGATAGGCAACTGGACATCTTCACCAGTCAAATTTTTTCAGCTGAAAGCATTGCCTCTGAGGATTTTAGCATTCTGAAAGGGGCCAAGCCAAAGCTTGTTGAATTTATTATGTCCCCCTTTCTTTTCATGGGCCTTTTCCTAGTAGAGGACCAAATTTGAAATGTGGAATGCCTTAACCTTGGCTCGGCGATCAAACCATATTTTGACTATGCCCTGATGTTTGGCTAAATTTTCTATTGTACGGTCTCATACTTCTTCAAGGTGCAACAGCTCAGCGAGGTGAGCTTCTCTACGGTCTCTTCCTTCATAAAAATTGTTGACAAACTAGAGGGTAGGGATTTTCACATGTATGGGAAAGACGGGCTCTAATCCATAGATGAGATGATATGGGGAATCTCTAAGGGAAGCCTTGTGATGGGTGTGATCCACCCAGAGGAAGAAATGAAGTTGAGTATGCGAATCCTTGGGATTCCCATCTAGCAGCTTCTTGATCACCGTGATCAATTTCTTGTTGGTGGACTCAGCAAGGCCATTTCCTTGAGGGTAACAATTAGATGAAAATTTGAGGGCAATACCATAGTCAAAGGCCCAACTCATGAATTTCAATGAAAAAAACATAGGGTCGTTATCGCATACCAGAGCATATGGGCAGCCAAAGTGATTTAAAATAAAACTTTCTAAGAAATTAGTTTCTACTTTAGTTTTACATTGCCTACAAGTTATTTCTTCTATCCATCTAGTGTGGTAATAAGAAGTGGTTAGAATGTTCCTGTGTCTAGCAGGCGATGGAGGGCTTACCACACCAATGAAGTTGAGACCCCATTACACGAAAGGTCTTACCTCCAGAAAAGGTTGCAATGGGACAACACTATTCCTTTCCTCAGTGGTGACAATTTGGCACACCTAATAGGTGTGGACATGATCATGGGCATCCTTGAATATGGTGGGCCAATAATACCCAGCTCTTAAGATGTGGTGTGTAGTTGATAGACCAGAACCATGACCAGTTCCGAACTTATCATGGAATTCTTTAAGAACATGATCAGCTTCCTCCTTACCCAGGCATCTCAAATAGATACCCTCATGATTCTTCTTGTACAATATTGTGCCCTGTAACATATAGCTACTTATTTTCAGCCTAAGGGATCACTTTTGGACTCCTTGTAGATGAGGTAGACATTTATGATTTAGCAGGTAGTACACTATGTCGTCGTACCACTCCCCTAGGGAGACATCCTCCATCTAGTACTATTGTACCATGAGCTTAGGTGTAACATCAATAACTACCATTGCCATTGTTTTGGTGAGTGCCTATCCTCTTACCAATTTCATCGACTGGATTTCCATACCATACTCCTGCAACAATGCGATCCACTTTTCCCTTCACTCCCCTAACTCGTTCTACATAAGTAATGTTTTCATTGCGGGGTTGAGGACTATAGCAAACACCTTGTTGCACAAGATATAATTCCTAAACTTCTTAACTCCCTTAACAAGGGCATAAGCCTATTTTACAACGTTCTTCAGAGGGGCACTCATGAAGGCGATTGGATGTTCGCTCCCCTCATCATCCTTTTGTTTTAAGATGCTGGCACATGAATGATCCGAAGCAAAGGAGTATATATAGAAGGGCTTCAAGTAATTGGGGCTGACTAGCACAGGGGCATCAACAATTGCCTTCTTTATTTCCCCAAAATCCTTATTTTCTTTTGAGGTCCACTCGGCCTTGGCGTCTTGTTTTAGCATGGCATTGAGCGGTTTAACTGTTTCCACAAAGCCAGTAATGAACTTGCAAACAAAGTCAATCTTTCTGAAAAAGGATTTTAATTCCTTTTTGCTACCTGGTAGCTAGATTTTCATGATGGACTGGACACATTCAAGGTCAATTGAAATTCCCTACTTTGACAAGACATGTCCAAGGAGCTTCCCCTTAGTAACCCAAAAGATGCACTTCTTCGGGTTAAGGGAAACCCTGAATGTGCAGCTCCTTTCAAAGACCTTTCATAAGTTAGTGACGTGATCACCCCACTGCTTTTGAGAACACTGTCAAATCATCCATGTAGATGATTATGCACTTTTCGATTAGGTCCTTGAATGCAATATCCATGGTGTGCTGAAAATTTGTGCCAGTGTTAATTAGCCCGAACAACATTCTTATATATGCAAAAGCTCCCCACTTGGTGGCCAATTTTGTCTTGTGTCGATCTTCATACTATACCATGAACTGATTATATCCTGAATATCCATCCAGGAAGGACATCATCTAGGAGTTGTTTACTACCTGTAACACCTTGTCTAATGAGGGTATAGGATATTTGTCTTTCTCTGAGGCTCAGTTTAGATTATGGAAGTCAACACATAATCTGATTTCCTCATTTTTCTTTTTGATAGGAACAAAATTTGCCACCCATGTGGAGTGTCTAATCAGAAAGATGATCCTAGCTGACAGTAATTTTTGCACTTCCTTATATATTATTGGTGCCAACGGAGCATTGATAGGGCATTGCCATTGTCGAAAGGGCTTCACATCTAGTCAGAGAGGGATAGTGTGTGTGATAATCAATGTTTCATATGTTTTGAGATCATCATAGTTCCAGGAAATGACATCGTGATACTTTCTTTAAGCTTCAATTATCATCTTTCTTTATTCATGGGTGCACACCTTACCTATGAACATGTTTCTGGCATTTCCAATCCTCCCTAGATTGTAAGTGTTGCATTGTCTACTGATGGTATCCTCCTTAGCTTGTTGATCATGATCTTTGATCTGATCAAGGTCAAAGATCTTCTCTAATTGAACCATTTCGCTTGGGATGGTGTTGGTCTTTAGGTTGACAATACCCTCTATATCAAGGTCTTCCTCTTGAGGTTTGATTTCGTCAATTATCTATGTAACAAACAAATTCAAATATAATATTAAAATATAGGATGTGTTTGTCATCGTTAAATACCTAGAAATTAGCTACATTATCCAACACTAACGGGACATAAGTGAGCTCCACCGTGAATCTTTTGAGGCCAGATAGGGATAGCAATTGTAGCATGCTTTCTACCTATGCCAGGGCATTGGCAGTATGATTTTGAGCATGTGAAATCAATTGAATGTTGAATGCATCCAACCCTTCCAACAGATCCCATACACGGTGCCGGTAGTTAGTGATTCTTCGATCATAGTAGGAATAAAGCTTCCTAACTTGTTTTACAACTAATCCTGAATCTCCATACACTTGGAGCATCTTGACACCCTTTCTTAATGCCATTAAGAGGCCCAAGACCAAGACCTCATACTCTGCTACATGATTGGTACAATAAAACTCAAGCCTATGAGCAACAAAGTATGATTTATCTCTAGAATTGATTAATTTGAAACCAGCCTCAACTTCGTGCTTGGATTTAGATCCGTCAAAGCACAATGTCTGGAATCTAGGAGAATCCTTAAGCATAGAATGGGCATCTTGGACTTCCACCTTTGGTGGGGCCTTCATTTCAGTAACTTCTTTAAGAGGTACAAGGACGAAACATGTTTGTTTGTGTAGTGCAAATCCTATTTTCTTCTTCAGAGTAGCCTATTTTTTAACATGTTCAATTTCTATTTGACACAAGAAGTAGTCAAATTTTGAGTGGGCTGCATTGTATTTCCTGCACCAATTAGGGAGCAAGAGTTCCTGAAACTTCATTCAAGTTCCCAAGCTAAGCTAGTCCTGAACACATTTTTCCATGAAATCTTGGAAACCATCGAGCAATCCCTGAGTGTCATCCTTTCCTAGTTCCTCATCATCATATTCTATCAACACTTCGGTGCTTTGAGGAGCATTGGATAAATTAGTAAGCAGGTTGCATAGCATGAGGAAAACCTCACTCATTCCTTAGTCTTATAGGTATTCTTGTTCGTTCTAATACAATATTGGAGAATGATTCCCCAAACCTGTTTTGGGATACGACATCTCATTTATTTTGGTGTACTCAGTGATCATAAATCTCATCCATGGTTCTCGATCAATCTGAATCTGATTCAACATTCCTTTCCATGGTAGCCACATGTGTGAATAATCAGTTGTGGCATATCCATTTAATGCCCTCATGAAATCCCTTCCTAGGATTATACCATATGTGTCTGGGATATCGACCACCTGAATGTCAATGGTCTGTTGGATCTAGGGATCAGTAGCAACTTGCATAGGTATTTTGTTAATTTCCCCCACTATGCTAATCTTCTTTTTGTCAAGTTGTGTAACTTTTCAGTAGGAGGGATTTGGCGTTATTTCAAGTGCCTTGCACATGCTCAAGGGCATAATATTGATGCACCTAAATCTAGCAAGCAGTTGTGGAGGTTTTTCCCGAACACACGGATGGTGGTCAGAAGGGCAGGAGTTTTGAATTTACCCTGAAACAATCCTCATGAAACGTTCACATGAGTGACTTGGCCCTTGTCTTTCTTGCTACCCTTGCTTTGGGTTTGTACCTGACTAGCTACCCTATCGGGCTATTTGTTTGCTTGTTGACCTACTGGAGGGTCAGCCTTACTGTTGAATATTTTCCTAACAACTGGCTCACTTTTTTGATCGTCAAAGGAAACCTTCTTTGCCAAAGTTTCTTGACTTGTCCCCTTGGGTTGAGTCCCATTTATCATTCTAAAAAAGGCATTCCTGATAGCAGGAACCTTTAGAAGTTCAAATGTCGACATGCTTAACTTCACACTTTTGAAATCCTCAGCAATATACTCCCCCATCTACTCAACATCTTGATCATGGGAAACATTTTGGGAGGAGCTAGCGGCTTGGATTTGGTTATTTGTTTGTTGTTTATTTCTATTCAGGTACCACTTGGGTGTATGGGGAAAACCCAGGTTATTTTTTGTATTCGGATCAAGAGGGGTGCTGAAATTATTCGGTGGGGTGGAGGTCATAAGAGGACCTCCAACTTGTCTATTTCTAAGGTTGTAAGGGATAGTCTATTGGTGAAACATTTGGACATCATTTTCCCTAGGTTTGTCTTTGTCATCCTTAGGACCATTATCTATTGAATCAAAGAGCTGAGCTAAAGGACTTTCAAAACTTACCTCTTTCGCCTTATCGTTGTTGTTCAAATCGGCACCCTCCAGTTCTGGTGTGTTGCATTTCGCCCTTGGGAAAGGAGCCTATTTTAGCACCAACATCGAGGAATCGTATGGGTTGGATGGGACAATATCTTTGCACCCCGAATTGTCCACTACATTTTGAACTTCTACCTAGAAAATCTCAGTGATAGTTTGGAATTCTGGACAATTCAATTTAGAATAGTGACTCATTTTATGGATGAGACATGAACTAGATAGAGCAACCTCTACCATGTAAACTCTATTTGTGGGGTTCTCATTATTGTTGGGCTGATCAAGAGGCATGGGAATGCCAGCATTGTTGCGGTGTGTATTCCATGTTCGGTTTTTCCTTTGGAAGGGCCTTTTGTCAAAGTTCTAGCCGGAGTTCTGATTTTTGTCATAATTTTGCCCTGACAACGTGCTAGCATCCTCATTGTCCCAATTTTCATGCTGATCTCAGTTTTCCCTATTAAGGTTGGTTTGGATTCTCTTTTACAATGCCTATAGCTGGTTGTTCTGATTCCTTAAGCATGTCATTTCAGTTGAAATTTTCTTGATCATTTATGTAAGCTCATCAATCTTGTCCTTTTCAGTGTTGTTTGGTTGTGGTGCGGCACTCTAAAGGAACATGGGGTGTGTAGCTAGCTGATTTTGATGAGCGGGTGGAAATTCTGCTGCCTGAAGGTATGTAGGTACTTGGGTTGGTTGAGGATGCGACTGTTGCTACTGGGGTAGTAGGTAGTGAGGTACCGGGTATGCCTAATTCATTGGCTACCCAGGATGTGAAACTATAGGTAGTTGTGGTACTCAATTCAACAAGAGTGTTTGATGCTACAAGGCTTGTGTGAGCCCCTCTATCTACGTCAAATGCACGGTTTGACCAAGAGAAGGCAATGGACCAAAAATTTTTTGCTCCAAATCTGTGATGGTGATAATGGCTTCACTGTATGCATCGACCAACCTGGTGGGTGGCAGTCTCATCCTTTTCACCAGGGCTGAAGTGAGATTATCCAACACTGCATAGTAAACAGGTAAGACAAAAGCATCATTGAAAACTTAAAAGGTCTACAGCCGAGTGTACGCTCTATGGAAGCAGTCATTGAACAAGTTGATTGGTTCATTGATTTCCCTTTGAATCGACATGAAGTGTTGATATGAATCTTTGGGGCTGACCAGGGTCTTGAACTTCTACAAAAATGCATTCTTCACAAGATCCCATGTGTTGATGGTTCTGGCCAGAAAATTGACGTACCAATAGAAGGTCTCCTCTCCTAATGAGTAGGGAAAGATCCTACAAGCCACATCTTCATATATGATCTGCATAGTCTTTAGGGAAATTTTGAAGATCTTGACATGTTCCTCGGTTGTCCTCTATGGATCTTAGGAGTTAAAATTCATGCATAAATTCTTAGGATTCTTTGGAATATCATGGTAGAGGTTGAAGGCCAAAGAAGATGGGTTATTACCCAACCATGCCATTGGAGGGGGCAATGGAGGTGGCTACGCTAGATTGGCTCATGACTATAAATGAGTAGAAGTAGCCAACAAGGCAGCAACAGGGCAGGTGACTATACTTGGCTGAAAGGCAGTGTTTAGTCTAGATGGAGTGGCAACCTAGAAGGCCATATGGATTAGATGAGTGGAAGGTAGTACTACCAATGAAGGTGAAGAGGGTGAAGGTGAAAGAGCAGTGAACTAATCTAGCGAGTCGATGATAGATGGTTCCCTACTTTTAGCTCTTTTAGCTCAGATAGGGGGCTGTAATTCCTAAAACTCTCCCTTGTTCAGTGTAGATCTCAAGACTCGATGGAATCTCTCAGTGGAGAATGACCCAATTTGATCCAGCTTTACCTATTAGGCCCTCCTTCTAGTGCCAGTTCTCTTGATAGTTTTTTTTATTCACTTCTCAACACAGGTAATGCATAGGTGCATCACCTCTCTTGAAAGACAATCTTCCACAATCAAATTGTAGAACACTATCCCAAGGTCTCTCAGATGTCAGGTCTTGACAATGCTTGGAATATCTTAGTTGATTTATGTGATTTTTTGGAATCAAAAGGCTGTCTTACATGATTTACAATTGTAGGAGAATCAGGTCAATGAATGGATTTCTTTCAAAATAGGAAATTACTGCACTTTGCTGTAGGCTCAGACAACAATCTTAGACTCCATTATTTCATTAGATTTGGCTTTACAATGTACAATGAACCTTAGCATAGGTTGTTTCTAAAAAAAGGAAAATGGGCAGGGAAGAGAGAAGTTCCCTAGACTTGCAACTACTGATGAATAGTGATCATGGAGGTTCCTGCTTTGGACAATTTTCTTAAATAGGATTTCACTTAATCAAAATTCTCACAATGTCATGAAATCTATGCTATCTTCTAAGGACTACAAATATTCATCATTCATTCACCATGTAAATGTGAATAAAGACAAAGTTTAAGGAGCAACTATGAAATTAAAATCTAGGCTAACTTTACACAATCACCTACCAGTAGCAAATGACCAAAAGTATGGACAATGAAAGCATACACACAGCAAGAAACTTCATAACCAAAGACAACATACTAAATCCACTAAAGCTAACTAGAGCAGACTTAAAACAAAAAAGTAACTTGAAGTTAAGTTTTAACTAAGGGGAGAAGAATCATGCAACATGCGAGGAAATTTAGAAATGCACAAAGTCAATGTAATTCTATTATAATTTTTGTAGCATTCCTTTAAAACAACTCAACTCGGTTCAAATGAGAGGAGGAGAGCCCTATTTATAGCTTTCAAAAAGAAAAATAAGTGGCCAAGATTTTATAAAATTGTGTGGCAAGGATTCACTTTACACTAGGGTTTCATCTACCCCCAAATATATTACATTTGTAAAACATTTCTTGTCTTTTCCCTATTTTTTCATCTAGTGGAAGCACTTTAGCAATTTCATGCTTTTGTTGTTTGCCCATTTCTGTAGCTAATCTTTGAGGAATTCTTCATCGATGATAGGGTTGCCTTCATGGTTCTTTAAAGTTCCATACTCCACGAAACTCAAGATCAATGGTTGAATTTTATCTACCTCCATGATATCCGATCGCAACACCTGGTAGCTCCATTCCTAGGAACTGCTGACAAGCTTCTTCCAGTCATCGTCATACTTGGCAGCATTGCTCCTAAAAAATCTCTGACTAGGCAAAGGCTTGAGCAACAAAACTTAGGAAATCTGCGGTGACCTCAGATGATATCCCATCTTCCATGTTCTTTAAGAAGTGGGGTTTTATGCTCTCTAGATTAATTTCGACAACCGGTAGTTCGTACCCCATCATTAGCCTGAGGTACCGAGTGCACTCCTCTCTGGACTCCCTAGCCCATTCAATATCCAATGCTTCCCATTCTAGGATCTTCTCCATAATTTTTGTTCGATGATTGAAATCTCACTTCCATACATCCACTAACCAGTGGTCATCATCCTTGAGGGAAAGGTCCTTCTCCTAGACCTCACTTGGCAATGCGAGTATGGCCTCAATTTTTGTGTAGGCTACTCTATATATCCTTGGGAACTCCTCACAAATCTATTTTGTACCCTCAAGAGTTCTCTATACTTCCAAGAATTTATTTGTTATCCGGATAGCCAAGTTGATACATGTGTTTCCCATGTCTAAGACCTATTGGAACCAGTTTTCCATAGTCTTATCCAAGTTCCTTCTTTTTCCAATTTGTTGGTCTGCTCTTGAGATAATAACTGAGGTAGGGTTGATGATGTAGTGGGATATTCATCTAGGGACAACCACTACTATATATAGGTCGTTAGATCGGCCACTTGTGCTTTGAGTTCCTCCTTTGAAACCTTATCCTGCTGGATAAGGTGCACCACCATGGTGACCAATTCCTGGAGGTGGTCGACTTTCTACTCCCTTGTGGACATTCCAAAATTGATGGTGGAGAGGTTATAGGTTATTCCCTTCTCTCCAACCATTAGTGTCACTATTTTTATCACCCTAGATCTAGAGGATTCCATGGTTACCTTTGATCTGATAGTTGGCCTTTTCTCTTTCTTGGTGCTTATCTATGCTTTGGATAGTATGGCTTCTAGAACTTACCTTAGGATCCTTTAGGGTGGGAGTATCTTGCTTCAACTACTTCTCCAGCCAACTGCGTATTTGGGGCTCTTCCTTGGGTGATTCACATTGATTCCTGTTGTCCTCTTCCTCAAGTTCAATGGTTTTGGCAACAAGATCCCCCTTGTCAACCCTCACATCCTCCTTCTCTTCATTAGAGTCTTGTTTGAGCAATATATGCGTAGTAGGAGAATTGGTGAGTAATTGTTTATTTGTAGGGATCTTCCCTTTTAACACCCTTCCCTTCTTTATTTGGGTTCTGTTCATGTTCCCCAAGCTTATCCTCTTGCTCATCCTCATGGAGGGATTTTTCCTCATCATGTTCCAAGGTTTGGCCATGCCTCTCAGTGGGATACCTACTGCCTTCAGTCTCCGGAGTAGTAACTTCTTCTTCAAGTGCAAGTTGATCCTTAGTTTCCTTATCTTCAATTTCTTTAAGTTCCTTACCCCACTCTACATCGAGCTTGGGGTCATTATTTTAACTAATTATTTTAGTGTCCAGGTCCTTGCTACTCTCACTGCAGGATTCATAGGCTACCTAATCAATCTCCCAATGTTCAAACAAAGGGTGATCATGATATTCAAATTCTTTGTCCTTGGACCGCCCTACAACCTCCAACTGGTGTCACTCAAGTTCATCGGATATCTGCATTGTTACCTCCATTATTGGTGGTTTGATAGGGGGAGGGAGAGTGAGAGCATTGGCCATAGCTTGGGCTATTATGACTTGCACAATTTGAATCATGAGCATCCCTAATAGTTCGGAGGGCATGTTCTACATGTATTTTATAAAGGATTCTAGGAGACTGAGGGTAGCCATCATAGCAATGGAAGCATGCGGAAGGGAAGGATACATGGAAGAGGAGGAGACTAGTGAGGTTGTGGTAGAGGATGAATCCACTGATATAGCCTACATGATTGGAGAGATTGAAGCAAGGTGGACAGAGATGTCCACCGCAAGTGGGGAGGAAGCAGAAACTATAAGCAAAGCATGTGGGATAGTGGTGGTAGCGGAAAAAATTGTAGCAGATGGAGACCTTAGCAGGCCTGACTCTTCCTCTCTACCTTCATGGAATGGATCTTCAGGTATGACTGGCATCTCTGTAACCCCAGCTATTTTATTTTTCTACTTGGAAGGCTCACCCTCTGAATCCTTTCAGGCATAAACCTTCGAGTTAGGCCCCTCCTTACTAGCTTCCTTTCTCTTTTTCATTTTGACAGATGGTGCAGATTTGGAAGTTTCCCCAGTTGTTGCAATGGACAACCCACCATCAGAGCCACTTGGCTCACTTTTGAGTCCCTTGAATGTTAAGGTGACTCCTTTTTGTTTAAGTTGTGCCACTTGTTGGTTAATCCATGCCTTTGTTCAGATTTCCACAGGCTTGGTTAGCACATCGATATCGTCAACCTCTCTCTCATCCCAATCAATCATAGGAAGTGGTAGGTTGGCAACAGCATTGTATCCTGGATCAATTACCGTGCTCTCGTCCTCTTCAAGTTGGTCAAGAACTGGGAACAAGTTTATTCTCCACACATAGAGGGTAGTCATGCACATGTAGTGTTGTAGTTGCACCTCAAAATCATCTTTACAATTAGCCCATAAATCCTCAACATTGTGGAGGTGGGCATACTCATGTCCTAGTTCCTTTATGATGTTACCATACGGGTCCATTCGCGGTCGAGTTGTATACTGTCAAATGTGGTATTTGACCAACTCCTTTTCCAAATTTCCTACACATTGGGAGGTATGAATCTAGTACATTCCTTGACCAAGGCCTATAGGGTAAGGCATCCCTGCCAGATGTTTAGTGCTCAAGATATTATGAATGTACCATAGCTGCCAAGTCAGTTCTAGTAGTATGATCTAGTCATTGGGGTATCGAGACAACTTTTTCGATCTTTCCATGAATCCCTGGGTGCGAATGTATGTGAACCTGGGGAACTGTATGTACAAGAAGGCATAATAATTGAGGAGGGCCCTCGCACTATGGGATATTGTTCTCTAAAAATCTCGTCCAAGTAGTCAGATGATGTAGGCAATGAAGGCATCATTCACTCTACAGTAGTCCCTCTTGAAGTTTATGTATTGCAACTAAGGGTATTTGTCATAAGGCTTGAGTTCCCTCCCTAGCACCATATTGGGCATAGCATTGAGTCCATGATAATGCCACTAGTTGGCAAGTGAATAAACTAGATAGGACGTCATGTAGAATTGAGAGGTCCTCTTCACATTGACAAATTACTCATGAAAGCAATTGCTGATTATTTCTCCCCAATCAAAAGAAGTGTTGCCATGGAGAATTTTCTCCATAAATTAAAACATCCACTTCTGGTAGAAGGCCATAGCAGGAAGACCCATTACTCTTCTTAGCAAGGTGACGAGGTCATGGTAATCCTCAAAGAAATAATTATGGAAGAGCTCTTTTGCGACCTTTCCAGCACTGGCCCGCTTATCCTTCAACAAGAATTGATTGATCAACCTTTTAAAACTCATAGGATCTTGTTCCCATAATGCCTTGTATTACTCCATTTTCGGTTTCTCCATGCTTTCAAAGGTGGGGATGTGGAAGGTTGTAGCTATCCCAAGAGGGGACATGTCTACAAGAATTTTTCCATCTCTATCCACTATGGTTCTAGTCTGGGGTTGATATGCTTCCTGACACACCTCTACCAACTCGAGGGGCCACCAAAGTTGGTTGGAAACCTACAACCTTAGAAAGTCCACTACTTCTGATCAGTTTTATATTTTCTATTTTAGGGTCCACCCTAACCCTTTATGTGAACTCGTCAATATCGACATGCTCGATATTGGTATCCATGATGTCCCTCCAAAGAGTGGTGATTTTGGAGTGTAGTGGCACTCCCTGGAACTTGAACTTCATTTGATCCCTGTCCTCCTTGCCCTGAGGTCCCTTGTTTGTTGCCTTTCCCTTTTCCTTGGCATCACTAGAAGTTTTCGTACCAGATTCCATAAATCCTACAGAAAGGGACGTGAATCAGTAACTTTCAATATGAAAAACAAATGGCCTCAGATAGCTCCTTGTATATCAAATTTATCTTTTCAATTGTCATTCATACTTGATAAATGCCTATCATTTGATGAAACATCATAAGCAAGAAAAAAAGGCAATCTGGGTTCCCAAGATCAAAATTCCCTTTGCAAAATGTCATTTCAAAGGGAAAATGAGGCATGGAACTCCTAGTGATGTTTTCGGTCTTGGATTTGATCAAGGAAGGGTTGGCGTGGAAGAAGACTAGATTTTAGGAAGTGGGTCAAAGTCTGTTTTGGATTTGGAGGTCATTTGAGCCCTTTTTTAGGCATTCAGGTTCTAACTATAGGAAGGTCATTTGAAATGATGCAGGGAGATGAAAATCTAGGGGTGGAAGTCTGGAGGGTAATCCTAAGAGACAAATTTAGCTATTAGAGAACCTCGGTGGTGAACCAAGGGTCGGGACCCGAGAGCCGGGAAGACGAATAGGCTTGGCTGTGTAAAACGGCACCAATGGAATGAAATTTCGAAGATGGAATTCCAAATTCAGGGGTCCGAAAGGCATTCGGATGTTAGCTCTTTATTTAGATTTTATGCAGCATAAAGGGGACCGGGGTCCAAGAGTCAGAAAGACATCCTAGGACGGTCATTCAGAACACCAAAAGCGACATGAAATTCCAAAGTTCACAAGTGCCTTGGATGCTCAATTTTACTAACAGGTTTGAGATGGAGATAGCGGATCCAAGGTCTAGGGTTCGGGGTCCAGGAAGATGGACAGAGTCTGCCATTTCAGATGGTGAAAAGTAAACGGAAATCCTCAAATGGAAATCCGGTCTGTGGAGCCTGATGATAGGTTGGTCGTTTAATTTTCTGCAAGCTTTGAAGCAGACCTCATGCACCTGGGGTCCGAGGTCTGGAAGGACACTCAAGGCAGGTCGTTTGAAACAACGAAGACACAACGGAAACCCGAGAGGGGAAGTCCAGAGGGTGGGACCCAGTGCAAGTTTAGGTGCATGAGATTTTTTTAAGTTCAAATTCATGCCAATGGTCATGGACAAGTCTGAGCCTAAGTAAGGTGGTCACCTGTTTTGAAAAATAGCGATAGGATATCCAACTCCAGTTTGAATTTTGATCCCTCAAACAATTGATTTTGCACATTTTTAAAACATGTTTTTTTATGGAAAGGTGTTAACATGCTAGGTTTTCAAATTTATTTTACCCCTTAATTCTAAGTTTGAATTTCTTGAAAAAAGGAAAGCAGGTGCGGCGGAAAACCTACCTCCAAATCCCAGAGAAGTTCAATGTCGGATTTCGCGAAGAACAGTGAGATGCGATTCTAGGCGGGAAGGCAGAAGATGCTAGGGCATTGGTGGGCTTTCAGAATTTCATTTTCATGTGAAAATGATAGGCGAGAACATGTTTATATAGCCCCAAATGCAATTAATGTTGCAATTTAATGCTTTGTATGGTGGCAGATAGGGTTGGTAAGTTCAAATTTCCCAAACGACGGTGTTGAGTTTGGAGTCTGGTGGCTGGAGAGACGTTGAGCTATGACCGCTATAAAAATTGTGCAATATTAATTCACACGGTGGACACAAACTTGGGGTCTGGGGTCTGAGGTTCGGAGGGACATCGACTTTTCATCGTGAAGAACAATGAAACTCAAGTGGAATCTCGGCAACAGAAATCTGAGATACGGGGCCCAGGTCCGAGAAGACGTCAGATGTTGGACACTGACAATAGTAAAACTAGGATGGAAACTCGGAGAAGGAAACTCGAGGGTCCGGACCTAAAAGGGGCCATAGATGCCAAAAAGGCATTATGACAAGGGAAACCCAAACTAACTTCAAATTTAAATTTTTAAAGGGGGGGTCAAGTTTGGTGAAAACTTAAGATGTGTCTTTTGGGAATATGCTGACCTTTTAAGGCATAAAATGGACACACAAAATGAGGCAAATCCAAAAGGGACTTAATAACAAAAAGAGGGAAGAGAGGGTCCCCATTTCAAATGGGGCATGTGTACAATGAGCACAACAACCTCCTCCATGGAATCTAGACTGGAGAGGAATTTTGAGGAAATTCGGACCAGGCAGAATCTAGCGGAACAAACATACAAAGCCCAAAATATCATTTCAATCAATCAGTATAATAAAGGAATAACTTGAAACTACTTAGCATAAGTTCATTTGATCATCTAAATGCATTATCAATAAGAAAATTCCTCATGTAATCATCAGATTCCACATTCCGAAAAAACTTCAAGAAAATCCGTGAGAGACGGAGATCCCCGAAAACAACAACTATTTTGGTAGTACAGGAAAATGAAGGAAGCAAAGAACATTCAAGAAAATCCCAATGGTGTAGATTTTAGTGGAATAGTGATAAAATCATCATGGAAGCATGAATTCGGCAGAACAAATAGCCAACAGACACCGAGAAAATCCAGAGGAAGCAGAATTCCGCAAGGCAAACAAAAGTTTGGATTTAATAGCAAAATATGAAGAACAAAGGAGAAATAGGGAGACTTGGGGAAATATAGTAGAGGTGGAATTCCACGAGGGAAATGAAAACCTGAACACCTATGTTTCTCACATCCTCAACTAAATAGACCGAATGGACACAAACTGAGAGCCTTCAGCTCGACAATGACTTGACATAGACCTCCAATGGATAAACCATGAATTTAAAACTTTCCTGTCAATAATTTGAAAGGGATTGGCTATGCCCTAGTTCAAGAACCCTAAAAACCTCTACCATGAAAGCATGAAAAATATTAGGCACAACTCGCTTGCAAAATAGGAAAGTAAATTCATGGAAAATGAAAACAAGCCCCGAAAAAAAAAATGAAAGATCGTCCACATCAAATATTCAAAACAAACACCCGAAAGGACTAGCAAAACATGGAAACCCCAAACACCCAAACATACACACACACAGAAGCAAGATTGAAGCAATGATTGACATGAAAATGCATATAGCAAAGCATCAAAACCAAAAGAGGAAGAGAGCATATCTACATACAATGAGAATAGAAGGGAGTGAAACCGGGGATGCTAGCAAACAACCTCAATGCACGAGCAGAATACAAACAATGCTCAAGAAACCCAAATGCAACACTTGAAATCACTCCCAAATGCAAAATCTTGCAACACACCTCAAGCTCCAATACTCCAAACTCAAATGGAAATTAAAGAATCAAATTCAAATGGAAAATCCCTTCCCAAAATTCAATATAACATTGCCCCAAAAGTTGCACAATTGCCATTAATGCGATCGACAAGATGATCGAGACCAAAATCTAGAAATCTCAGAAAGCAACAAACTTCAAAAAAATTTGGACATGACATATTTCCCTAGACTTGAGGAGAAAGGAAACCATTACCGAGTACTGAAGGGAAATCGGGAAAGTCCAGTGAGGGAAAATTTTCCCGAACACAGTGAAAAACCTGAAATGCACCTAGAACTTAAGTTTGTCAATATAAATCATTAATGGGCCATTCGACCAGCAGGATGAACATTAAAGCACATGCCCAAGCAATGTTTTCTAGGACTTCATCTCTTTTCTCATCAATGTGTAACAGCTCAGCCAAACGGGCTTCACGTTTATCTTCCTCATTGTAGTATTCATTAATAAATTGTAGGGTAGGGATATTCAATTGGATAGGAAACATAGGTTTCAAACCATACACCAGGTGATAAGGAGAGGTTCCTATGGATTCCTTCTATCTAGTACAGTCTACCCAGAGAGAAAATTAGAGCTGGGTATGCCAATCCTTAGGATTTTGTTTTAGTAACTTACGGATAATTGTCAATATGTTCTTATTGGAAGACTCAGCTAGACCATTACCCTGAGGGTAGTAATTGGATGAAAATTTAATAAAAATCCCATGATCAAATTCCCAATTAGAAAATTTTAGTGATGCAAATGCATGACCATTATCACAAACTAAAGACAATGGAAAACAAAAATGATTAATGATACCTGACTCAAGAAAATTGATTACCACATCTGAAGTACATTGTTTACAAGAAAGAGCCTTTGTCCATCTAGTAAAATAATCATTTATAGTAAGAATATACCTACGGCCTGTAGAGGATGGAGGATTAATTGGACCTATGAAGTCCATTCCCCACTTGGTGAATGCTTTTACCTCTATGACAAGCTAAAGTGGAAGAGATGCAAGTTTTTCCTTGTTGTAGTTTGACATATGTGACAAGTCCTCAGATGTTGGTGTGCATCTTTAAACAAAGTAGGTCAATAGTAGTCTTCCCTCAAGATCTGATTCAAAGTGGATGATGTAGAACCATGGCCTATGCCATATCTCTCATGAAATTCAGTCATCACTCTGGTAGCTTCTTCCTTCCCCAAACACCTCAGGTATACACCCTCATGATTTTTCTTATATAGGAAAGCTCCTTTCATCATAAAAATTCCACTTTTTAGGTGAAAATATCGGCTCTAAACTATACTATGGTGATCAAGACATTGTTGATTCAATAAATAAAAAATGATTGTATCATGCCAGTCTTCTGGAGATACCTCCTGAAGATAATAGTGTTGAGTTGTGAGATCAGGACCTATCTTAGACATTGTCTTTGTGAGTCCTTGTCCTCTTACTAATTTCATGGGTTAAATCTCCATATCATATTCCTGCAATATAGTCACCCATTTGGCTCTTCGTTCACCTAAATCATTCTGCATTAACTTTACTATCGGATCAGGCACTATGGCAAAAACCTTATTCCTCAAAATATAGTGTTTAAACTTTTTCACTACTCTGACCAAAGTGTAGGCCTTATTTTCAACATTGTGATACCTTAATTTTGTATCCTTTAAAGGAGTACTCATGAAGGCTATAGGATGCTCATCGCCTTTATTAGACTGTTGGGTTAGCATTCCAGCATAGGAGTGATCATAAGCGAATGAATATATGTAAAAAGTTTTAGCATAGTCTATACTCACCAATACTGGAGCCTCAACAATAGCTTTCTCGAATTTTGTAAATTCCTTCTTATCTTTTTTTTTCCACTACTTTTTCTTCTTTTTTCAACATAGCATTCAATGGCTTCACTATCTCTACAAATCCAGTGATTAATTTTCTAACAAAGTTAATCTTACTGAAGAATGACTTCATCTCTTTCTTACTTGCAGGAGGTTGTATCTTCAAGATAGCCTATATTCATTCAAGATCAATTGCAATACCTTGTTTTGATATGATATGTCCAAAACAATTCTCCCTATATGACTCCAAAAATGCACTTCCTCATATTAAATGAAATACCAAACTCTTTGCACCTTTGTGATACTTTGCATAAATCTGCTATATGATCACCTCATTTCTTAAAAAAAACTATCAAGTCATCCTTATAAATAATGATGCACTTACCAATTATATCTTTAAAAGAAATGTCCAAAGCTCTCTAGAATGTATCTCCAACATTGATCAACCCAAATGGCATCCTTTTGTAAGAAAAATTTCCCCATTTTGTAGTGAAGGAAGTCTTGTTCCTATCCTCATATTGCACCATAACTTGGTTGTATCCAGAATAACCATCCAAGAAAGACATCATCTGGGATCCATTAACGATCTGAATTACTTCATCCAGTGAAGGAACTAGGTAGTTATCTTTTTCTGATGCTCTGTTCAAATTCCTAAATTCCACACATAATCTGATTTCTCCATTCTCTTTCCTTACTGGAAACAAATTCGCAACCTAGGTCAAGTTTCTTACTTGAAATATAATTCGTCCTGATAGTAACTTTTTCACTTCCTTCTGAATGATGGGTTCTAACAGAGCATTGATTGGGCTTTCTCTCTGTCTAAATGTTTTGACATTTTTATTCAAAGGAATGGTGTGTGTAATGATTGAAGTATCATACATTTTCAAATCTTTATAAATCCAAGCTATCACATCATGATATGTGCGCAAGGCATCAATAATCCCTTTTCTTTCTTCTGGACTATACAACCTACCAATAAAAACATTCTTGATGGCATCTGCTATCCCCATATTATATGTTTCACACTAGCTACTAAGAGACTCCTTTTTAACTTGTTGTTCTTGATCTCTTATCTTATCCAGATCAAAGATTCATTCAAGCTACACCATACCTCTTGGAATAGTGTTGGTCTTCAAGTTAATGATTCCTCCCAAGTCTATTTTTGCTTCTTGAGACTCTATCTTCTCAATGACTTGAGAAGAAAACACATGACAACTTGTAATAAAATCCAAAATATCCTTATCATCTTAAAATACTTGTAAATTAGTAACATTGTTAGGTACTAAAGATACTGGAGTGATTTCAACTATAAAATTCTTCAATCCTGAAAGTGATAAAGGTTGCAAGGTGCTAGCAGCTTGTGCTAGAGAATCATCAACTTGATTCCTATTATGAGGGATCAGCTATATATTGAAAGCATCAAATTCCTTGATTATATCCCACACTCTATGCCTATAATTATTCATTCTCCTATCATGGCATGAATACTATTTCCTTACTTGTTTAACTACTAATTCAGAGTCCCCGAAGACCCATAATATCTTAACTTTCTTCCTTGATACCATTAACAAGCCATGGATCAAAGCTTCATATTTAGTAACATTATTAGTGCATTGGAATTGGAGTCTATGAGTAGAAAAATAATTCTTACCCTTAGGATTGATCAACTCAAATCCTACTCCAACACCCTGCTTAGATTTAGATCCGTCAAATCTTAATGTCCAATAGCCATCAGGCTCTAGTGGCCTTAATTTATCCTTTACTTTATTGTAAATAGGAGACTTCTCAAGAAGCATTTGGCTTTCACCCTTATCATTACCTAACTCCATCTATCCATCAAGTCCAACAGTTGGGATTAGATTAATGCATTTATGTATCTACTCCACAACAGTTTGACACAAGTCACATTCTAGCTCAGAGTGAGGAGCATCATGGACTTTGCACCATTTGGGAAGTAATAGTTCCTCAAAATTCATCCTTCCTCCTAGTTGTATCTGATTTTCCATACACTTCTAGATGAATTCCTAATTTTTTTTTAGTAAACTAGGTTGTTCATCTTCATAATCATCGGTTTCATCTGCTTATTTAGTCAGTGGTTCAGAATCATTGATCTTTGATACGAACTCCTCTAAGGGGTCCTGTAATATAAAAAAATCTCCAGTCTCTAAAGTTGTGGCAGCCAATACATAATTTCCCATTCTAACTTCAAACACCAACACTTCATTCGAAATATTTTAGTATTCAGTGATTACATACTTCATTCGGGTTTCTCTTTCGATTCTAATCTGATTTGGAACTCCGTTCCATGGTAGCCACATGTGTGAATGGTCTGTAGATATACACCCATTCAATTCCTTGGTGAAGTCCCATCCTAAAATCATTCCATAAGTATCAGGAATGTCAGGAACCTGAATGTTAATCACTTGTTGCACCCTAGGATCTGATGCCAGCTATGTGGGGATCATATTCAATTCTCCCACTACACTTACCTCTATTTTGTCTAGTTGAGTGACCTTATTTTGAGAAGCTATAGGGGTAATACCCAGTGCTTTGCAAATAGCGAAAGGAATAACATTTGTAGATGCTCTTGAATCTAGAAGATAATTATGCAGATTCTTTCCAAAGATACGAACAAAAAATAGAAAATAAGGGGTTTCCATCTTGCCTTGAAACAAAATCAACGGAGTGTCAGCTTGTGCAACTTGACCCTTATCTTTATCTCTCCCTTTATCTATAGGTGGAGCTTGGCCTCTAGGTTCCTATGAATTAAAAGATCTGGTAATAGCCTCATTGGTAGTTACCCCTTGTAGTACTATATTTGGACTGAATGACACTAAAATTGCATTCCTAATAGAAGGAACTCTTAATAATTCAAAAGAAAAAAAATACTTATCTTTACCTTCTTGAATTATTCAGTCACATACTCGCACAATTGCTCCACAATCATATCAGCATGGGTTTCCTTGTAGCCACTAGCTTGCCTATCTTTTGAAACTTTAGCATTGTTTCCCTTTGACAAGTACTATGTTGGTACATGAGGATAAGGTGGATTATTACTAGCTTGTAGATATGTTGGAGTAGTAAAATTGTTAGGAGGGATAGAAGTAGTGAAATTACCTCCAACCTATGGACTCCTATTAGGTCTATTTCTCATATCATATTTCTTTGATGGTTGTTGAAACATCTGAACTTCTTCAACACTAACTTCCTCCTCATCTAAAGGGGCATTATAATTCTCATTTTCCTCATTAAACAACTGGGAGATCTCATATTCATTTAACACCTGCTCTGCCTCATTTTCTCATTCACTAAACTCCTCTTCTGGTTCATTTTCCTCATCTTTTGGAAATGGTGAATGATTGAGTACCAACATTGGAGAATCATAGGGATTTGAGGGAACAATTTCCTAACTACTGGAATTCTTCTCAACTTCATACTAAAAAATGGAAGTAGCAGTTTGAAACTCAGTACAATCCAACTTAAAATGTTGACTGGTCTTATGGAGTCTGCACCAACCAAACAAAGTTGCTTCTGCCAAGTATACACCATTTGAGGCTTTTCCCGAGTTGAGGGTTGATCGAATGGAGTAGGAATCCCTCCATTATTAGGTCCAATATTCTATGATCTATTCTACCTAGGTGGTTTCCCTCTATCAAATTGGTGTCCACCTTGTTGATTTCTATCAAAATTCTGGCCAGAGCCTTATTTTCTATCAAAATTTTGACCAGAGCCTTGTCCTTTGTCTTAATTTTGATTTTTGTCAAAATATTGCCCTCTTTCAAAGTTCTTGTTCTCCCTACTATAGTTAGATTGCATGCTCTTTTGAGCGGCCTGAAGTTGGCTATTCTAATTTCTCAAATAAGTCACCTCCATATTAATTTTTCCACTGTTTAGATAACTCATCCAATTACTCCTTATCTAGACCATTAGGTGGTGCTGAATTCACATTACCAGGAGGGTATCAAGGTATTCCTCCAGAACTAGCAACCTAATTTAGAACTTCTGAATTTTGCATATATGTAGGAAAACCATCTTGTTGTTGATGAAGGGGTTGATTAGCCCTTTGTTGAGGATAAGATGTCATAGGCTAAGCTTGAATTAATGGAGGACTTGGATGAGGGACCAAAGGCAATAAAGGTAGTGGATTCATCAAGGGAGCATGATTGGTCAAAGCTTGATTAAGGGCTTGAACGTTTCTAGGGTGAGAAATAGGTCCTAAAGATGGCAAAGGTCTTGATAAGTGTTGCCTGAAATCCGTGTTGACCTTCACAACTTCAGCATATTCAATGAGTAAAGTAGTTGGGGGGTTGGTCCTATGTTTAATGAAAGTAGTTGTAAGGCTATCCAAGGCTTCAAGGTAAACTTCTAGGGTAGTGTCTTTGTTTCTATCATAAGGTGCCTAGATTTTGGTATAAGCTCGATGAAACCCATTATTGAATGACCCTATTGGCTCATTAATCTCCATTTTCACCCCAGTAAACTACAAGTATAGCTCATTAGCACTAATGGAAATTTTAAATTTCTGCAAAAATGTAGTCTCTAGTTTAGTCCAATTATGGATGGAAGTAGCAGGTAAGTGATTATACCAATAAAAGGCCTCTTCCCCAATGGAATAAGGGAAAATTTTGTATGCCACATCCTCATGGTTAATTCCTCTATCCCTTACACAAGTCTGGAAAATCCTAATATGCTCTTTTGTTGTCCTATTGGGGTAATGAGTATGGAACTTAGAGCAAAAATACTCAGGGTTATTGGGCATGAAATTGTAATTATTGAAAATTACATGAGATGGGTTGTTGGAAAGGAAATCCATTTGTGGGGGTGGGGGTGGTAGTGGCTGATTTATGACCGGTTGAGGCTATGGAATAGGAATTCGTTCAGAATCAGATGAAGATGAGGATAATGGAGATGATGGAAGTGGGTGAGAGGATGATGATTCTTCCCCTCTCTTGGCCCTTCTTGACCTTGTAGGGTTCTGCAATTCTTGAAATTCCTCTTCTACTGGAGTAGATCTAGTTCTTCTTCTAAGCCTTTCAGGAGAAATGGCATTTACAAAATACTCCAGCTTGCTTATTCAAGGCCCTCCTTCTAGTGCCAATCTATTGATGGTTTTTTCTGCACAACAACAACTCAGATAGAATATGATATCCTATCTCTCATGAAAGGTAATTCTCTATGAACAGAAAGATAACCCCAAGGTCTCTAATCTTAGGTCTTGACAATGCAAATAAAACAACTCAGAGATAATGTGAAAATGTTGGTAATCACAAAGGGACCTTACTACAAGCCAATACTGGACTTTGAATTTATCATATCTAAACAATGAATTGATACTTGAAATCCTCAATTGTACTCAAATAATAAGGAAAATAACAAAAGATAAAGGTTTCCGATATAATTCTAAGACTAATTCTAACCCTAAGACTGGAAATTCCGCAAGATAATATGCTCAAAATGGATCGATCTCTCATCAATTACTTTTCGTTTGACCCAGATAAATCTGTAGTCTCACAAGAATAGTGCAATCTTCTGAGGTATTTAAAGATTTTCAAATCATTAAAAAATAATTTAGGACAAAGTTGTTGCAACTGAAATGAAAAAAACATTCATAATTGAACTAAGCACAATTTTAAGTCCAGACTAACTACAAAAAGTATGGACTAGAGATCACTGTAAACATTCCAAACATGAAACCCTAAGCATCACCAAACTATCTAATAATGAACTTAAGAAATTTTAAAGATAGAACAACAAGAAACATGCCAGATGAAACTCAACATGAGAGAGATACCAAATCACAATATCCTTTCTTATATTAGGTTATCCAAAATGGAAACAATTCCAGCCTTCTATTAGAATACTTGCTTGAAGATAAACCCTAGCTCACTCAAATATGAAATATCTATTCTATGTCTATATGTTTATTCTATCTCATTCATTTATCTACCTATCTCTCCTACAAATGAGGAAACATGCCCAATTTATAGATAATCCCTAAGATAGGTCGGCCTAACTAAGAGTTTTACAATAAAATTCCATGCAAGAGGTTGGCCTCAAAAGATATTCAAATATAACACGAAATGTGCAATTTGCACCAATTTCATCCAAGCCAGCTTGGGGTCTAAAAATGTCGGCCCAATGCATGTGGATAATGGTAAGCACAAAATTTGATCTAGCCCTATATAACTACTTCCCATCCTTGTCTTTAGCTCAATCCACTTCACCATGTACTACCAACAAGACTCTATCCAATTCAACAATAGGTGGCATAGGAAAAACCCTAACTCTTCTTTCAAGAGACTTAATGTCATATCTTGCCTACCTTACTGTGCAATGCCAATCAGTCCTATTTGTCAAATACCTGTCAATAACTACAATGTAGATTGTAGCATCATCTAGCTGATGTTTAGTGAATGGACCTTCACTGACTGGAGAATAGACATCTCTTCACCATTTCCTAAGTTGTTCCAAATTGAGATGCTTCAAAGCAAACTTCTTCCTCCCTGTCATAATTTAAAAGAATGAGATGCACCTATCATGAATGCCAATCAAGGTGTCCTCATTTTGCCTCCCTTGTTTTTGAATCTTCTTCAAGGCCCTTTGTCACATCTGTAGGATCTTGAACCATTCCCAAGGCTCAAAAACCCTTGAAAAATGAAGAATCTCACTCTTCACTAGTTTATCCTCGGTGTACTCCATGATTTTTCTTGTTTTCTACAATAGGAGATCAATTTCCTCTTTGTCGTAGGCTAAAAAAGTCTTCAGCCAATCCACTAACCTCATGGAATCCCCTCTAGCTGACAAGATATCCCTGATGGAACCATCTCCTTTGGTTTGGACTCACCACAATGAACCAACTGTGGCATGTGTAGTGCCTTTAATTCTTTCAAGTTCAAAAATTATTTCTTGGGGCAAGAAATTTGTAGCAGAGGAGGAGGAGCTAATAGACTACAAGATTTTCATCAACTCCTACAAGTACTTCTTCAATTTCTCATTTTCCCTTACCAACTCATGCCTAGTTTGTACCTCTTTCTTCAATCTACCCACAATTACGACACTGGAGCCTTCATACTCCTCAATATCTTGCTCCATAGAAGCATGCCCTAAGTCAATGGTTTGCACATGATATTTCTTTGCAATCACATTATCTCTATCTTTGTTTAGAGCAAGGGTAGCAATATGATCAACCCTATTTCCTAATCCATCCCTCTCAATCTTGGATACTACCCTAGCCTTCTTCTTGGTTTTCCCTTTTTCAATGTTGTCCATTAGTTCATCCCAATTGGGAGGAGTGTCTTCCACTATTACCAATTTACTTTTTAACTCTCTATCCATCCAACCTAGAATAATGGATTCATTTGGCACCTTATCCTATTTATCCTACTGCTTCTAGACATTAGGTGCATCCTTCTCAATACTAGGCACATTAGAGATTTTCTTATTTGGATCCTCCTTGCCTAAAGACTACTCCTCTACAACCTGTACTGGTGAAGGGATCCTAGCTCGTATCTCCTCTTATTGAGGGGATTTGTTCAATTTCTCTTCTGCAGGTGAATCCGCATAGGCTACCAAGGTAGACTTGATTACCTTATCAATTTTTGCCTCAGCATTGTAGAGGTCTTCTTCCTAGAATTCTTCTTCACCCAAGTCCTTAGGATCCTCATCCTTCCTTGGCTCTTCTTGCACACTGCCAATATCTTGAGGAGGGGGAATTTTCTTATGTACAATAATAGGAGTAGTCATAGGATCATCAACCTTTATTATAGCATCCTTTGGGGAAGGAGTCCTTAAGCTCCTCGTATATACCTGTGTTCTTTCCCCTAAACTTTCTATCTCCACCACAGGTATCTCAACCTCCTTTTCTGATATGGAAGTTTCCTTTTCCTTTTGTGACATTCTCACAAGTCTTCTTCTTTTGAGTGAAGGATCAGCAATATCTTCCTTCTCCTCCTTATCTTCTTTATCTTTCTCAGCCTCTTTCCTTGAAACATGCCTTCTTTTTTTGGAAATATGCTTTTTTTGCTTACCCACATCTGCTAACTCTTCATTTTGAACATCCCTAATTTTAATCTTGAAGGGAGATTCCACCTTTGATTTACCCTTAGGATCTTGTTCATGTGATTCCTCAAAAGAAGAATGAGACTCCAAGTCTCCCATCAAATCATCAATACATTGGACACCTTCACTTTCTAGCTCTAATATCTTGTTCTTTAGCAACATTTTAGTATACTTATTCACCAGAACCATAATCTGCTCCAACTCTATCTTTTCTTCTTCCAACCAGTAAATCTCCCCAACTGGTTTGTCTCTCAGAACCTTGAAGATATGACCTTGAATCAGATTTCCATCCTCTTGCACCTAGTCAGGAATGGCCTTTATTTTGTATAACCTTACTAAGTCTACTGGTAGCCTAGATAATTTCTTCTTTCTTACATCAAATTCATCACCAATGTTAGCCCAATAATCTTCAATGTTATCTTTGTGGTTGTACTCCCTACTATCCTTCTTTTGTGCCTCACCAATAATATCAAACCTTGCCATATTAGAATGGAAAGAGATACCAAAAGTACTCATCTCCTCTTTAGAAGCATGAGCAAACTAGATGGAAGGGAAGACCTCATTTGTTCCTATGTTTAAGGGGAAATCATTCCCAAACCCTATTTTATGTTTATCTCCCTTCACAATCACATCAAAGTCACAAATCTACCTAGTGACTTCCAATAGTATAATATGGTCAATTGGGTACCTTGGGAGTCTATAAGGAGCCCTTTGATAGCCATCAATCCTAATGAAGGAGAAATTTGGGAACTGGATGAACCATGCCCCATACGTCCTTATCAATTCCTTGGCTTTGTCTAAAATCCTCACATGCTCTATACCTTGTAGCAACCTGGTAATATACATTGTAATAGAATCATTCACTCTTATATAGTTACCTCCTGCTAGGTACAGCTATGGATACACTTCATAGATTGCATCTTGTTTGAATACACCTCTAGTGCTCAACCCGTTGTATGGGTGGAATCTTTCCAATGCATACACTAGGTAGGAAGTCATGGTGAAAGTCTTGGTTTGTAAGACATTGCACATTTTCTCATGGATTACTACATTTATGGCACCTACCCAGTGGTAATATATACCTTATTCCATCCAAGCAATGACATTAAACATCCAACTTGTGAAAAACTCCTGTACTCTTCAGCTCTACTAGCCTGCTGAGGAGAGTGATAACATCATAGTACTCCCTCTTGAACTTAAGTCTAAATAGTTTTTTTGGCAACTTGGAGAAGTGGGACTTGGGATTTTCCAACCAAGAATTGATCACGTACTAGGACTTGAAAACATTCTCCTCATAGTATTTCTTTGTTGTATCCATATCAAAGCCAACCACATGTGACCTATCAAGTATATCAAAAGTCCTAGCAATGGACACAAGATCAAAGCTCACAACAATCCTTCCTTGAGGGCCAACTATCTTTGCATTTCCTTGTCATAGTTTCTGGCACATTCAAGCACCAACTCATAACATTGTATTGTGGAGGGGAAACCAACTGCATGTGCTAACCTGGATTCTAGAGTTCTTCTTCCCAGCAAGGGGAGGTTTTGTGCTACCATTTCAACCTTGAACTCCTCGTAGTCCCATATACCCACATTGGTATCAGTGATCCCTAACCAGACAGAAGTCACTTTTCTCTCAAGAATCTTATTCTTTGTGTCCATTTTCACCTTTTTTGCATTAGAGATAGCAGAACTTTTAGCACCTGGATCTGTTGCCTTTCCCTTGCCATTCCCAACAACATCTTATCCTGATCTTGCCTCAAAAAAATTAAAACAACCACAATGAGATCCAAGATAAACAAAAAGTGTCAACATCAATTATTTTAGAGTTCGGGATTTAGCCTCCTCCGCCGAATCTAGATTGGAGAGGAATTTTGGGGAAATCCAATGGAACAAACATACAAACCCCACAATATAATTTCAATCAATCAATATAATAAAGGAATAAATTGAAACTACTTAGCATAAGTTCATTTGATCATCTAAATTTATTATCAATAAACAAATTCCTCATGTAATCATCAAATTTTTCATTCCCACAAAATTTTGGGAAAATCTATCATAGACAGAAATCCCCAATAACAATAATTGTTTCGGTAATATGGGAAAATGAAGGAAGCACAGAATATCCGTTAAAATACCAATGGTGTGGATTTTAGTGGAATCAAGACAAAATCATCATGGAAGCATGAATTCTATAGAATGACCAAGGAACGGACACTGGGAAAACCTGGAGGAAGTAGAATTCTATCAGGCAAACAAAAGTCTAAATTTAATAGCAAAATACGAAGAACAAAGGATGAACATGGAGACTTGGGGAAATCTAGCAAAGGCATAATTTCATGAGGGAAACGAAAACCCGAATGCCTATGTTTCTCACATCCTCACCTAAATAGACCAAATGGACACAAATTGAGAGCCTGTAGCTCGACAATGACTTGACATACACCTCCAATGGATGAACCATGAATTTAAAACTCTCCTCTCAAAAATTTGAAAGGGACTGGTTATGCCCTAGGTCAAGAACCCTAAAAACCTTTTCCATGAAATCACAAAAGATCTCAGGCACAACTCGCTTGCAAAATAGGAAAGGAAATTCGTGGCGAATGCAAACAAGTCCCAAGAATAGCAACAAAAGACCATCCACAACAAATATTCAAAAAAACATCTAAACAGACTAGAAAGACATGAAAACCCCAAACACCCAGACATGGCATGCGCACAGAAGCAAGATCAAAGCAATGAATGACATGAAATCACATATAGCAAAGCATCAAAACCAGAAGAGGAAAGAGAGAATATCTACATACCATGAGAATAGAAGGGACTGAAACTGAGGGTGCCAACAAACAACCTCCATGCATGTGCAAAATATGAACATTTCTCAAGAAAGTTGAATGCAACACTCGAAATCACTCCCAAATGCAAAATCTTGCAACACACCTCAAGCTCCAGTACACCAAACTCAAATGGTAAATCCCTTCCCAAAATTCAATATAACATTGCCCCAAAAGTTGCACAATCGCCATTAATGCTATCGACAAGACGACCGAGACCAAAATTTGGAAATCCGACAAAGAAATAGACTTCAAAAAAATTCGAACATGATAGATTTCCCCATAATTGAGTAGAAAGGCAACCATTACTAAGTACCAAAGGGAAATCGGGAAAGTCTGGCCAAGGCAGATTTTCCTGAACATAGTGGAAAACCCGAAATGCACCCAAAACTTAAGGTTGTCAATATAAATCATAAATGGGCCATTTGACCAGTAGGATGAACATCAAAGCACATGCCCAAGCAAGAAAATTTCCAAAATAGAAAGGCCAAGACACCAAAAGCAAAAAAAAACAATGAGGGTCCCAACTTTTAGTGGGGCATGTGTGCAAAACTTGCACAACAAATATCAGAAAGGAGAAAGCTCTAGATCTAGTCAAAGGAAATTTAGGTCAATAAATCAATCAAAAAAAGCTAGAAGGTATCCGATAAGACAACCCAATGCTCAAAATTTTAATAGATACTATTTTGTTTGCATTAAATTTTTTCATATGGATTCTCAATGTAGAAGTAGAATCAATCCAAGTGGTCCATCATTTTTTGGCCATTGTTTCAATTGCAATAAGTATGGTCATAAGTCAATTGAATGCAAAAATATGAAAAATAATTATTTCAATAGAAATGTCAGATGTTATGCATGCAATAGATTTGGCCATATTGCTAACTAGTGCAAATCAAGAGAAAATCAATGGAAAAACTAGTCTGAATAAAGAAATGTTGTGTGTTATAATTGTAACAAATCTGGTCACATTGCAAGATTCTGTAGAAGCAGGAAGGGTCCAATAAACAAAGGGAAAAATATGCAAAAGGATGATAAGGGAAAAGGAAAAGCTACTATGGATGAGATCGGGAATCAAATGAAGAAGACATGGGTGAATAAGACTGCTTCTAATGTAGGAAATGGATCAGCACTAGAATCTGGTACCAAAATTTCCTTCAGGAATTAGTTTAAGGCCTCTACACTAGGGGGAGATCTCAAGAAAATATTTTACCCCTGTTGATAGTTGGTACCAGAATGTGGTAAATTGTAGATATTTTTTTAATGATCTACAGATCTTTCGGGAACATTTGTGAAGAAAATTTATGCAAAATTGAAGGTTCATAGAAGAATTTTCTTTCATGGGCTATGAAAATAGGGTATACAGAAGACCTAGGGTAAAATAATTTATTGCTACAAAAATTTAGGTGTGAGAATGATATAAGGTCACTTCTATTACTCATTTGTCACTTTGAATTTTGAGAAGAAGAATTTTGGAGAGCTCTGCAAGTGAGCTTTGGAGAGATACAAATCTAAAGGGGATTCGGCGAACAAACACTAATTCGGTGAAAAAGTATTTATCTGTGAAACTTGTGAATTTGAAATTTCTAGAAATGGCTTCTCTGTTAGTCATTGATATTACAAATAGGACCTACCCAAAATTCAAATGGCACCCATTCAAATTCATTGAGATAGTACCATTAGGTGCATTTTCTTTATTTTTGTATGGCTTTTTGCACATTGAAGATATTAGGGCATACATTCATGTGAATATTGAGGAGTTACGAAGCTCTCAATTATTAAATTTGTACACAAACCACATTGTGGGAGGAGTTTTTTTATGTAAAACATGAATTTAAGACTTTGGAGGAGAAGAAATTCACTCAAATTGTGAAGTACCATCTTTGATGAAAATGAATGGGTTCGGTACATACTAAGTTGAGTGCATGTCGAGTTCATGTGGTTAAATCAACCCTTCAATATCACAAGAGAAGCTATAAGCATTGTTACTACTCTGAATTCAACCGGTGGGTTGCCCACATTAAAAGTTGTAAAGAACCATATAGTCACTAAGGAAACCTATTCCAATTTCAACAAAAGAGCCATGACAGTTAATGACATCATTGAATTGGATGTAAAGTTTTCTTCTATGGTTATTGGATACAAAATATATCACTCTAGTTAGGATAATTGTGTAGGGTGATCCCACAATAGTGGTTTACAATTTGTGGCCAAACTGGACACTAAAATTATTATTTTTAACTAAATCTTCACATTCGGGCACCTATAGCAGCTAAACCTTGAGGAATTTGAATATTATGGAAACTAGAGTCTCATCAATTTTTTTCTTTAGTCTCTAAAAATATTTTTTTCAAAATTTTTGGAATAAGATTGCGCTTCTTTTTCCATCTCCCACGAAAACTATTTTTTTCTAGAAAACAACATTTTTAAAAAGTGATGCTCACCGTATACAACATAACTTTTTTTGTATGAAGGATAAAATTATAATTTTTTAGAATTTAGGTTTTTAACTATGATATCTAGCACTTTCATTTTGTCTCATAACTTTTTATTGAATATTTTTTCCTTAATAGAGTTTCGAAGTCAAACCAATTGCAATTCAGACATAGGCGGACTATATACAACATAACTTTTTATGTAAGTATCGAAATTCAATTTATTTATTTATAATGGATCAAGGACATCAATACCCAGCATGAACATATTTTTTTTAAAAATATTTTGATAATTTTCTATTTTTCCATATTTGCAAAACAGAGAGCTTGATTTTTGGTGAAAAACCTATGTTGAATACAACTAAAAAAGACATACATAATAAACCCAAAATATATTAAAATTATATTCATGGGATAGCTCATTTTGAGGACTACCATAATAATTTGAAATAAATTTTGAATGAATTCATTTGATCCCCCAAAAGGTAAATCAAAAGTGATTTTTTATCAGCATTTTGATAGGTGTAAAAGAGATTCATTTATAGGTATGGTTTAAAACTAGCGAGGTTCTATCCAAGGGGGTTTGATATAAGGTGATTTGATCAAACCCTCTTCAATTGAAATCCTTAAAATGGAACTTTTAAAGGCTTAAATCATTATATTTTCTAAAAATATGTGATTTCAGCAAAATTTAGTTCCTCTCAGAAATTGTAAACCAACTTTGTGGGATCACCCTGTATTTGGTACTACAATCTATGTAGCTTATCAAATGGTCATGGAAATTGAAAAATATGAATTATGTGAGTTACTCTGAATCCAACTAATTGAAAATATTGGTAAAATCAAGAAGGACAAGAAGAAAATTTTCAAGTATGGAAATATTCTATTGTGTCTATTCTTATACTTCATGAATGAAGTTCCAAGAGTTGGTAAAGTGCAATGGGAAAGTAACAAACTTGTAGCTTTTCAAATCAAGAATATGTTATATAGAATTAGAGATATCAAAGCAAGGAAAACTAGTGTCTGGGGCTATTTCAAAAACTTTTAGAGTGTAATGAAAGCTAGGGAAAGAATTCCTAATTCTATTGTGTAAAATTATAAGGACACTATTGGCTTCATGGTTGACATTGATCAGTGTTTGATGGAAGCAGTAGAACCTAGAATATTTTGGATAATTCCTATGGGATATGAGGTTGAAAAGCACATTCTGGATTTGTATGCTAAACACTTATTGAGTAAACCTCTAGATCGGATAGAAGAAAGGTTTGGTAGCTTTGCAGATAAGGATATAAAACTGCATAACCAACTGAGGAATCCTGTGATAGTCTAGAAGATGAGAAGGGAAGTTGAAGCTTTTGTAGAAAGCCTTGGCATATCAGTTGAAGTAGCGAGGGAAGCTAGGAAGAAAAGATAAGAAGCTGAAAAAGGAGAGTCTACTAGAACTGATTCATCTAGTTTGAAAATGTCCTCTGCCAGATCTAGATCTACAAGGAGCTCTACACCCTCATCCAGTCCTACAAAGAAATCAAGTCCCGTAAAAGTTTAAATCAAGACATTCAAAAGAGAAGGAAAGAGGAAGAAGAATAAAAGAACAAGAGTATATGTTGTTGTTGAAGTAATTCATATAAATAAATAAAAAGGGCTCAAGGGCATCAAAATTATCTAAGGACAAGCCCTCTGATGAAGAAAAATCCAAGAAAAAGGTGAAAACTGATAAATCAGGTATAACTGAAGAGGAGGTGGAAATAGAATTAATTAATGATGGTAATCTCAAAACACTTTCAGAATGGTATGACACTTTTGATAGTGCCAATTAGAGAACTCTTGAAGAAGATACAATAAAATATTTGAATATTTTCAATAAGACTCTCATAGAAATAATTCCAGGGTTGCCTAAAGGGTTATATGAAGTGATAGAAATGAGGAGAGTAAATGCAAGAGCTGAAGAAGAAAAAATGAGAGAACTCATACTTGCCAATATATGTCCAGTAATTTCAATAGAAGAAATGAAGAAGACCCTTAATGAAGCTAAAAATTATTTTTAGAGCAAATCAAGGGTGAATAAGCTTATGATCAGGAAGACTGAGGAAGTGGAAAAAGACATTGAGAAAATTCTTAAGGCAGTTCTGTTGAAGAACAAATATAATGTTGTGTCTGAAGAAAATCATGTTGAAGATGTTCCATCTAGTTTAGAAGTTCAAGATGCTTAGGTTAATATTGAAGAAGTGAACGAAGAAACAATTGAGGACACTTAGAATCCTCTAGATGTGGAAAATATTGAAATTCCCATGGAGAATAAAGCTCCTAAAAATATGTCAGCCAAAGAAATAGAGATTTCCCAAATCAAGAAAGAATCTAAGATTGAAGAAAAGAAGGTTGAGGTAAAGGAAACTACTATGGAAGAAAGAGAGACTGCTAAGGCAAAAAATAAGTTTTTAGAAGAACAACACAAGGATTCTGACCCTAAAATGGTTGAAGGTCCTATCAACTTGGCCACTCTATCTCCTATTCAGAAGATGAAGGTGGCATCATTTTCCCAAACTAAGGCAAGGGACGAGATATAGAAATATCACATTGAGGATAGTGAGCTACTAAGTCTTGCATCCGGTATCTTGGAAAAGATCATGCCCACACATGTCAAGGATTTATCTGATTCTCCCTCAAGTTAGCTGAAGAAACTTATCAACTTTGTAGGTACTCACTTTGAGTCTCTTGAAAAGTCAGCTGAGGATAAGGTTCATAAATAGTTTGATGCAAACAGGATCAATAGATTGAAGTGTATGATTGCTAATGATAAATCCTTATTAGCTACCCATGAAAAGAACATTCAAGGTGCATTATCTAAAGGTGGAAATATCTACAATTCATGTTTATCTTTGTCAAAATTCATTGAGGTCACTGAGAAGAAAATTAAGGAATATGAGAAACAATTAGTAGATATTTCTCAAACCTTTGATCCTCTAACCATTTCTATGACTAAGAAATAAGTTCAAGTCATATCCCTTCTTCACAAAATTAAAAGTTTGAATCATGAAAGAGATAGAATTGTTGAAAGGGTATGTGAACATAGAGGAGTAATTGGTCTTAAAATGGAGACAATGCTTAGTGTTGTGCACTTTTTACATACACACCCCACCAGAGGCGAACACCCTCTTTTTATTCTACATCTTTGCACCTTCGCTTTATCAATTTTTGGGTTTTCTCTTCTTGGAGGTTACTTTGGGATTAGGTCTGGATTTGGTTTGATACGGGTGGTATTTTGAAGCATTTTAGGGCCTTGGATTTTAGAAATGGGGATCTTTCAAGTGAATTTTAAAAGTTACATGTAAATATTTTTGTACCAATGGATAGAGAATGAAAAATTAGGCCAAGTTGATTTTTGAAATTTTTGAAAATTCATTCAGAAAAAAAAGTTATGGGGTTTCAAAGTTTTTCTCCCATTTTTGGGTCATTTTTCAGGATTTTTCACCCGATTCAGATTTTTCTTTTTTTGTCAAATTTGGGATTTTCCACCCACCGATTTTTTGGATTTTGACAAATTCAGTGGTTTTTCTTCCCCATCCGGATTTTTCTGGGTTTTTTGTCAAATTTGGGATTTTCCGCCCCATCCGGATTTTTTTGTAAAATCCAGTATTTTCCACCCCGTCCTGATTTTTCTGAGTTTTTTTTCAAATTCAGGATTTTCTGCCTCATCCGGATTTTGGCAGATTTCTAGCCATTTTTCTAGATTTTCCACACCATCTAGATTTTTCTAGGTTTTTTGTCAAATTCGGGATTTTCCGTCCCATCGAGATTTTGGCAGATTTCTGGCTATTTTTCTGGATTTTCCCTTCTTGGCGGATTTTTCTGAACTCCAAAATTTATTAATAGGGTTAAATTTCCAAAATTTTATGATAAAGTTGAAATTTCCAAGGGTTTATTTATGTTTCATTTTAATATTTATTTTGGTTGGATTTTCACGTGTGGGCTATTAATGATTATATCTATTTTTCAGGATTAAATAAAAAAGGAGGACTTGCATATGGATTCGTGCTAGGAGGAAAATCTAGAAAATATTTAAAATGCACCTACATAAGAATCTATGCAACAACCTATCTTCAGCTAGAATATATGTTTCAAACATGGAGTGATGTGTGATGTTGTTTTTACTCTCCAATCATAATTTTTTATTAAAGTCGAGGTGGCAAATTGTTGATTTTTGGATGTAACTGCCTTTATGCTATTGGATGATGATGTACCACATTTTTTAAACCCTAATGTAAATTCTTAGGGTTTCTTGAGGATTAATTGCATCAATTGTATTGAATTTAATCCTAGCCCTTGATTTAAAAATGTAATATCTATAAAAGGGTTATGCCATCTCATTTGTAAGGAGATAGAAAAAGGTTAGAGAACAGTTGGTTAGAGGCTGCAAAGCTAGAATTGACTAAGTTAGAGGTTAGATTTTGCAAGTCAATAGCTATAGGAGAGGAGAGAGACTAGAAATTGTTATGTAATGTTGGAGAAGATAATGCAAATGGGTTGTTGATTTGGCAAAATTTGTGTTTACCTTTGATAGTTTATGGTTTCTTGTTCTTGATTTTCAGTGTTAGATGTTAGTTTTCAGTTCTTTCATGATAATGGTGAAATGTTAATGATGTTGATCAATCTCCAATCCATACTTTTGGAAATTTGTTGATTGCAAGTTGTTGTGTAAAGTTAGTCTAGGCCTTATTTTGTGCTAAGTTCAACTGTGGATGCTTGTTTACATTGCACAATTTACTGGGTATGTGGATGAATGTTCATAGTCTGAAAATCTTCATTTTCCTCAAAAGATTGCACCATTTTTGTAGAGTTGCAGGCTTGTCCTTGATTAAACAAAAATTGGTTTTATTGGAGATTTGTTTGTTTGTAGCATTCATCATTGTTGTGATTGATTTTAGGAGTAATTTTAATCATAGGATCTCTTTTAAACTCTTATCTTTTGCTATTTATTTTATTATCTGGATTACATTTAAGAATATGAGTATCAATATATTGCAAAATATGATAAGTTTGAAGATCCAGTATTTGTTTGTAAGGCCCCTAGTGATTACCAGCATTTTCACATTATCTCTCAATTGTTTCACTGCATTGTCAAGACCTGACATTAGAGACCTTGGGGTTATCTCTTTTCCCATAGAGATTTACCTTTCAAGAGAGATAGGATATCATATTCTGTCTGAGTTGTTGTTGTATAGAAAACACCATCAACAGATTGGCACTAGAAGGAAGTCCTGAATAAGCAAGTTGGATCGAATTCTATCTGCCATTTCTCCTTAGAGGTTCAGAAGAAGAACCAAATCTACTCTAGGAGAGGAAGAATTTCAAGAGCTGCAAGACCTTACTAGGTCAAGAAGGGGCAGATGAAGGGGAGAATCATCATCCACCAAGCCAATCCCATCATTCCCATCATCTTCATCTTCATCATCCTCATTCTCATTGGATTCTAAGGGCATTCTTATTCAGCAAGCTCAACCAACCATAAATCAGCCATTATTGCTCCCACCTCCACCATTGGCTTTCCTGGTGAATAACCCGTCCCCTCTATTCTTCAACAACTACAATGATATGCCAAAGAATCCTGAGAATTTTTGCTCTAGGTTTCACACAAATGATCCCAAAAGGACTGCTGAAGAGCACGTTAGTATTTTTAAAATTACCCTCCAGGATAGGGGAATTAATCATGAGGATGTTGTCTGCAGTCTTTTCCCTTATTCTCTAGGAGATGAGGCATTCTATTGATATAACCATCTTCCTGGTAGGTCTGTCACTACTTGGCTTCTATTGGAGATTGCATTTTTACCTAGATTTAGGGTCCCAATCAGTTCCAGTGGGCTTTATCTATAGTTTACTAGAGTAAAGAGGGAGGCGAATGAACCAATAGGGGATTTCAATAATAGGTTCCATAGGGCTTATGCTAGGCTGCAACCCCCTTATGTTGTGGATGATGCCTCTGTCAGGGAGGTTTATTATGAGGCTTTGGATAGTTTGACATCTACCTTTGTGAAGTGGAGAGAAAACCCTCCTAACAACCTACTTGAAGCTTATGATGTGGCTATTAAGGTGAGCACAGATTTGACACAACACTTGTCTAGATCCCTTCCATTAGCTAGTCAAATAGTTATGTTGGGTTCAACTCCTTAGCTACCTTTGGTTTCACACCCAAGTCAACCCTTGAATCAAGCCCCACCCTTGCCAAATTACTATATGAATGTGAATCAGCCTGCATTCTCTCACCAGCAAGCTAATGTACCCAATTACTTGCAGAGCTCTGAGACATATAACCAATCCTTGAACCATGGGTTTCATTTTGTTTATATATAGAATTTAGTTGGTGTTGTTCCTCCATCAAACAATGTAGATAAGGGGATGCTAGATGAACTCACGGAGCTAGTAAAGAAGCTGGCCACCGAAGTCACCTACCTAAGGAACCAAAACAATCAACCTCAAGACATAAAAAGGGGAAATCAGTTCAATCGTGATCAAGATCAGGGGCAGAATCTCGATAGGGGACAATGTTTTAAAGATCAACCCTTAGGGCCAACATTTGATTGATGGTAGCTACCACATCAAAATAGGACTTGGGATATAAGTCTTGACAATGAAGGAGTCCTAACATCTTTGGAGCATCCAAAAACTCAAGAAAATACTATAGCTAGTGTATGTCTAGCAGAAGCTACTCTATCTGGATGGTGTAGGCTTCATAACACCAATCAACACTCTGAATTAGATTGTTAAGAATTTCAGACTGCTACATCTATTTTCCAACAAAAGATCCAACATACCAACAAAAATTTGAGTGGACAAGAGATAGTACCATCTTGTCCTTATGACATATTAGTCTTGGTGCTGGATCATCCACTATTTCCAAGGAGTGAAGAGAATGGACCAGAGGAAAAACCAGACAAAAGTGTTCAAATAGAGTATGCATACAATGAAGAATCTATAGTTCAATCTTTTGAAAGTGATGAGGAGAATGGAAATGGTCCACTAGAGGTGGAAGAGTAGGTATGGTTGGCAGATCATACAAAGGATGTGCATCAAACTATGAAGAATGAGTCTCCAATAGAAGAATTTCAACAAGCTACCGAAGGATGCTTGGTAGAAGAGTCAACTAGCATTGAATCTAAGAAAGGCATAGCAAAAAATGTTGGGGTAACTCTAGAGGAGGTTGAGATTTCAATTGAGAAGCCTCAACAGATTATCGATGAGTGTCCCGTGAAGCTAATTGAAGGAACTGATGTTGCTGATAAAGAGGCTTATGTTTCTAAGGGTTACAACTACAAGCCTAAACCAGTGCCAACAAAAGAATTCAAGGAGTCTTCTTATTCATCTAATTATGTTTGTTCTCTATCTATTGGTGTGATAAATATTGGAGATTCACAAATTTTATGCATTAATGATGGGATAGCTAATGTGGTTCATTTTGATGCATAGGGAAAATTGAATGATGATGAAAATAGTAATATTACAATCAAAATTGAGCACATGGTTGTAGGTGAAAATTTTCTTGAGGATCAGTATGTCATGCCTCCTGATGAACATCTTGCTTAGACACTTGCCATGCATGACAAAGCTTATGCCATTTCATCACCAGTTCCTCATGAAGATACTCAAACAGGTGAAAAGTTCCATGATGTTAATTCTGAGTTTGTTCAATTTGATTTTCACCCTGAATTGCTCATTGATGACTCTAATTTTGTTGTGCATGTTTCAAATGCAAGAGGAATACTACATCATCAGTTGAGACCTCATGACCTCATGGATGTTAACTTTGCATGATTGGAGGACAATAAATTTAACATCCAGTCAGAACAACCGCAACACCAGGTTGTTTCTTTCCTTGTTGAAACTTTTGAAGTTTATAATTTTGATTATGGAGGTTTAGGGAAGACAACGTGCATCTGGATTTATCATGGTTTCAATGAGTTGCCTCAATTTATGATTAGTCCTATTGAGAATTTTGAGTTTGAATGTTGCATTGTTGAGGTTTATTTTGCTGAATATAAGGATGAATTTTCATTATTGAGGACTGTTACTATCACCTTACTGCTTGTACATGCACTAAAAATAAAAATAGGTGTGGGTCTCAATTCACCTTGACTGATCATCAGTCATTTTGAGTCTCTTTGTACATAATGTTGATTTGAATAAATGCAACTTGCCCTGCTATTCTTTTTCTTTAAGTCTTTTTTTTTTTGGTTTTCTTTAGGATAGATGGCTTTAGTTTAGATTGCATTGCTTTGCCTTTGTTTAGATTTGTGCCACTTTTTGTTTCGGTTTGGTTGTCTGCTTTGCTTCTTTAGCTTGGGTTTCCTTGTTTTCTGTTGGGAGTGTCTTATTTGCACAACAACAATTATTTTATCTAGGACTGGTTTTAGTATCCCTTTTACAAACTCTAATCATCCTTCCAGGATATGTTGGTGGAAATCTTCTATTCAGTGTCACATGTGCTAAATATTTAAATTGGACAAGTCATTGGATTGAATTAGCTCCTGAATGTGCTCAAATATGATATTTTACACACATCTTAAGAATCTTGAGGTTGCCATAGGATCTTTTCGAGGTCTTGTTAATTGGAAAATCTTATATTTCTATTTTAGTGCCACTTTGATTCTCAGCCCTAAGTGTGAGCTTCATTGCTTATAGGTTGAAATGAAAAAATAAAATAAAAAATGAAAAGAAATTAAAAAAGGAAGAAAAGAAAAGAAAATATTCAATATCAAAAGAAAAGTGAGCTCAACCTTTTAGGGGGAATCCAAATATCTCTACCGAGGCTATGGATGTCTGGCTGGTAGTAGAGCTATGTTTGGGAGAATCACAGTGATAACCTCATCGGGGCTATGGATGCCTGACTAGCAACGACGCTGTATCTAGGTTGCTTTTGAAGCTAGAATCTTTATGTAGCTTACATGATTGAACTTGGTTTCTTGCAACATCTTAATGAGGGAAATTTATACACTTGCATGCACTTGGATTTCCAGCATAGGAAGGGCTAGCTTGTCTATTGATTTTGCAACTTTAGTTTTTTGGTTGACTTGATGTGAGGATCAAAACCAGAGATTTTGGGTTCTTGATTCCACTTTTTCGTCGAAATGCTCTGAAGCATTTCCCCAGCAGAGTCACCATTTGTTGTGCAATTTTTGCACACACACCCCACCAGAGGCAGGGACCCTCTTTTTCTTCTACATCTTTGCACCTTGGCTTTGTCAATTTCTGGTTTCTCTCTTCTTGGAGGTTATTTTGGGATTAGGTTTGGATTTGGTTTGATACAGGTGGTACTTTGAAGCATTTTGGGGCCTTGGATTTTAGAAATGAGGATTTTTCAAGTGAATTTTCAAAGTTATGTGTAAATATTTTTGCACCAATGGATAGAGGATAAAAAATTAGGCCAAGTTGCTTTTTGAACTTTTTGAAAATTCATTCGAAAAAAAAACGTTATGGGGTTTCAAAGTTTTTCTCCGATTTTTGGATCATTTTTCGGGATTTTCCACCCGGTCCAAATTTTTCTGGGTTTTTTGTCAAATTCATGATTTTCCACCTAGTTCGGATATTTTCGGATTTTTTGACAAATTTGAGATTTTCCGCTACATCCAGATTTTTTCGGATGTTTTTGTAAAATCCGGGATTTTCCACCCCGTTCAAATTTTTTCGGGTTTTTTTTCAAATACGAGATTTTCTGCCCCATCTAGATTTTGGCGGATTTCTAGCCATGTTTCGGGATTTTCCACCCCATCCATATTTTTTGGGGTTTTTTGTCAAATCCGGGATTTTCTGCCCCGTCTGGTTTTGGCAGATTTCTAGCCATTTTTCGGGATTTTCCCTTCTTGGCAGATTTTTCTGAACTTCTTATCAAGATTTTCCTGAACTCTAAAATTTATTAATAGGGTTAAATTTCTGAAATTTATGACGGAGTTGAAATTTCCAAGGGTTTATTTATGTTTAATTTTAATATTTATTTTGGTTGGATTTTCACATGTGGGCTATTAATGATTATATATGTTTTTTAGGATTAAATTAAAAAGGAGGACTTGCATATGGATTAGTGCGAGGAGGAAAATCTAGAAAATATTTAAAATGCACCTACATAAGAATCTATGCCATAGCCTATCTACAACTGGAATATATGTTTCAAACATGGAGTGACGTGTGATGTTGTTTTCACTCTCCAATCATATTTTTTTATTAAAATTGAGGTGGCAGATTGTTGATTTTTGGATGTAACTGCCTTTATGCTATTGGATGATGATGTACCACATTTTTCAAACTCTAATGTAAATTCTTAGGGTTTCTTGAGGATTAATTGCATCCATTGGATTGAATTTAATCATGGCCCTTGATTTAAAAATGTAATATCTATAAAAGGGTTATGCCATCTCATTTGTAAGTTGACAAAAAAAGGTTAGAGAACAGCTGGTTAGAGGCTGCAAAGCTAGAATTGACTAAGTTAGAGGTTAGATTCTGCAAGATAGTAGCTATAGGAGAGGAGAGAGACTGGAAATTGTTATGTAACGTTGGAGAAGATAATGCAAATGGATTGTTGATTTGGAAAACTTTGTGTTTACCTTTGACATTTTATGGTTTCTTGTGCTTGATTCTCAGTGTTAGATGTTAGTTTTCAATTCTTTCATGATAATGGTGAAATGTTAATGATGTTGATCAATCTCCAGTGCATACTTTTGGCAATTTGTTGATTGTAAGTTGTTGTGTAAAGTTAGTTTGGGCCTTATTTTGTGCTAAGTTCAACTGTGGATGCTTGTTTACATTGCACAATTTACTGGGTATGTGGATGAATGTTCATAGTCTAAAAATATTCATTTTTCTCAGAAGATTGCACCATTTTTGTAGAGTTGCAAGCTTGTCCTTGATTAAGCAAAAATTGGGTTTATTGAAGATTTGTCTGTTTGTAGCATTCATCATTGTTGTGATTGATTTTAGGAGTAATTTTAATTTTAGGATCTCTTTTAAACTCTTATCGTTTGCTATTTATTTTATTATCAGGGTTACATTTAAGAATCTAAGTATCAATATATTGCAAAATCTGATAAGTTTGAAGATCGAGTATTTATTTGTAAGGCCTCTTGAGATTACCAGTGTTTTCACATTATCTCTAAGTTGTTTCACTACATTGTCAAGACCTTACATTAGACAACTTGGGGTTATCTCTTTTCCCATAGAGATTTACCTTTCAAGAGAGATAGGATATCATATTCTGTCTGAGTTGTTGTTGTGCAGAAAACACCATCAACACTTAGTGCATTGAAGGAAGCACAGGATAATATGGTTGTCATTGATCCAAAAAATCTTGAGTTAGCAGAGATGCAATCCTACTTGTTGTGTGGTCACAGGAATATTTTGGAAAGTCCCAAAAAGGGTTGGGACACTAGTTTAAGCTTGTTGAAGAATTGGTTTGCATAACTATTCAAGTTCATGTAAGTTAGTAAAGAATGTTTATACATATACAGTCTTGTATGATTTTTGGTATGCAAGTTCCCATATTTCCCATTGATGTCAAAGGGGGAGTGCGGAATAGTGAAAAATGTATTATTCATCTTAGGGGGAGTTGTGGATACAAATATTTTTGAGTTTTTGTGGACTGCAGTGTATTCATGTTAGTACTGATTCTGACACTTAGTCATTTTTCACTAAGTGTTTCCATCAATGCCAAAGGGGGATATTGTTGGCAAGAGAGACTACACAAGTCATCTAGTGTTGTTATTGATGGAAACCCTAGTCAGAAATCTCATCCACATCTCTGTAATTTCTTATACTGAAAGTCAGATTGAAGATATGTGTTATCTGTCAAAGCTAAAATAGGGTATCCAACAGAGTTGTGTATACTAGCTCATATGTAAATTTTTTTATCATTTTGTGTTGTAGATCTTAGAGAAGGTATTTTTATGTAAGAACTATATTATCCTTGAATCATTAGGGTTTACATTGATTGGTGTGGAAGTTAGAATATCTGGTGTATTTTTTTTAGTCTAACAATGCAGAAAGGCTGACTAAATGAGTGAAGCAATTTGTGGATCTTCGAGACATAATTTTTTAAGGTGTTTCATATTTGAGACATTTTTTTTGGTTCCTCACTATGTTTTGGCTAACATTGCTTGATTCACATTCATAATTGTCTATGGATTGAGTCGACAGTTTGTGCATATTTTATATTTTGTTATAGCTGACATGCAGTTGTTCTAATCTCTAGTGGTAGATATATATAACCGATCATTCATATCATTTTTATATATGTTACCATGTGATGTGAGAGTTAGAAGGAATATAGATTGATTGTACATAGTTTCATTTGAGAAGAATAAAGATGTGTGATCCAAATTAAATTAAATAGAGTTTTAAGAACAAAAGAAGACAGAGTGTGAAGAATGTGAATAATGTGCTTAACCAGAACTATAATCAGGCATTAATATATGATATTTCATAGTTCATCTACTCCATTTATCTTTTGGATTTGACTATAAGATAGTGTTTCTTCCTTTGGGAAGCAAATGTGTTTGTATTTGAGCAGTGAGATCTAGGCAGTGTGCCTGAATGCATGTGCATTCCTTTTGTAAACACTTTTATTGAGTATACTCAAATTGTGGATTGACCTCTACTATGGTTTTTCCCCTAACAAGGTTTCCACAAAAAATCCTTGCGTTATGGTGTTTTGGTTGCTTTTCTTGTGTTCTTGCATCTTTCTTTTGGTTCAATGCTATAATTGGATTAAATATCTGGTTAATAAAGTTATATTTTATAGAACACTGATTCATCCCCCCTCTCAATTTTCCTTGATTTCAACATTTATATTGCCTCCTTTTGGCTAATTGATCACCTTTCATGAACATATAAGACAAAGCTTCGAATGTGGACGACATGCCTTAAGTTGGCTCAAATATTTCTTTAACTTGTCCTCCAAGAGTGTGATACTTATTTAAATTTTCCTCTCTTGGAAACATTAGGAATGATGTTCCCTAAGAAGAGACCTTGCACAAACTAAATAAAATTCCTTTGAACATTCCTTCCACTATTTTTCATTTACAATGTCTATGAGTTTCAAACATACAAATTTTTTCTTACCTCATGGAGCTTGAAGATCACTCTTGTGTGGTACCTTATTAAAGTTATCAAGAGGTATAACTTTGGAATGGTTGAGCAGAAAGCCTGACTCAATTCGTGATTTTCCCCATAGCAACTTGTGTATGTGTGTGACTGCATGCTAGCCATGAGTGTATTTTTCTCACCTTTTAGGACTTCTCACCTAGAAAATAGCCAAGAGTTTCATCTCCTTAGATTGAGTATGAATTTTTTGGACAAACAACCTAGATCTGATCCATAGTGTGTTGGAAAAATGGTTGAAGCTTGATCCACATTTCTATGTTTTCTCATTTTTATTTCTCTTCCTTATAGTTATTGTCATTGCATGATTGTGTATCTTGTTCTATTGCATATCATTCACCTTGTGCATGTCCTTTTGTGCTTATGTCGATTTCACTTGGGATCTTAGATCCTGAGGGATTGACCACTTCCTCGATATTTTTATCCTAGACCATTTGAATTAGTATTATTGGACCCCTCTTGAATGTCTACTTTAGTGTGAGTTTGAAGCAAGTTCATCCTCTCACTAAAGTGGGGATAAATGTAGTGTATAAAAATGTGTACCTTGCTTGATATGGGGATAATTAATGATAAATTGGATTTAATGTCACCTTGTTATAGGGTTGTGAGGTGTTTTACACATCCACATTAGGTCTTTGGCCCTTCTTAAGCTAAATTAACCTAACTCTATCCTAATTTAATGTTGTAAAATGTATTTATTTACATCTACACATTAAATTTGGGAGGCTTGTAAATCAAGTGGACCTAATCTAGTGTTGCAAATTTTCTTACAATTTCACATTTTATTTTGGGCCCTATTTCATTTATATCCTTCACATCATCATTAATAGGCCCCTATGACCCTATATTGTGCATCCCAAGGAAAGTTTTGATAAAAAAAACCCAACAAAATCAACATATAAACTTAATTTATGCACTCATAAACATCCCGAATGGAAAAATATCCCTTATGGGACCCATTCACCACCTTATATGAATGACTCCCATACAATGGGGACAAATTTTCCCTAGATGGTGAATAAGTCCCATTTGAGCTATTTTCAAGGTTTGAACATGAAAAACTAGGTTTTAAGTTTAAATTTCTTCAATGTTGACCTTGAGGATCAAACTAATGACCATTTGAGTGGATTTCCTATATAAAAAAGCTTCCAAATGATTATTTCACCTTGAAGAAATCTAAGAAATCCAAGAAACATCATAAATTCGTGTCATCAAGTCAAGCATTCAAGAGTTAAGAATTCTAAGGTTATTAAGATAGATTTCAAGATCATTCAAGGTATATATTATTCATCAATTATTGCAGAAATTCAAGATCCATCATCATATCAAGAATATCAAGCATCAAGCATGCTAGTGAGCTAATTTTGTGATGTAGCATTGAAGATCTAAGACCAAGCATTGTTCTACTCTTATTGTCAAAGATTAAGATCTACATCCTTCATGACCATTCCATGTTGAGTTGTAGATTTACAAGACACCATTGAAGGTATTATTTTCCATGATTCATGTTCTTTGTTTCATGATTCATGTCTTCATTTCATTGTTTCATCATTTGGTTTATTTACCTAAACAAGGTTTGACTGAGGCAAACCCCCATTCCCTAACAATCAATACTTTTATTCTCTTTCTTTGTGTGATTTCAAATATAGATTCTTTGAATACTTTGAGATTATTCAAGAATATATTTCAAATGTTTTGGAGTCATCTCCCTACTTACAAGGTCAAAATCTTCACAAAATGTCACTTACATCCCCAAAAATTAGAGTTTTGGATCAGGGAACCTTGAGGAAAAGATTGAGTAGATAGAGAAGAGAAGATCTAGACATTGAATTTCCAAAAAATCCAAACTAGACTCATTCATCAAGAGTGGAAAATGAGTCCCACTGTAGGTGTTTTACAAAGATCTTTGCAGATTTGGATACCCATTTTCCTGAAACCTACTCCTGCACAATTTTCTAGAATTGGGACTAATTCGCTCAGAATGGTGAATGAATCCCACTAGGATTGAAAATAAGAAATTTTAGGATTCCATAACTCCATTCCATCTCTCTCTAAATTCCAAGTGCACACTTTTAGTTTTTTAACTTTTTATTTTGTTTCATGGTCATTTCTAGGTCATTCATTGAATCATTACATCAAACTAGATTTTTGCATGCCATCCTTCATTTAATTGTCTTTCCAAGTCTAAAATTGGTGGTGAACCCCTCTTCTAATTTGAAATCATACCCTAGGATACCCTATTGTCAAATTTTTTGCCTCTATTCTTGGCATTGAAATCTCAATGGTTTTTCCTTAAATTTAAAGTATAGAATATTGTTGCCCTAGGTCCTAAAACCCTAGTAGATTACCAAAATTCTATATTTCACTTTGATAAGGTAGCACACAACATGAACAACATGATTCATGAGGCAAGTAAAACTTTGTATGCTAACACCCATGAACAAATAGGATGGCTCCATAGGAAAGAAAAGTGTGTTATTCAAGGTGGCCATATAACAATTATTATAAATGCAAAATAGTGTAATGTATTTTCAATGGATTTTTTATTAGTTCATATAAGGTCTCAACCTAGGGAACATCATGCCTAATTTCTCCAAAAGAGGAACAATCAAAGAATAGAAGATTCACAAGATAGAGAATGAAATTCACCTAGAATTTCTACTAAGAGGAATATAATATGCTAAGAGAGATCATGCTCTTGAAGGAAATCACACACAATGTCATAAAAAAGAGGAAGATGCATCACATGAAGTAAAAATACCACATAATTAAATATGAGTTGTAATTAAAATGGAAAATAATAATTTCAATGTATGGCCCCACTTTAAAGAAATTATTAAATGCCATGATGTGAGCAGTTACTTTAAATTAGAAACTGATAAATTCTAAAAATAAAGAGAAAATGAGAGCTTATTTGGAAATCCCTACTCCATGTCATATGTTTCCCAATGAAGCTACGTCATAAAAAGGGGTTTCCCCCAAAATAAAATGTGAAAATAACAGAAGGGATCCATGGATTCAGGGTAAGTATGTCTTTGCTACAATGTTGTTAGAGAGATCAGAAATGTCATCATTCCCCAAATACTCATGGATCAAGGAAGAATGACATAAAGAGAGAGATAAATAAAAATAAATTGTATGGGAGATCACATTACACACATGCAATCACACACATAACATGAAAAAGAAAGAAAATAGAGACTAGACTAGTAAGGCACATGCAATTCGACCTCTAGCAATTTTTATGCATCCAAATAGTGTTCATTGTATGTGGAAGGTAGATAACTAGCTAAAGGGACAATAGAAAGTGTAGTACTAGGAGCATCACTAAGTTCAACATGTGGTAGGTCACCCTTTTTAGGAGGATCATGGTTGTTATTGTCTAAGCTCATGGAAGAAGAAAACAATAAATCCAATTCATTATGCACTTAATCAATTTTAGCAATCTCATCATCATCTTCCAAGTTAATCACAATAGGAGTTTGAATGATAATTTCCAAAGAAGGTTCTATTCCTTTTTGTGGTTGCGATATAGGATATTTTTTTTGTGGTGAAGAGGGAGACTCATCGTGTCTTGCTTCACTTGAGTTTGGATGTTGATTTTTTTAGTCATTCTCTTTGTTTAACCTTCAAGCAATAGCACAACATCTCCACCTATGCTCTCTAGAACTCATGTTTCTTTTGGTGTGATTTTCAAGTTGTTTTTTTGTAGGAGCGGGTTTATCAACCATGGTTTTATTTTCTTCCATTAGAGGAGGAACAAAGGGACAATTGTAGGTTGTTCAACCACTTTCTCTTTAGCTTTGTAAACTTTTTTTTATCTTAGGAGGCATGATGAGACTATTTTGGTTGTCTCTTAGTAATTTATAGGAGATAGGAAAAGGATTTATCTTGTGTTGGTCTTGGTTACTTGGAAGGGATTTTGATTCAATCATGGTTTCATTAAGGATAGGAGGCTCAATCATGGGTTGAGGCATGTTTCGAAGCCCGATAATTTTCCTGTGTTTTTCTTTAAATTTTTTATAGGATTTGAAAAAGAAATATTCACAAGGTTTAATAGGTTCAATAGGGTTGGGCCAAAACAAATACAATGAGAAAATCCCATGGAAAGACATAGGATTAAAGACACTATGGTGCACAATAAAGATCTCATTGTCAAAGGGAAACTTTAAACATTTATGCACAACCGATGGGATGAATTCCATGGAGCATAGCCATGGATAACCAAGATTCAAACAAAATTGATTCCATGTCACGATGATGGAGAATGGGACATCAAATTTTTTTGATCCAACTTTTAAAGGAAGGGTGATCAAACCTATCATAGGGAATACAAAACCATTTTGAATTTCCATCCATTCTTTTGGTTTACCATATTTATCTTGATAGAGTTCATCCACAAGTAATAATTATTCAATGATCACATTCTCTACACAGACAATATCAATTAGTCTCCCATTAGTAGGATTTTCATTGATTCGGCCGGCTATGTAAAGAGGAATATCAAGTGCCTTTCTTATTATATATTTTGAGAGCAAATCAATCTCAATATTTATTTTAGTTTGGATATTATGAGGTTGATCAGTACAACCATGTTATCCATAGGAAATTTTTCATTAGTATCCATGTTTTCATCATTTGTGTCAACATTCATCACATCATTTTAATTTTAACTAGCTTTGACAAATGGAATATTATGATTTGGCATGGGGTTGGTTAAGATTTGTTGGTTTTTTTTGGGAGGGGAAATAGACTTAGTACCTCGATCATTGACACCATCAATTTGAATATGATTGGAATTAATGAGGTCTTGCACCATATGTTTAAAATGCTTACAATGTTTTATGTCATGTCCATTTTTATGGTGAAAATGACAATAGGGATTTGATCTAAAGTTTGTAGGTAATGTCTTAGTAGGATTAAGAGCTTTAACGGGAGGTAAGAAAATTAAGTTCTTTTTCTAGAAGTTATAAGATGGTGTTATGGAGGGTATTAGGTAAGGGAGTAAACTATTTATTCAAATCCCCAAATGTAAAATGATTGGTCTTCTTTATAGAATCCACTTGGGTATCAAAATTATAGCTTGGTTGAGGGGGATTATTTGAATAAATACTTTATTTGGTTTCCTAAAATTTTGGTAATTGTCTTGAGTTATGGATTCAGACTTTTCAGGATGACTAGAGGTGGGTTTTGTTTCACAACTAATAACCAAGAATTAATAATCATGAAGGGTGGTACACAAGTCTATGAAGGAATGAAAATTATTATGCCAAGATTATTTTTTATCTTAGTTTGTAAGTTCTCAATGAGCATTCATTCAAGGTGAGGATCGAGAATCTTTATGTCGATTTGGGAATAAATAAATTGGTACCATGAAATGAAGTCAGTAACCTTTTCATCATCCTTTCTCTTACATCTTATCAAATTATCTAAGGTCATATTAGGAGTCATGTGCACTTGGAAATGGTTGATAAAGGCCTCAACAAGTTCAATGAATGAACGAATTGAGTTATTTGGTAATGAAAAAACCATTCTAAAGCAATATATTTTAAGGAACAAGGGAAAAGCTTAGCCAAGAGCTTATCTTCAAGGATGAAATCACTACATAAGGAGGTGTAAGTAGAAACATGGTTAGAAGGATCTCCTTTTCCTGCATATTTCTCAAATCTAGGAGTCTTTATACCTTGAGGTATTTTCGTTATTAATATTTCCAAGGATAAGGGATTGCTTTTGACATAGTATGAAGGTTGGTCATTTTGATTTTTTTTTATGGTGGAAATCTATCATTGAAGGGATGAAACATTTTTTTAGAGTTGGTTAAGGATGGATTCATTGGTTGTGTTTTGCGATTTATTTTAATATAGTTGAGGTGTATATGTTTTTAAGGGGTAAGTGAATGGAACACTTATGGTAGGTAAAGTGGTATGATATATGATGTGAGATTCCAGAAAGGTATAAGGATTACTAGTGGAAATTCCCAAGGTAGTAATGACATTACTAGTAGGTTGAATCATTGTAGTAACATGAGGGTTGGAGCAAGTAGGAATAGAGGCAATGGTTGTAGGAGGAGGAATTTGGGTTCCTCCTTCACTTTGAGAATTCCTTTAAGTTTGACCATAACTAGTCATTGAGGTAAAATGTTAACGAAAAAATTGAGCTAAGTTGCACATAATATTTATTCATTTTTCACTTTCAATCATTCGATGTATTTTATCTATGGTAGGAATAGCAGTGTTAGAAATGTTTTCAATACTCACTAGGTTTTGTAGACATTTCAATTCTTCATGGATCTGGATTAGGTTGTCTTGAGGAACACTAGAAACCATTGTCTTAACACTTGTAATATTACTTGAAGGTAAATACTTTTCAATAGTATGGTCCATACCTAGTGCACTAGCATCAACATTATGAGTAAAAGAGCTAGATAACCCAAGATCCATGATGAGTGTGTTATCGTGGAATGAGATGAGTCTTGAACTACAACTCACTATAGTATTAGCAATAGGACACCAAGTTTTAAGCCTCATACAAAGTTCAATCAAGGAAGGATATTGAATGTGAGATAAATGATATGCTTTAATTCCAATTCTTATGTTTACAAATGCACTTGAAATGAAACCAATTTTAAAAATATTGGCACTAATAGTAATTATACAAACTGAAATAGTAATCTAAACACAACAACCAAAAGCACAAATGATAAGATTCTAATGTTGTAAAATTTAGATTTAGAACAAATTAGGGACTAATACAACTAGGTGGGCGTATGAGTCCAAATTAGGGTTTTTGACAAGTTTGGAAAGTGAAAATAAAAGAGCACAAAATATGCAGAAATCTGCAACAAAGACCTGTATGGGGACTAAATCACCTAGGTGGGCGAATGAGTCCCAATTAGGGTTTTTAAGCCTGAATAAAAAAAAAAATGATTTTATTTTAATGTGTCTAGGTTGAATGGTCAATTGACTATTTGCAATTATAGATTTTTAATGAAATTGAATGATGCAAAATGCAAAAATGCAACCTATATGCCCTTTTCACTAATGTAATATTTAGAAGCCCTAAATGCAATTCAACTAATGTAAATTTAATGAAAATTTAATGCAACCTATATCTATGAATACAATTTTCTCCAAATCAAAAATTCAAGGGTCTAAAAGTCGGGTTCACCAAAATGAACAAAAGGGAAATAGGGTTCCACCTTTTAGGAGATTGAATAATTGGACCTATTTCACACTTTATTTCATTAGGAAATGAATATCCCTCAACCAAGTTACTTGATTGAGTGATTTTTAGGGGATTCCTATTGTAATTGGATGGGGGTTCACCAGTAAATAAAGCTTTAAAAGGGATAAATGCAAACACTTATGCAAAATCACTATAAAACCTAGAAAATTGAAAGAATGAAATAAAATTGATCAACTAAAATCAAATAGTTTCAAATACCTAGATGAATGATGGAGTCAAAACAAGGTCTACAACTCTAAAAAACTACTTTCTAAATTTTACTGGGACTAATGTGCTAGGTTGGTCATATGAGTCCCTCTATAGGGTTTTTGGGAGAAATCTAGAATCTTTTGATGATTGATAAGGATCTACAGAAATATGGAGAAAAAGAGTTGTACTGGGACTAATACACAAGGTTGGGTGTATGAGTCCTATTATAGGGTTTTTAGGGATCTTCTCAAATCTTTCGAACCCATATCCAACACTATTAAATACTACAAAAGGGCTTTACCAGAACTAATACACCAAGTTGGATGTATGATTCAACTTGAAAATATTGGAATGATGTTTTTGTAGCCTCTAGTGATCTTCTATAGCTTCCATCTTATTTGATATTTAGGTTTGAAAGTCTAAATTCTGGTCTATAGGTGAGTTTCCATGAAGATGACAACTTCTTGACAACTTTGACAACTTTTCCTTTCAATGATCTTCAAGCTCCAATTCACCTAGATCTACAAACACACATCAAGAGAGAAAAATGTTGTTTTGTTAGGGAATGGGGGTTTTCCTTGGTCAAACCCCATTTTGGTAACTAAACTTTGAGATGAAATAGATAATCATGAATGAACAAATGCAATGTTGCGACTCACCAAACCCTTGAAATAAGGGTTAAAAACTTGTGTGAAATGACTTCAATGGATGTGGATCTTGACTATTGATTGAATTCTTGAAACTTTGTCCTGAATCTTTCTTGAATCATGAAGTCTACATTAGAAATGTTAGCTCACAAACACACATTATGCATGAATACTTTCACATGATGCTTGAATCTTGAATGTAGCTCCAAATGCTTGATGATTTTCTCTTGAATTCTCTTGTATGAATACTTGAAAGATCTTATATTACTTGCTTAGAATATTTGAAATTTCTAGAATGAACTTAATGAAAAGACCTTGTATTTATACTTGTTTAAGCTTAATTACTTGAAATTACACTACAAGATGACATTTAAAACTTAAAACTAAGGATAATAAAATCTCTTCAAGAATTTGAATTAAAATTGGTCCTATGTTAAAACATGATGCATTAACTAGGTTGGGTGTATAAATCCCAGAGACTTAAACTGGGGACACATACTTTAAGAAATGTTATGATCAATGTGACATTTGAAATTAGGATTTAGAATAGGGAGGACCCCCTCACTCAGATGGGCATATGGGTCCCAGATCCCTAAAACTAGGAGAAAACCAAAAAAATTAAATATGATTTGTCATTTATTAAACATTTGGATTATCCTTAGAAAAATGCATTTAACTAGGCTTGTGGATACAAAATAGGACCAATTAAGGCATAAATAAGCCAATTTCTAATAGGGAGGACCCAAAAAAGTGTGAATATGTAAAGGGATACATTTTTCTATACTACTATTAGCGAATCAATTGGCTCTTGATAAATATGCTCAAAATAAATGAGCCTTATCCCTACCAGACACTAGTACTAATCTGTTAATAGCTTTGGAAAGACTACAATTGCATGTGTGTCTTTCCTTTGAATTTAAGAGGTGGAACTCCCTCACAATTTTCAATAAATTAATCTAAGCTAAAGAAACCAGTATGCTTTTAACTAGAAAGAAGGAAAGGTAATTAATGCCAGTTCATAAAAATGACACTTGAGAAATAATGAGAAACACAACCAATAAAAAAACAACATAAAGATTCAAGAGTTATAGCCATCCCATCAAAAAAGATAATGTCATGCTACAATAAATGACATCCTATAGCTAATCCTAGAAAGAAGACATAGCTATATGCACGTGTAATCCTAAGACCAGCATACTAAACCTACCATTAAATTCATGATACTAATATCATGAACTATTATAGCTGAAAATAAATGAAAATCCCTCTCGATAACACCACTATGTGTATATCCAAAGAACCCCTGGAAATTTCTCCATTCACAAATATATAGAAAACCAAACTCACTGAATGGTTGCCAAAGTCGTTACCAAATTTGGGAGTATTCTTGTTCTACTCATTATCTTGAAAACCACTAAAATTCGATCAACGTCATTAGCTTGGGGAATGAAATGGAATCAGGTAGGAAAATTGATCTTTATCTTAGCAACAACCATCAAATGACCTTCACATAATTGAATAATAAATGAAACCTCAAGGGAACACCATATCACAACACATTTCAACCACTCAATTGGGAATGCAATTTAATTTGTTTCAAATCAACCCTTTTATTTGAATTGAATTGTTGTTCATTAAATTTTCTTAGGAGAAAGTACAAATTTCTAATCAATCTTTTATAAATTCAGCTAGTGTCACCACCCTTTATCATTTAGGAGAATCAAACATGGCAAGAATCCAGGGCGATGTCAATTCTACAATTGACTTCCTTGTATTGGAAGAGATTGAGTGCAGCTCTCTTTTTAGTTATTTGTCAAACTAGCTGAAGGAGGTCTTCATGAAATAGATAAGGTAGATAAATAAGTGCTTCACAACATCTTGGGTGGAGCATTTATGAACTGATCGCACCTGATGAGACTACCATGTTGGAGAACTATATATATAATGTCATCGAGACTTCTGGCCAACACAAGTGGGGAGTGAAGGCATTGGAGCACCTCGTAAGGCTTGAATTCTATTATCATGTTAGGGTGGCGATCAATGGACACAACCACTATCCTCAAAAGGGATAGATAGATGACACCATTTGTATAGCATCAACTCTTCAGGATGAAACATTGGATGAATTTGTCACTCTTTTCTACTCTGGAGTTGTGAGAAATGATATGAGAATTTTCATGTAGTTCCTACAATCGCATGAGAACCTATTGTCATCTACCCAAGTGGGACACCTCCAAACTATGAGCAAAAGCCTACAAATGAAACTACCTCTTTTGTCTTATATTATTGATATAAATTTTTGTAATCAAAATAAACAATCCGGTATTGCTGACACCATGTATAAACGATATTATATATAAATAAAATATATTTTTGTATCTCTATATTTCCCATGTATGGCTTTATTTGTTTCTATTTATATGCTTCTAAAAATGATGATTTATATTCTACATAATGCACTAGCTATGTGAATTAAGTTTTATGTGATTTATTAGCACTAAAATTCTCTTGGACTATGGAATGAGGGATTCACATTACTTAGTAAAACACCACCTAGGTTTTGAGTAGTACTTAGAATTCCGCCCAAAAACATAACTTACAAGGGAAGTCACTAATTTCTAACACAATATAACTCATCATATGGATTACCTACACATACACACGTTTCCTAAGGAATGCTAAGTTAGAATAGTTTCATAAAATACCACTCAACAAATGTTATGACCAAGTAAATAGAAAAATGTGAAGTTAGGAGAATCGAGGAAAACCTCACCCGAGTTCAAAAATGAACAAAGAACATCATCTAGATATGAATTTATGAAAAAGTGACCGAGGAAAATAGAGAAAGATAATTAAAGGGAAAGGTGGTCACATCAACAATTAATAGTCGCTTTGAATAGGGACCTAGACTAAGAAGGATGCAGAGAACCTAGAATGAATGACCAATCCTTTTCAATTGGGAAATGAAGTTGAGAGGGAGGAAAAACACAAGCCAAGCCAAAACCAAAACCAACAAAATACCATAAAGGAAAGAAACCTAAGACTCGTACATGCACCCATACTAGGTGAAACACACCCAAATTCCCCCAAAGGCCTACACAAAACCATTGACTGGCTGACAGAAGTATATACTAGTGTGAAATAGTGAGGAATATCCATGAAGCATTTGAAAACTCAACAAATTTTGAAGGACCATGAATACAAAACCAAGATTTAAAAGCTCATTATAAAGTGCACCAAACAACCACCTATCATCATAAACTTATGTATCCTCCTTCAAACTTCCTTGAATCTCAATAATATCTCTAACTAAAATCTAGTTTTGAAAGACTCCCTTAGAAAGAGTCTGGCCACATGTATCAAGAATGGTATCCTTGTCAATCATGATAGTAAATCCTCATCCACTTCTTTGACTTGATTTATGATCTCTTAGAGAAAAAATGTGTTCCTATATTGTTCATTTAAGTATTTTCCCTCTAAATCTCGCAAACGAGGTTGAACAGTTCTTCACATGTGTTCAAAATCATTCCTGGGCCCTATAAACTTTCCACTTGAAAAGTGAGTAGCACAAGGTTGAATATCCTTTTAGATAACACTCTTTCCATCCTCATCAATGTGATCATTTTTAATTACACCCATCTTTAAATCAGGTTCACAAACAATAGACTCAAGGATACTATCAGTTTTGACCTCTCCTTGTAGTTCTTTTTCATGGTCAAGTAGAGGATCTCTTGATAGAAGAATATTTGATGCTTTAGATTTCTCATAGGCTACAAGAAATTCACCCCAATTCTCTAATTGCATACCAATCTCACCTCCATCCAATTTAGGACTAGAATTTTCCCCATTGTTTCCTTGATTATGAGCATCTCCAATCATCAATGAGAAAAATCCATCCTTAGTTATAAATTGATTAGCAATTAAATTCAAAAAGAGAGGATTATCATGTTCTTTGAATTCTTCTAGATTGAAGAGATGGTTAAGATGAATTCACCATTCTTCTTCTCCTTGAAAAATTCCACACATGATCTCTCCATGTTCTACCAAATTAAAAGTTGTATTCTCTCCCCCTATTTCTTTAGAAGGAGAAACCTTATTTTCAAGAAAAGGGGAAAAACTTGACAAGGGATCTTTCTGATCAATCTATGAAGAGGAGGACCTAACCTCACAAGGGGGGAAAGAGAAAATTAGAGTCCTCTTTAGCATCTCCTCATATTCCTCATCACTAGATGAGTCAAGTCACTTTCAACCTCAAATGAGGTATATAAATTGAAAACCTGATCATTGTTATATTGACCTTGTTCCTCATTATGTTGCTCCATGCTATCAAAGATTATTAGATTAATATTGTTAGTAGTTGGGAAAGGTAATTTTACTTCTTCATTATTCTTAAACTGGAAATCAAGGGATCTCTTTTGACTAACTTCAATCTTTTAAATTGCACCAAGTGTCCACTTTCCAATAGCTATAATATCATCTCTGATTTTGACTGCCTCTAATTGAGCTCTCTCAATCCTCTACACTTTATCTCTTTTGAGGATTAATTGCACATCAGGTTTTAGGGCAGAAATAAATATCTGAAATTGGATTTCTACACTAGGTCTTTCTAAGATAGGAATTCATTGAAGAGATCGATTAAATTTATACACAAAATATCTCATTGTTGAACAACTTTATTATTCATGATTTGGAAAAAAAATCGTCAGGTAGCCACAACATTGATTGGGATTTTATATTGTTGAAGGAACTTTGTCTTTAGGACATTCCATCCTATGATGCTTCCTTTTTCAATCTCCTTGTACCATTATGCCACTTTCCCAACCAAACTATCAATAAAATTCTTATGAAATCATCCTCCTCTTGAATTCCTAAAATTCCACTTACTGTAGTCATAACCAGGATATGCTCATCAAGATCTTGTTCATTTTGACTAGAAAATTTAGGGAACCATTTTAGGGAATAACAGGGTAAACTATAGTATTGTGTTAGGAAAAGAGGACCACTTGATTACACCAAAGATTCAAGGCCATGGATGATTGTAATTGCCAACTCACATGAGAGTAAAATTGAAAAGAGAATTTTTTAGTTAATTTCTAGGTGGTAAATGGGCTAGAGGTGGATTCTGAGGTTGAGAAAGGGGTCAATCCCTTGGATGATGAAACAAACAATTAGGTTGATGATTAGGATGATGAGGAGGGTTTTCATAGTACATGAATATCAACCTCAGAGGATGTTCCACAATAAGCACAGGTGGTTGTATTTAATTGTGAAATGATGTCTTCTTTCTCTCCTCCCACCCAATCTAAGTCTAGATGTAAAATAGGAAATACATTATTATGAGGAAGTACCATATTGTTGCATGAAATGACAAGAAACATTAGACTTTTAATCAATTTAACTTGTTATTCCCCATTAGAGTCACCCAAAATCTATTAGTGAATAAATTTTCTCTTGATAAATATGCTCAAAATAAATGACCTTTAGCCCCACCTAACACTAGTTCTACTTCATTAATAGCTCTAGAAAGACTGCAATTACGTGTGTGTATTTCCTTTGAATCTTGGAGGTACAACTCCCTCGCAAGATTTTCAATGAATTAATCTAAACTAAAGAAAATTGCTATGCTTTTAACCAGAAAGTAGGAAAGTTAATTAACACTAATTCATAAAAATGACACTTGTACAACAACAAGAAACACAACCATAAAAATCAACACAAATATTGAAGACTTATAGCCATCCCATTAGAAAAGATAATGTCATGTTGTAATAAATGATAGATAATAGCTAATTCAACAAAGAAGAAATAATTGTATGCAAGTGTAATTGCTAAGATCGGCCCACTAAACCTACCGTTAGACTCATAATACTAAGATCATGGACTATTACAGTTGAAAATAAATACAAATCCCTCTCGATAACATCTAGGTGTATATCCGAAGAACCTCTATAAATTTCTCCATTCACCAGTATATAGAATGTTCAAATGCACAAGACAACTAAGAGAGGGGGTGAATCAATTTTATCTAAATACATTCACTTCCTACCTTCATAAATTCCGCATTCACTTTAGTGTGTTATTAATTATAAACATGAAATGCAAATAACGAAAATCAAATACCAGAGAAAATATGTTTACGTGGAAAACCCAATGAAGGAAAAACCACATTGAGGATTAACTCACAATATAATATTAATGCAAAACTAGATACAAAGGTTCACTGCCAGAGGGCTTACTGCCTAGATACAGCTCACTGTATAGGTACAAAGGCTCACTTCCTATAGATAGGACTCACTATCTAGAAGTAATCTCACTACCTACAGGCAAAGAAAGATAATAGAAAATTCCCCACAACAAGTTCCACACATTTGCAACCTTGATCAAAGAATTGTAGACACCATCACCTCACTACTTTTAGGAATCTAACACATTAAAGTACTATTTCCTTGATTCAATTTTGCACACTCTTATTTTTGCACTTATTTCACACTTCACACTTGTAATTATCAACATATTGACTTGCATTTATACCATCTTTGATCTTAGAAAATTTCTCCAAGGTTGGCTACACATTCTTTATTTTACAAATTCAAATTAGGTCGATGACTCAACATTCCCATGGTGGATAATAATGAGAGTGGACCAGATACATACTTAACTAGAACCCAAACAACATATTGGATCAATCACATGCTCCCTTAATTGATGCATATTCTTCATGTAATGTGTAAAAACCAGGTCGACCAAACCAAATGAAAACACCAATGAAATTTGAAGTGCACACATCGACAATAATATGATGACACATGGGTCACACAACACACTTCACCAAACACTGAAACACATTTTAGAAACCTTTAGATATATTCATAGAAATTGCAACAATCTTTATATATATAATACTTTTCAACAGTCCAACTGGAGCATGCAAACACATATAGTAGCTCTGGAGCAAGCCTTCCACAACAACAAAACAAGAGTGAATTTTATAGAACATAGATAAAATAAAATTATTAACCTTCTTCTAGATCCACAAGATTGAAGACAACCCACTAGGGGACTGCAGAGAAGAAACATTTCTCCCAATCCAGAGATAAATAGTTCTGCCAAACCAGTTCACAAGCCGGTGAACACAACTTTCACTCTTCATCAACCCAAAAGCTATAACTTAGGATATATTATCCAATGAATCCCATAAACAACAATACAAATCTGCACAAGCATGGGATCAACACAAAATATATCTAGAGAACATTACTAGAGAACATTCAGGACATACACACAACTTTGTCTTCACTATTTATGAATTTTCCCAAATTCACTTGATATCAACACATCTGCAACACCGTAGAGATAGCTCCATGTACTCTAGAAATATCTATAGTATCTCAACCATAGATTTACCACCTATAATCACTTTATTCCTTTCTCTACAACAACCTAAATTATGTTGATATCAATGACAACATTAATACCAACACCATTAAACACATTCATACTTGCAAAAATCTCCCCCTTTGTCATTGATGGCAGCACATGATGTAAAAAAAAATCAAAGATGGAATACACATGTAGACACATAAAAATGACCTAGGCCTACAAGCTCTAATTTACTACTTTCATCCTAGCATAAGTATGACGTTCAATTATCTCTTTGACCCACATTCAACTATTAATTAAGTAATTCATTATTATTCAATTAATTTATTTATGTTGTATTCTTCATGATTATTAAACAAATAAACTATATTTATTTATTCAATACATCATTAACTGTCTATTGTCTTCTTAAAATTAAATTAATTTATTAATTTATTTAATTACCTTTATTTATTTATTCTTCCTAATTATTAAATAAATGAATTTTATTTGTTTATTTAATATGTCACTAATTCTCATAATTAAATGAGTTTATTAATTTATGTAATTATGGGTTATAATCCTCTAAATTAAATAATTATGTTAATTATGTTAATTACCTAATTTAACATTCCTCTCATTTTAAATAAATAAAGTTATTTAAAATGATTTCGTTTTATTTTTGTTTTATTAACTGTCTTTTCATTTTAGTAAATAATCTGAAAAAGATTATTTATTATCACATAAAGTCATCATTTTGAATAAATTTATTAAAATTGGTAATCTTCTTCCAAAAATCAAGTAATTGAGCAAATTCTTGATTTCCCAAAAATCTATTTTTCAGTTAACCTCTTATCTTCTTGATTTTTGAAAATCTTTATCTTTTTGAGTAATTATCACATTTATTCTCAACCGCTGATTTGATTTTATCAAATGGTATCTTGACCACTCATTTAACAATCTTTCCCTAACCCTAATTAGGGATTGTCACATGAAATCCTATCCACTGATTTTAGGCTTTGTCAACTTTTAATCTCGTATGTTCATCCAAAATTGTATTTTTTTATAAAATGTCAAATTTTCTCACAATTTAGGAATCACTTCATTATTATAAACCAATTAATTATTAAAATCAAATCTTTCAAAACTTGCATAGGACAATGTCATAGTCAATTTTCTTACACACAAATCTGAGGGCAAAAAACACATGCTGCAAGCTAGGAGTTTCTATGGAAGTGAATCATGGAAGCTTCAACGGATATCTGGTATAATCGTTCTTGTTTTATGCTTTCTTTGTATTCCACAACTTCTTTGGGTGTTTATTTAATCTAATCATGCTGAAACCTTTACTTGAGAAATAACCCATTGATACAACACAATCTCCTTATTCTTCTTCCCTTTCTTTTTCATATTAGACAACCTACACAAAAATTTTGCACTCACTTCTTGCAACATTTTCTATTTCAATTTTTTCACATGACTCTTGTGATTGAGGATTTTTCTACAAGGATTAGATTAGATAAGAATACATATACATGCAATATAAATAAAACCCCCAATGACAATAGAATGCATAGGAAAATAAAGAAGGAAAACATGAACTAAAATGAAACGAGCTCACCAAACCCTTCCTCCTCCATGGCTGACTTCCATTAGACCTTCTAGCTTGTTGTGATGATGAGTGTGCCCTCAAATTGTGATGAGAAAACTCTACTATATGGCCTAGCCCTAAGCAAATTTTTGAAGGATTTACTATAAACTATGCAATAGAAATTAAATTCTAAATGCAAGTAGCTAAAATGACAACTCTAGAGTTTAAGAGAATGCAAGAGAGATTAAGATTAAGAAAATAAAAATTCAAGAGATCAAGAGGTGTCGCAATGAGAAAAAAATTGAAATTTTATAGAAAATGTAATTTTGGATGGACGAACGATATGAGAGACTGAGAAATTCCCTAGAATCAATGGTCAAGATTCAAAAATGGAAACTCTCAATTAGGGTTAGGTTAAGATTTCCAAATGAGTGGGAAAGATTTAATTTAAGAAATTAAATAAAGGATGGAGAATAAATGTGAAAGTGAGATGAAAATTAGTAAAAAATCAAGAATATGATGTTTGAAGAAGAAGATGAGATTTAGAAAATCAGTAATTTTAGAAATTACTTGGTTTGTAGAAGAATATTACCATTTTGAATTAAAATTAATTCAAAACATGGATTTAGTGAGATAGTAAATAATTTATTTTAAGATTATTTATTAAAAGAAGTAGTTAACTGAGTGAAGCCATTTTTAAATAAATTATTTTATTTAAAATGAGGGAAATGCCAAATAAGGTAATTAAATAATTAGAAATAATTTTTTAATTTAGAAGAGATGATTGATTAAATAAATAAATTAATAAGTCTATTTAATTAAAAGAGGATTTGGGAATTAGTGACATATTAAATAAATAAATTAAAATATATTTATTTAATAATCAAGAGGACATAAATGATAAAGATTAATTAAATAAATTGAGAACTTTATTTAATTATGAGTAGACTTTAGATAATTAGTGACTTATTAAATAAATAAATAAGATCTATTTATTTAATAATCATGGAGAATAAAAAGATATGAATTAATTAAATAATTATGAATTATTTAATTAATAGTCGAAAGTGAGTTAGAAACATAATTAAAATGTCATAATTATGCTAGGATGAAAAGTGGTAAAATAGTGCTTGCATGCTCAGGTAATTTTTATGTGTCTACATTTTCCCCTCTTTGTCATAATGCCCCAATGCAAAATAGGATAAAGAAGAATGATGAGGAGGTAGCGGTATGCCCCCTCGAGAGGATAGTTGGGTTCTGAGAATACGAGTGGGCTCTCAAAATGCATGAGAAATACTAGAAGATGAAAGACAAAAGTATGTAGAAAAGATAGATAAGGATGATAATGATGCATACTAGAAGAAATGTTAGAGAGAAAAAGATGAATGTTACGATAGAATACATGGATGGCTATATGGGGAAGGAAATGCAAGTTAATGTGGAAAAAGAAATGCGTGTTAGAATCCTTCAACGTTTTCCAAAGTACTAATAAGTGTTGCTCGAATCATCATTGGGCAGTAAAAATGACACAAATGGACAACAAACACCATGGTATGACATAGACCAAGGTGTGCAAGGTCGTCCACTTGCAAGATAGATGGTTGTAGACAAGGAATGTCCTAACTCATATTAGAGGCCAATTTGCCCCAGTCTTTTTGTCAAGAGAATCCACAGACAACAGTCAAAGAAAAAAAAAGTCATGAGACATCATCACACCTCTAAATCCTTAATGGGACATCCTTGAGGTAGCTAGTAACATGAAAAAAAGACAAGTCAATAAAAAGATAAAACAAAATAGCCAAAAATTAACAACCATTTAATTTTATTGCCAATGTTTGTTTTTCGAAGATTAATTGTTTGATAGTTTGATAGTTTTGACGATTTGACAATGCCTAAATTCAGGAAGGACACATCTTGAAAAGGCAAATGACATTTTGGAAAGGTCCAAATCAAAGAAGGACACCTCTCGAAGAGGACCAAAAAGTGACGAGATTGAAATTTTGACTAATGTTTTGTCAAGTTGACTGATTTTGACTATATGATTGGTTGGCTTATGTTGTCTTGATTTTGACCAATTGTGACATTAATGTTTTGAATGACTTTCTTGTGTCGAGTGTGACCTATGTACACCTTTATTTGACCAAAGTGACCATGTTTGACTTATGATTTTATGTTGAAAAACCTAAAGGGATTTCCTAATGTCTTGGGGACTCAAAGATGAGCCTTGCCAACGTAGCAAATGCACATAGACAACATAGTTCAGATAGATGACAAATATTAATTCACGTGATTGACTGGACTAACAGGACAAAATTTGACTTTGTTTTGATATTTTTGACAGTTTTTGAATGTTTCTGGTCTTTTTTTAGGACATTTTTTCATTTTTAGGTCTTTTTTCAGGACTTTATATGATTTTTAGGATTTTTTTTGAATTTTTATGACCTTTTGATGTTTTTTGAAAATTATGACAAATGCATGTGAATGATGCTAATGCACATGAATCCAAAGAGAACCATTATTTTGCTACTAGTCAAGCTGAATAATTATTGGCAGGTGACGATGACAATTATAACGTTGTTTGACGTGGGAAGGACACATATCGAAACAATGTGGGGATGAAAATGATATGACAAGAGGATAAAAGTCTACAGCAGGGCTAGAGACAAAGTCAAGGAATGTTTTTGGATGATGTGTTAGGTTTTCCATATTGTTTCATTTGAAATTACTGGGTGAGGACTACATGGGATGAAGAGGGATCTTTAAACCATTGACAAGGGAAACCAAGATGGGTGATAGGTATAAAAGGACAATGGATGGCTTTCGTAAAAGATAGGAGACGAGGATGGCTTGGACTAGGAGAATTAACATATGCTCTTTGAGGATGATGTCGTATAGTGAAAAGGAGGCTATGAAGGTAATGACATGATATTTAATGAATATGGTATGACCAAAAGATAGACATGTCAAGATTTTTCCCAAACAATGACCTATTTTTGTATTTTAGTCCTTATGAAGATCAAAGTTGAGGGGAAAATGGACGAAAAGTGATAGGGTTTAGATGGATAGATGGAAATTTCATGTGAAGGGCATGGGAGATGAGATAACTCACCCCCAAGTGCAATGGTCCACATAGATAATGTATTTACACATGACGTATGTTTGTCAGGTTTTCATCATGGTACTTATCTAAAGCGCCTGTTTACCAGGTTTTCACTATTGGACAAAAATTTTCTCTTTACTATTTTCTGGACTTTTCGATTATTTTGGCATCACCAAGACGCCTATTTGCCAGGTTTTTATCAAGGTGACAGCTTTTTTGATTTTTCAACATTTTTGTATTTTTGCATTTTGTTGGATAGCCTTGATGCCTTAGATGACTAATGATTTTTTCGAAGCCTTTGATAGCGTTGATGTAGATACTAGTGCCATGACATGCCAATAATGACCTTTCTAAAGTAGTTGCCTTTTCAGGATGATAGCGCTTGCATACAACTAATTGATGTCATTGTGATCATTGTTGATACTAGAATTGGCCTTATCAGAATACGCACATCACAATAGAGCACCATGAGAGTCCTTATGATAGAGAGTTTTTGCCAAGATGCAATAGATTTGTGACATGGGATGTTTGGAATTTAAGGAAGATGTAGGATTATGATGGGTGATGGTGGATGTGGATGAGTTGGTTGGATGTTTGGATGCATTGGTTTTTATTCTCCAAAATTTAGGTGTCGAGTTCGGATGTTGTTTGGAATCAACATTCTTATATGTATTTCTTCATGGCCATTTTGGAGGGGGTGGATAGGTATTATATGTGGGAGTCCTCTTATGTTGTGGCTCCACATTTTGATTGACTTTTTGATTTGGCATATTTTCTTTGTCTGATTCATTATTTTCTTGAGTTGACCCATTTTGTTTTGGGATCTATTTTAGCTTCATTTGTCCACTTGTATTTTTGATTGATTCCTTGGCCTTTGGCATGTGATTTTGGATTTTGTATTTGCAAGACTTTTTTTGGCTCCATATGGAAGGTTTATTCATGATGGAATGATGGTTTGGAGTGTGGAGGGAAGGGGTGTGGGCAACAATATTATGATAAGGACTACTCATGACACCCATTTTGATGTTTGTATGAGATAATTTTTTCCCCAATATCGAGGAGGGACCACTAACATTATTATATTTTCTGAATGAGGAATAATCAGGACCTTGATGTCTATAATTTTTCTAAACTTGCATAGGTTCTATAATTCCTTTCTCATGTAGGCATAGTCCTTTTCCTTGATAATGCATGTTCTAAAAAATTATGTTTGTGATGGGGTACTTGTTACTTTGGAAGCAAGATGCCAACCCATCCATATTGTGGAAATTAACGCTCAGAATCTTCTCATCTATAAGAAAGCTTGCCCTGAAAAAGATAGATGATCCTAATTGATAGATGTTGTAGCTTCACTGACATGTTGGACAGACTTTTGATTGACGTCTTCAGTTTGATTTTCTGACATGTCAGATTCTGATGATTCTATTGGTGCTATGAGGTTTATGTCGAAACCATCTTCATGGTCATTTTCATACAGCCCAGCGAATTCAGTTATAGTTTGATCATTTGAAAATATGTCTAGGATAGAAGCTTCTTGTTCTCTATGAAGATCATTTATGTGTCCCATGGTAGCAAGTGTCTCATCTTTGGAAGTGTCAACATTAGAAGCTTGGAGAGGGTCATCTTCAAGTGTTTCATTATAAAGGGCATAAAGGTCAAGGAGTGGATCATTTTGGACTTATTCAAAAGTAGTGTCTTGATTAAATATGGGCTCAGTTAGAATGACATGATTAAAAATAGGGCCTTGAAAAAGGATAGGTTCGTTTTGAATGAAATGGTTTTTGATGGACTCTTGACCAAGGATAGGTGTATTTGGTATGCCATGATTTTCCAGGAGGACTTCTTGAATGGATTTAAAAATGGGGTCATAGAATGGACTACTTTGATCTAGACAAGATGGTGATGTTATGATGTCATGCTTTGGACTTGCCTCTTGATATGTATCCTCAAGTGTAGGTAAGAATATGGGACTTTGGATTCCATTACTAGATATGTTTTCATGAAAACATGGAGTGTCTTGGAATGGATTGGTGTATAATGGACTAGGATATGACATGGAGGTTTGAACTTGGTTAAGGGATGATGGGCTAGGATAAGACATTAATACCTAACAAGGATATGGCATGGATGGAGGATTAGGATATGATGTGAATGGAGGACTAGGATATGACATGAGTGGAGGACTAGGATAAGTTGAAGGGCTAAGATATGATGTGGAGGCTTGGAATGGATTAGTGGATGGTTGGTTTCCCCTATCAAAGTTAGGGTGGGTATGAATAATGGAATTTTGTTGTGACTTAGTGCCATGGATGGTGTTAGAGGAATCTTGATAGTAGATGGATAGAGGACTAGGAATCATGTATTGTTGGTAAGATGGATAGATGGATAGAGGACTAGATGTTTTAAATTTGGACTTGGATTGGAGGTATAGTGTTTTCAAGTCCCTAGCCAGTTGTGCTTGACCATTACTAATTAATTGGCATTTAATTTAACTATAAAGCATGTCATAGTGACCTGAAGACATGATGCTGGATGGAATGAGACTAAGACCATGCAAAGTGATAATAAGGACAAAAAAGAATGTCAAATGCAAATTGGTAATGAGTGTCTTATGTCAAATGATTTGTAGGGAAGGTTTACTAACCATTCAAATTTTGGCCAATGTCTCGATTTGGATAGTCAAAGGACTAGTTTGAAGGACAAGATGACAAAATGACAAGGTGAGATTTTCACACTAGAAATATGAGTTGGAAATAGATCACCAAAGAAAAATGACTAAGGATGGGCTTTGTTTGAATTGGTCCAATGACAATTTAATTTTTGAGACAATGGTTTGACAAAGTAAGGAAAGTTTTCCTATCCTAAATTGTGCAAATTAGAGGACTTAAGACTTTTCCTATGCAAAAAATCATGGTGGATTGCAAGCTAAATGCAAACTAAAAATTCAAAGATGCATGACTTGAACAAGATTTTTGGCTTCAGATAGAGACTGTTGAAAAAATATGTCAAATGCAAAGGTGTCTCGGGTTTTCGATAGTAATAATGTTTTTTGAGTTGATAGGAAAATGCGTCGTTTCAGGTTTCAAATGCGTTGCAGTTTCAAATGCATCATTCTAAGAAGAAATTGTGTTATAGGAAGGCAAATATGTTGTAGAATAGTTAGTTGTGGCTCAAAGTCTAGAAAATATGTTGTAGTTTGAACAAATGTGTTGCAATATTTTAGCATATGCTATGTAGAATGGAAAATGTAGCATTTTAGGTTTCAAATACGGTGTGATGGAGAAATTGTGACATTTAATAAAGAAAATGTGTTGAATGACAAGAAATTATGGTGTTTCAAATGGAGATTGTAGCTTGATAGAGGAGATGCAGATCAGGAATAAGCAATTGTGGTTCAATGTGGCAGATGCATCACAGAAAGCAATTTGTGGCAAAATTATGGTAGATTGCAAGGAATTTGTTTCATTTTGATAGTGTTGTTTCAAATTTTGGGATTGATGTTCATTTGTTCAGATTGTCTGAAAACACTTGGCAAATGCATGATGTTGTCAAAAATGAAAAACAACCATATAGAAAACATTTACAAAATCCTATGGTTGCAAGGATAGTATTCTTATGGATCCCACATGGATTTTACTCCAACCACATATCCTTAGTGGATGAATTCAGAAGCTTGGCCCCATGGGATCCCCCTTACAGTGCACTCACTTCTTAGGGAAACCAAGCTTCCAACCTCCATGAAACTTCCATGGAAGATTGATCATCTTACTAAAAATTGTGCAGGTGTGGGTGCCTTTGCAACAACCATTGCTACACCAAAGAATAGAAGGTTTGTGGTCACTAAAACAAAGGTTTTAATTCAGGCACCCATTCAAAAGGCCACACGAGAGGTAATATCATCCCAGACTATAGAGGTTATGCTCAACAGGTTTTGGCGTACCACAATGGTACTGGGGATTCATTTGCTAGTCCACAGGAAGTTCTATAATGCTAAGCTTTCCTTAACATTAAAATTTATATACCGGTTGGGCATCACTTGGCTTTAGTGTGTTACCAGTTTGAGTCAGTTTGGGGTGAGTACTATTTCCCACCAAAGTAGGCCCAATTTCTAAGGCTAAGAAAATCGATCCAACATATTCATAGTTCAATCAATCTTCGTTTAAAAGCAAAGACAGAGCACGTGAATATATTTAACTCACAATTGCATGTTGTTCATTTTAAGCCCAAATTGAAATGTGTTGTTGTGATGACTAACTAAATCAAAAAATAGAAAAACAATGGTTCATTTTAACTATTTGTAGTATTGTCAAGCATGGGGTTCATTTTAACCATTTGTAGTGTGAGCTAACTAACAGTTAATTTTAAACCCGTGAAAAAGGAGAAATGATTGTTCTTTTTAACCTTATGCAATTATGTGAGTGTTCATTTTACCTAATGAGTGAAATGAAAATTATGAAATTAAATTAAATAAACAATCAATAAAATTTTATTAGACTCCAGCTTGACACACATTGTCTTAGAAAGATTAGTATCAAGAAAATCTCTAATCTAAAAACAAAAAACAAAAAATCCAAAAAAATGAAACAAACAAAAACTGCTTTACCAATAGCCTACATCACAACAAAGCGAATAAAATGCATTATGTCAAATGCGGTTCTCATTTTAGTGAATGCGGCTTAGGTTATCAAATGTGTCATGAAACAGAGCAAGTTTTTCATGACAAAGCGTATGCATCGTTGCGGGTTGCAAATGCGACGCAACAGAGCAATTGCATTGCAAGAGATGGCGAATGCATCATTCTATACCTATACCTACAAAAATAATCAAAACATATGAAAAACCTGTTAAAAAATGTCAAAAATTTGGGTTCACCAATGTGATTGAGGATTTTTCTACAAGAATCAGATTAGATTAGCATACATATATATGCAATATAAATAAAACCCACAATGACAATAGAATGCATAGGAAAATAAAGAAAGAAAACATGAACTAAAATGAAAAGAGCTCACCAAACCATTCCTCATCCATGGATGACTTCCATTTCACCTTCTAGCTTGTTGTGATGATGAGTGTTCCCTCAAATTGTGATGACAAAACTCTACTATATGGCCTAGCCCTAAGAAAGTTTTTGAAGGATTTACTATAAACTATGCAATAGAAATTAAATTCTAAATGCAAGTAGCTAAAATGATAACTCTAGATTTTAATAGAATGCAAGAGAGATTAAGATTACGCAAATAAAAACTCAAGAGGTGTCAAAATGAGAACAAAATTGATATTTTATAGAAAATGCAATTTTGGATGGACAAATGAGATGAGAGATTGAGAAATGCCCTAGAATCAATGGTCAAGATTCAAAAATGGCAACTCTCAATTATGGTTAGGTTAAGATTTCCAAATGAGTGGACAAAATTTAATTTAAGAAATTAAATCAAGGATGCAGAATAAATGTGATAGTGAGATGAAAATTAGTAAAAAATCAAGAAAATAATGTTTGAAGAAGAATATGAGATTTAGAAAATTAGTAATTTTAGCAATTACTTGATTTGTAAAAGAATAATATCATTTTGAATTAAAATTAATTCAAAATATGGATTTAGTGAGATAGTAAATAATTGATTTTAAGATTATTTACTAAAACAAGAAGCAATTAACCATGTGAAGTCATTTTTAAATAGATTGTTTTATTTAAAATGAGGGAAATGCCAAATAAGGCAATTAAATAATTATAAATAATAATTTAATTTAGAAGAGGTGATTGATTAATTAAACAAATTAGTAAATCTATTTAATTAAAAGAGGATCTGGGAATTAGTGGCATATTAAATAAATAAATTAAAATATATTTATTTAATAATCAAGAGGACATAAATGATAAAGATTAATTAAATAAATGGAGAACTTTATTTAATTATGAGAAGACTTTAGATAATTTGTGACGCATTAAATAAATAAATAAGATCTATTTATTTAATAATCATGGAGAATAAAAAGATATGAACTAATCAAATAATTATGAATTATTTAATTAATAGTCGAAAGTGAGTTAGAAACATAATTAAAATGTTATAATTATGCTAGGACGAAAAGTAGTAAAATAGTGCTTGCAGGCCTAGGTCATTTTTATGTGTCTACAACTCTCTCTCTCCCTTTGAAATCAATGAGACAGGAAATTTTTGCATGAAACTTCTTCTATATAAAGCTCTGATCACTCCCCCTTAAGAGTGCACCCATATCTCATATTGCAACAATGATACTCTCTTCTCACCCTAAGGAGTAGACCTCAATCATCAGTCCAAAGAAATGATGAAACTGTAGATCCACTAGACTAATGCAACTCCATGTGCACCTAGTTCAAAGGAGGGGCAGTAACCCCTAACTTCTCCCTAAGATACTAAACAGTATCCTTTGAAAGAGCCTTAGTAAATATATCTACAATTTGATCTTTAATAGACACATATTCAAGCGTGACTTTATTTTCCAACACTTTCTCCCTCAAGAAATGATATCTAATAGATAAATGCTTTATCTTAGAATAAATTACTAGTTTCTTTGAAATATTTATTGCACTTGTACTATCACAAAAGATAGGAATAGTCTCATCACACATCACACCTATATCCTTCAATGTTTTCTTCATCCAAAGTACCTTTGTACAACAAAATGTTGTTGCAATATACTTAGCTTCTACAGTGGACAAAGAAATTGAATCTTGTTTCTTGCTTAACCATGAAACCAATCTTCCTCTAAGAAATAATGAGCCACCACTTGTACTCTTCTAATCATCTACACAACCAACCCAATTTGCATCAGTGTAGGAATTCAAAGTGAAATCAATATCCTTAGGATACCACAAACCATAATCTAGAGTTCCCTTTAGATATCTGAATATCTTCTTCATCGATGTAACATGTGTTTCTTTGGGTTCTTCTTGAAATCTGGCAACCAAACATACTGCATGCATGATATTTGGTCTAGTAGAAGTAAGATATAGCAGTCCATCAATAATAGATTTTTACATGATTTGATCAAATTTAGGAGAATCATCATCCTTACTCAGTTCGCATCTGGTCACGATAGGGGTACAAACTAGTTTGGAATCATCCATCCCAAACTTCTTCATCAATTCTTTAACATACTTAGATTGTGAAATGAATATGCCCTTCATAGTTTTATTCACTTGAAGTCCAAGAAAGAAATTCAACTCACCAATCATAAACATCTCAAAATCTTTTTGCATCTCCTCTATAAATTTCTTGCACATACCTTTATTTCCTCTTAAGATAATGTCATCAACATACACAACCACTATTAATATTTTATTTACTTCAACTTTGAAATAAATTTTGTTGTCTACTTCTGGTAAAAACATCAATCCAGCCAAATCAAAGATATATTTGCAATACCTCATCAGATTTAAAGTTCAAAATTGTCAATATTTTGGGCTTCCAAGAAGAAAAATTTTCATGTAAGTATTAGGAATACCTTTCTTTCCTAGTGCAAACATGGTCTCTTACTTGGAAAAGGTTATAAAGAGATTACAATCAAGAATTGTAGGATGGAGAGGAAGATGGTTATCAATTTCAGGAAGGATTTTAATGATCAAGTTAGTTCTCTCTACAATTTCAAACTACTATATGATAGTTTTGAAAGATCCTAGATCTCTTATTGTGCAAATTGAAAATTTAATTAGGAACTTTCTTTGGAAGGGAAACATGGACGAAAAAAAAAATCGTTTAGTTTCTCTAGATAGCTTGTGCAAATAAAAACTGAAAGGAGGTGTTGGCATTCACAACTTAACTCCTAGAAATATTTCACTTGGTGCTAAGCTTGTTTGGAATATATATTCCAAGCCTCACACTAAATGGTGTAAGATTATGTAGAAAAAATATTTAGATTCCTCTACATCTGATTATATTGTTTCAATTCTCAACCCTCCCAAAGGCTCTATTATGTGGAATTTTTTATTAACCTATACAGAAAATTTATAGTTCCATACATTACTTGGGAGATTAACAAGGGAGATAAGGCATACTTTTTGGTTAGACTCCTAGAAAGGTCATCCACCTCTAAATACAGTTCAAGAATTCAATCAAATACAACAACTAATAACTCCAATTTGGGGTGCAAAGGTAAGTGACCACTTCCAAGAAATAGATATTCTTACAGGAAAAGTGATTTGGAAAAGATTTTCAGATCCTCTACTACTTGAGGCTCATCAAACAAATTTGAACAATCTCTTGGTTGGTAGATATTTTTTTGTTCACAATTCTTCTAATAAGCTTATTTGAGCTCCCTCAAAGTCAAGACATTACATAGTAAGAATAGGTTACAAAGATTTAATGAGCAAAGAGGTGCATTCAACGCCATAGAGAGCCTTAAATTTTTGTTGGAATTTTGTAGTATTACCAAAAGCTAGATGTTTTACTTGGCTAACCCTAAAAATAAATATCTTAACAGGTTCAAGATTACAAAGATTAGGAATTGCAGATCCTTTTAGCTATGTATTATGTGGATCAACATTGGAGGATATTAATCATCTTTTTCTTCATTGCTATTTTGCAAATTCTTGTTGGAAATTCGTTCAAAAAAATCTAAGCTGATATGCTCTTCTTCCACTTACACTCTAGGATCTTATATCAATTTGGTCCCTTCTATATTAGTATTCTTTGTTTGAATGTTTCTACAAAATTATACCTTCGACTATTTTATGGTTCATTTGGTGGGAGTGAAATAAAAGGATATTTCGCAAGCAAACTTCTAACATTGAACAAGTATTGCATGAATCAGAAATTTCAATATGTGAAATTTTCAATTATTTTATGCATAACTCCAAGCATTCTAGTTCAATCTTCATAGACTAGGATTATAGGCAATTGAAGATCTGTAAAAATTTGGTCATTCTTTTTAGAGGCAATTTTTTTTTCATGTTGACAATAAAGTTGATAGGAAAAAACTTAGATGGAAACCACCTTTAGTTGGGTTTGTTAAGTTGAATTTTGATGGGGCCTCTAAAGGAAACCCAGGGAAATTAGGTGCATCAATTATGTTGTGTACATTGGAAGGTCTACTAATTAGTGAAAAATATATCAATTTACCCTCTGGTACAAATAATATTGTAGAAGCTTAAGGTATTTTGTTAGATTTACAAATGGAAATAAATCTAAATTGTGTAAATCTCCATGTAGAAGGGGATTGTCAAGTGATCATTAATGCTTGTAGAAGTAGAAACCATTGTAGTTGGAAAATCTCTTATTTTCTTGTTCAGGTTTGGAGACTGCTAGATTCATTGGCCTCTTTCCAAATCACACATACTTATAGAGAAGGGAATCATTTAATAGATCAATTAGCAAATTTTGGGTGTAAGAAAGATTAGGAGGAGATAACTTATGAGGAAGGTTTAAATAAAGTCTCACAAGATTTGTGATTCATTATCAACATGGAAAAAATTACTCAATAAATACCATAGTCCATATAGCTAATCTAATCTTATGGATGACTTTGTCTACGATTAATGAAATATTAGAAATTGATATAAAAAAATTTAAAAAGAAAAAGAAAAATATAAACTATTTTTTGTTGATTTTGCAGGACTCTCTTCTATAGAATCATTGCAAGTGGTGGTGCATCAGATTATTTTTTTTCAAATATCATTTTGTGTCCTAATCAATCACATTAAAGTTAGCAAAGGGACTTAGCATTTGATTTCCTGATCGAGCGCTATCTTGGCAACAACTAATGACATCTACTGCTTGCATCACAAAATGTGTGAGAATCAATACGTTGGTACTTCCAATTGATAACATGTCACCAGTTGTGTTTGAGGGAATCACATGTGGTACCTTCCATCAATGGGAGTATTCATCACCTGAATATTATGAATGTGATTTACAAAAACATTAAATCTTTGTGCATATTAAGGTCTTTTCAAATTCAACCAAGGATGGGTTTTCAGTAGGCGGTGCTTGGTTCAAAAGGTGGAATTAAATTGCACATTTCTTGATACAAATAGGTGGAAAATTTTACAAAATCCATTAATATTAATTAGTACAAGTGCTATATAATTATGATCAAGTGTATCAACTAAATATCACTTGTAATAATGGAGTGTATCATTCAAAATAGAGTTAAGATATAATTCATGCACTTTGAAGGAGATTTCTATCTAGAGCAACTAAAAATTGGGCATCCTGTGTAATTCTCATGATGATTTTTAGATATCTCCATATAAAGCTCTCATTTTATAAGTGTTTGTGTCTTCCATTTCAAGAATTATGGATCAAAAAAGGTTTGGGTTTTCTTGGTCTTCTACGCAGTTGGAAATGGCATTGTAAGTTCTTTCTGGTTGGTGGGTTCTATAAAAAAGGTAACTCTTTCTCTTTCTGGGCTCCTTCTCTATATGTCCCCAATCTGTTGGGTTGGTTGGTCACTCTAATGGGTCAATTATTTATTCTGGTTCTGAGTTTTTTCATCCTAGTTGGGGCTTTGGTCTATCGGCATGCATCTTTAGATTGGGATTTATTTCTTTGTGTTTTAAACTACAAAAAACATTGGTCTGGGGTGTTTACAATGGAGTGCTTGCACAAAAAAATTAGAATTGAAGGGAAAATCAAGGAGGGTGAGCTTCCTTTCTCAGAAGAAGTAACCAAATTCCAATTATCTAAATTTTTTCATGTTTCCTGCACTAGTTTTCTACATAGCATCAAAATTGTTATAGGTAATGAAATTTTATGCCCGGATTCACCTAGACTGCTATTTCCTACCCAAGTACTCTTCATATTCCTTTCGAATGTGATGGACCTTGTACAATATTTTGCATTTCTTACAATTATGGCACATGAGTGAGTTTCATTAAATTACATCAATGATGATGAGCTCCTTCAAGTTAATCAATCATACAAATTAGAGAAAGGAAAGGCTCTCATTGGTGGACTATTCCCTAAAAATTATATGAGGAAAAAGTTGGCATATAGAGAAGCCTATGGCACCATTAAAAAATATTTGCATAATGATGATCCTTGGACTCTGTATAGGGTTCTCAACACCCATGTAAATGAACTTGACCCACATATGGTGGATAATTGTAAAGAAAAATACTTTGTAGTCTCTTTTCTTCTTTCTCACCATATTCATCATGGCCCTAGAGAAATGACACTAACAAGAAACATTCAGGATTCTCCAACCAATGATGTTGTGGGATATGGACAGGGTCACAATTTATTTGAACATATCACCTATATAATGGAAGCTTCAACAAACACTGGTGCTTTGGAGTATGGTGAAGATTAGGGGAGGATGGATACCTCTGCTAATATTGGTTCAATGGAGGAATGATGTTAAAATTTAGCTTAAATCCTAAATCTATTTTTTGTCTTACATTTTAAACGATGTATAATTTTTATTTTTTTTCTTACAATATTTAGTAGAATGTCAAGAAAATCAAGCATCAGGGTCTCTTTTTGGTACAAAAAATGCATGTTAAAAATGCAAATATTTTGGTCTTTATTATTCAGAAAGTTGAATTCCAGTACTATAATTTTGGCTTTTGTAATCCTTGATTCTAGTTATATAATACAATATAGGCACTATCCCTTTATAAAAAAAAAACAATATTGTTTTCTATGGAGCCTTTGCTAAAACCTTGTTGTGTTAAATATTTGTCCAACCTTTGCATACCATGCTCTAGGAGCCTATTTAAGTCCATATAGTGCATTTTTCAACTTGCAGATCATGTCTAGTTTATCTGATAACTAAAATACTTCCAGTTGTTACATGTACACCTCTTCTTCCAATTCTCCATTCAAGAATGCAAACTTAACATCCATTTGGTATACTTTGAAATATTTGTGAGTAGAAAAAGCCAAAAACATTTGGATGGACTCCATTCTTGCCACCAGGGAAAATTTATCCTCAAAGTCTATTCCTTCAACCTGTGAATAACCTTTAAATACAAGCCTTGCTTTTTTCCTTACTAATTCACCATCTTCATTCAGCTTATTCCTAGACACCCATTTTTAACCAATTACATTATTGTTTACCTATCTAGGAATGAGTTCCCATGTCTGATTCATCTCTATCTGTTGTAATTCTTCTTTCATTTCTTTGATGCAATTATCATCTTTGCATGGTTCACTCACTATTTTATGCTCTATTTTAGAGAGTAAACACAAATTTACCTTACCTGCTACCACTTTACTTCTTGTCTTTACACCTTAACTTTTATCTCCAATTATATGTTCTTTTGGATAATTCTTTTGTACATACTTAGGAGTCTTAGGAGTAGGTTCTAGAGTCTCTTCTTCTTCACTCTATTCTTTCTCTTTTGTATTCTCTTCTTGCACTTGTCCATAGATAGGATAATCTAGTTCAACTTCACTAATTTCAATTGGTCTATGCATATCTTCATCAACTTTTACATATGCACTTTCAACTATCTTCCTCGGTCTTTTATTGGAGCATCTATATGCTTTGTTGTTAGTTGAATATATGAGGAAAATACCTTCATCACATATTGCATCAAACTTCCCATGATTCTCATCATCTCTTTTAATGTAACATTTTCTTCCAAACACCTTAAAGTACTTAACAGTAGGAATCTTACCAATCCATAGTTCATAAGGGGTCTTTGTGTTGTTACCTCTGACCTAATCTCTATTAAGAATATAAACAAAAATGTGGATTAATTCTCTCCAATATACATCAGGGATATTTTCCTCTTTCATCATAGTCCTTGCAACCTCTTGAATAGTTCAGTTCTTCCTTTCCACAACTCCATTCTATTGAGGAGTTCTAGGAGTAGAAAATTTTCTCTTTATACCATGCTCTTCAAAAAATGCATTAAAATCACTAGAAGTAAATTCTCCACCTCTATCATACCTTAAACATTTGATTCTTAGGTTTACTTCATTCTCTACCCTTTCTTTGAACACTTTGAATCTATCTAGAGCTTGGGATTTCTCCCTAAGAAAAGTAACTATGGCATTCTAGAGTAATCACCAATCAAAAGAATAAAGTACCTGCCACAATTAAGACTTCTAGTTCTTGTGGGACCATAGAGGTATGTATGAATCAATTCCAACATTCTTGTAGATGTATTTTTATTTCTTTTAAAATTGCATCTTGTTTTTTTCCCCAATTGGCAACTTCTGCAAATAGTATTGGTAGGCTTTATGATTCTAGGCAGATCCCTAACAACTTCTCTTGAATTGATCTTGATTAGTTTTTCAAATTTTAAATGTCCTATCCTCTAGTTCCATATCCAAATTTCATTAACTAGAGAAACAAAGCACTAACCATCACCACTCTTAAGTTGATAGATGTTTCCATAAGTTCTTCCTATAGCTACAACAGTTCGAGACCCTTTTTTGATCTCATAGGTGTTATCCTAAAACACAAGCTTAAATCCTTTGCTACACATTTTTCCAAAACTAAAAGGATTATTCCTTAAGCCCTTAACATAATAGACATCATCAATACTATGTTTTCCATCAAGACTAATTATTCCTTTTCCAAAAATATTTGCACCAAAAGTATCTCCAAACATGACTAATCCTCCATCATACTTTTTCAAGTTTAGTGAACTTACTATTGTCTCTAGTCATATGATTTGATCATTCACTATCAATTACCCAATAGTCTTCATATTTTCTAGCATGAATGGTAGTAACCAGAGTACCTTCCATCTCATCCTTCTTGTTCTATGAACTAGATTCCCTTGCACAACTACCATGGTTAGTAGACACATATTGATTCTCCAAGGCTAGAAACAAGCATTCATCTTTATCATCCTCAAAATTAGACTCATCATCAAAAAATCCAAAATCTTCTCTAATATAATACAATTTATTGAACTTTCTATCCTTTTTGTCTTTATTATCTTTGTTCTTGTGTACAACTCTATTTGGAAATCTTGAAGCATAATGACCAATATTTCCACAACTAAAACATCTAAAAGGTAACATACCTCTATACTTACCAGTACCTTTTTTCAACTTCCTTGTAAATTTTACTTCCAACTCTTCTAAACCATCACTATCTAGATCATCTTCTATATTAGTTTGTTTGAAGGTTGTTTCAATTTTATCCTTTTCGCTTCCAGACTACCTCATCTCAAATGTAGTCAAGGTGCCAAATAGCTACTCTTTAGTTAATTTCTTTGGATCATATATTTCTTCAATATCAAAGACCTTGTCACTGTAATTATTTGGTAGGGCTATCAAGATACTCTCTACTACATCTTCATCTTCCATGGTACCACCTTGATTTTTGACTTCATTTGCTAAAATTTCAACTCTCTAAAAATAGCTTGCAATGTCTTCACCTTCTTCCATTTTCAAGTTCTTATATCTTTGTTTTCCTCTTAGCTTCTTTGATAATTTGAATTTATCATTTCCCTCATAGATATCCTTCAAATATTCCCATAGTTCATAAGCAATGACTAAAGAAATAACTTTTTTCCATTCACTTTTAGATAAAGAACTAAAGATAGAATACCTTGCTTTTTCATTTTCCTCATAGGCAAAAATCTCATCTGCAAAAGAAGGACCACTTTTCGGTTCAATAAATTTTGTCTCAATAACTTTCCAAGTCTTGAAACCAAGAGAGGTCAGGTAGCCTCTCATCTTCACTTTCTAGTCACTATAGTCAGCACCATCAAATATAGGGATTTGCAACTTGTGCATCACATGATCTACCTCAAGCAGTTAAGCTTTGAAACCAATTATTGAAATGCACAAGACAATTGAGAGGGAGGTTGAGTCAGTTGTATCTAATTACATTCACTTTTGACCTTAATAAATTCCACATTCACTTTAGTTTGTTATTAAGTATATACATGAAATGCAGATAATAGAAAGAAAATACCAAAGACACCAAATTTATGTGGAAAACCCAATGAGGGAAAAAACATAGCGAGGATTAACTCATAATATAATAGTAATGCAAAACTGAATACAAAGGCTCACTATCAGAGGGCTCACTACCTAGAAAGGACTCATTGGCCCGGTACAAAGGCCCACTGTCTATAGATAGGAATCACTATCCAGAAGAAGGATCACTACCTATAGACAAAGAAAGATAATAGAAAATCCACCACAAAATTTTTTTCACATCCATAGCCTTGATCAAAGAATTGCAGACACCATCAACTCACTACTTTCGAGAATCCAACATATTAAAGTATTATTTCCTTGATTCAATTTCACACACTCTTATTTTCACACTTGTTTCTCCCTTGTCACACTTTTCACATGTAATTATCAACATATTTACTTGCATTTATACCATCTTCTATCTTAGAAACTTTCTCCAAGGTCGGCTACATATTCTTTATTTTACAAATTCAAATTAGGTCAATGACTCAACTTTCCCACAATGAATAAGAATGAGAGTGGAAAAAATAAATACTTAACTAGGACCCAAACAACATATTGGATCAATCACATGCTTCCTTAATTGATGCTTATTCTTCATGTAATATGTAGACAATAGATCGGCCAAACCTAATGAAAAAACCAATGAAATTTGAAGTGTACACATCCACAACAATATGATGAAATGTGTATCACACAACACACTTCACTAGAAATTGAAACACCTCTTAGAAACCTATAGATACATCTGTAACAACTACAATAATATTTATATATAAAACACTTTCCAACAGTCCAATCGGACTGTGGAGACACATATAGTAGCTCTAGAGCAAGCCTTTAGGAGAACCAAACCACAAACACATTTACTAGAACATAGATAACATCATTATCAACCTTCTTCTAGATCTAAAATATTTGAGACAAACCACTAGAGGACTACAAAGAAGAAACATTTATCCCAGTCCATAGACAAATAGATTTTTCAAACCAGTTCACACACCTGTGAACACAACTTTTACTCTTCATCAACCTAGAAGCTATAACTCAGGATATATTATCTAATAAATGTCATAAAAAATACTATAGATCTACACAAGAATAGGATCAACACAAAATAAATTTAGAGAACATTATTGGAGAACATTCAGGACACACACACAACTTTGTCTTCGCTATTTATTAATTTTCTCAAAAGAACTTGATATCAACACATCTACAACACCATAAAGATATCTCTATTTAATCTCAACATCTCTACATTATCTCAACGATACATGTACCACAAATAATAACTTGATTCCTTTCTATGCAAAAACCTAAACTATGTTGACACCAATGACAACATTAAATACAACACCAACAAACACATTCATACTTGCAACATAGCGAGCCAACTTCACTGAATAGTTGCCAAAGTCATTATCAAATTTTAAAGTATTATTTTTCTACTCATTATCTTAAAAACCAATAAAATTTGATCGAAATCATTAGCCTGGTAAATGAAATGGCATCGAGCAAGAAAACTAATCTTTATCTTTCCAATGTTTGTTGAATGAACCTTAACATAATCGAATAATAAATGTAGCCTCTAGGGAACACCATACGATAGCACATGCCAATTAATCAATTGGAAATAAAATTTAAATTAATTCAAATCAACCTTTTTATTTGAATTGAATTGTTGTTCATTAAATTTTGTTGGGGGGGAGTACCAATGTCTAATCAATCTTCTATAAATTCAGTTAGTGTCAACACCCTTCATCATTTAGTAGCATCAAACATGGCGAGCACCCAAAGCGATGATGATTCTGAAAGTGACTTCCTTGTATTAGAATATATCGAGTTCTACCCACTTTTTAGGCATTTTTCAGACTAGATAAAAGAGGTCTTCATGATACAGAGTGAGTTAGAGGAAGAAGTACTTCACAACATCCTAGGTGAAGAAATTTTGAACCAAGTGCATGTGCACAACACCACCATGTTGGAGTGCTTTATATACACTGTCATCAAGAGTTCTAGCTAGGATGAGTGGGGAGTGAAGGCACTAGAGCACCTGGTAAGGCATAAATTCCATCCTTGTGTTAGGGAGGCAATCAAAAAACTCAATCGTTATCCTCGAAAGGGACTGATAGTTGACACTATTTGTATAACATCATCTCTTCAGGATGAAACATTGGAGGAAGATGCCGCTCTTTTCCACTCTAAAGTTATGAGAAATGATATGAGGATTTTTCTACAGTTCTTGCAATGACACAAGAATCCTTTGTCATCTTCCCAACTGGAATTAATGTAAGATGTGAGAAAGAGCCTGAGTCCTAATATTTGCTCTATGTATCTAAATGAAACTACCTCTTTTGTATTCTACTGTCAATATAACTTTTTTTAATCAGAACAAATAATTATGTATTACCAACACCATGTATACACAATATTATATATAACTAAAATATCTTTTTGGTATCTCTTTATTTCCCATGTATGGATTTGTTTGTTTCCATTCATATGCTTTTGAAAATGATGATTTATTTTCTACATAATGCACTCGCTATGTGAATTAAGTTTTCTATGATTTATTAGCACTAAAATTCTCCCAGGTGGTGGAATGAGGGGTTCACATAACTTAGTAAAACACCACCTATGTTCAAGTAGTACTTAGAATGCTACCTAAAAACATAACTTACGAGGAAAGTCACTATTTCCTAACACAAGATAACTCATCATACGATTACCCACACATAAACACCTTTCTCGAGGAATGCTAAGTTAGAATAGTTTCATAAAACACCGCCTATAAAATTTAATGACCAAGTAAGCGACAAAATGTGAAGTTAGGAGAACAGAGGAAAACCTTGCCCAAGCTCAAAAATGAACAAAGAGCACTTCCCGAATATGAATTTAAGAAAAAGTAACCGAGGTGAATGGAGAAAGATAATTAAAGGGAAAGGGGGTCACATCAACAAGTAAAAACTACAATACCCTAATATTATCTAGGTGGGTGTGAGAATTATTGTAGGCTCACAACATAAGGCTAATATCATATACTAGATGCAAGATATATAGGGATAGTTGTGAACATATGAAGTCCCTTACCAAGGAGTGCTTACAAGTGTCACCCCAATGAGTGTTATCTTGAAACCTAAAGGTACATCATGAGTAGCTTCAAGGTATAATATGCATACCTTGCACAACAATAACTTATAGTTGAAGCCCTTAGGCTACTAAATACAAGCACACTAGGGGGGATTACATGAATAGAGAATCTAGATCTACAAATTTATGAGCTATGATGTTATTTTATAAACCTTTCATCTCACACTTGTCTTAGTAGATAGATGGTTTTGGGGCCCAATTTGACATGATAATGGTCTCTCCTTGAGGAAAAAATTCACTCTCCCATGTTTTTATTCCCCACTAAAAGACAATTGAGATAGTCTCTTGGGGTGATGAAATCCCCAAGTAGTCTTTTTAAGAGAAAGAGACATTTGAAACTTTTGATATCCAAGATTGCATGAAGAGTAAGGAGAGAGCATACATGTGATCAAACACTCTTGGGTTGACACACAAGACTTAGGTCAACTTAAGGTTTATGTCGACGCAAGAGCATCTGAGTCCACAAGTGATCTTGCATCACTCAAAAAGATATTATTTTAAATTTTTTAATTTTTGATTATTCTGGTGGTTTCAAGCATCTCTCAACATTAGAAAGTCTTTTATGTGGTCAAAATTACAATATTTGAATTTTCACCAAATCATTGTTTTAAGACTTTATATACAACTTTATGGAAATTTAAAATTTTAAAAATTTATAAAAGGTTGGAGAAAAATCCTTTGGAGGGAAGCATCATATTGTTATACTAATTATCTTGGCTAATGTTTCAGGAAAAATAGAGCTTTTGGACAAAAATTACATCAAAAGTCACCTTCCAGCATCAAAATATGCACTTCTGAAGCACCAATTTGATAAAATTGTTTTGGCATGATAGTATAGAGTTTGTGGCAATTAAATTATTGGATTTTATTCCTTTATGTTTCATCTTTCCATTGCATAAAGAATTTGAGGCATTTGAATTTGAAAATGGGAGAAACAAAACATTTGGGAGCCCAAAAAGGTGTTTAATTAGTAAATTTTACTTTGTTATTTTCTAAGCTGGAGGTTATTTATTTTTTGGTTTAAATAAATTAGAGGAATCCTTTCATAATGGAAATTTAAGAAAAATGAAAAGGAAAATAACAAAATTGAAGAGATTGGAGGCCATGTAGGAGGGAGGATAAAATTCATAAGAAGGTGAAAAGAAGACACCGCACAATAGACAAAGAGACTAAGAGGAGATAAAGAAAAAAGGAGGCAACATAGATTAGGAGAGAAGAGAGAAGAGAGTTTGGGAAATTAAGGGAAAAAATTTGAAGAGGGATCTCTTCATATGTTTGTAATATTGTAGTAGAATTTTGTAGTAAGTTTTTTATGTAATTGTTTTGCAAGTTTATTATCAATAAAATGAATTCACCACCACTGTTCTTGTGTAATTTTAATTTTTTCATTAACGGAAAAATGGAATTGTTGAATTAAGATTATGTTGGTAGTGAATTTTTCCAGTTTGATAAGACTCGAAATTCGTTTTGCGCCATTTGTTAGCAAAGTGGGTAGCTCGTTGGGAAGAGTGTGGAGAGGAAATTATTGAATTTTTTGCAATTCTAGAGTTGAATTGTATGTGAAGTGGTTGGTTGTCCTCCAACGAAGATAAAGTTGGGTAGAAGGTGTCTAAAATTCCTCCATAGTGTGAAAGTAAGTAAGGGGGTTTTGAGAGGAGCATCTTCCAGAGTCTTTTTTAGGTAGAGGATAGTGTGTAAGTGTGAAATTTTGTTGCGGGGAGTACCTACAATTGTAGAGAGAATTAGCTCTAGAAATTATGTGTGTGTGTGTGAAGGTTACAAAAGTTACAAATTTAGAGTGTGAGCAATATATATTCAAGGAAGAGGATCAAATGGATCATGAGGATACCAATGATAATCCCATTTTGGGAAGAATATTGGGAGGAAGTGCAGAACCAAAAGCTTCGTAAAGAATTGAAAAAGATTGAGGCAAGAATGGATACCTTAGAAGCTAGTAAAATTAAGGAAGTTGAAGTAGATGAGAGAAATTATGAGGAAAAATTATATGAAGGTGGCTTGATAAAGAATAAAAAAGATGATGTTGAATGGCATATATATATGATAGATTGTTGTCCTAAAGAAAGAGGTAAATATTGGAGTGAATGTGAAGAAGAGTCAAGTGAAACAAGAGGAGAAAAAATGGAGGTATTTGAATGTCCATTAAATTTGATGAAGAACTTGTTGAAGAAGATCTCTTATTGAAAGAAGAGATGAGAAAAATAGACATTTAATTTAAAGGAGAGATTCTCATGTAAAAGGATAAGGAAGAAGAAAACAGGGAAATTGCAACAGTAGTGAGTCATTTGGAGGACATGAAGATAATGATGTAAATAGGTGGTGAAGATGAGATAGTTGTAGTTGAATATGTAATTCCAGCAATAGGTGAAGAAGATGAGGTAAATTTTGATATTTCAAAATCTTACAATTTTGAAGTATATGGTGATTTGCATCAATCTAATTTGAAGAGAATAAAGGAATAAAACTCAAAAGAGCTGAAAGTTATTGTGCAACAATATATCAATGAAAGTATTGAAATACAAAAAGGAGAGTTTGAAGGAGTGGTAAGTTTCAATGAGGAGATGATGGAAACATTTGATTTTCATAATATTAATATGGATGTGTATATAGGAATAGTGGTGAGTAAGGAATTCAAAGAAGAATTTTGGTCGAGGTGGAAGGATTATGGTGAGCTAACTCCCTCAAAAAAGGAAAATGAAGGAGGAAGTTTGTGGAGGTGGATGGGTTATGATGGGTTGAATCCCATGAGAGGAAGGCACAATTGTAGAATAAGTTTGGTTCATGATGGAATAAATTCCATGAAGAGAAGTAAATATGAAAGACATATTTGGTAGAGGAATATGGATAATATTCCAGCCAAGTGTTGGAAAAGAAGGAAGAATTTTTTTTGCAGGGTACCTATCTTAGCATTGGAGTATGCTACAAGTTTCTCACAACTAGAAAGGGTATTCCTACTACTCAGCTCCATTTTGCAAGATATTCTCACAAACTTTTAACTTGGTGTGTCTGATACAAGAGCATCTGGGTCCATAGGTGATCTTGCATCGCTCAAAAATATTTTAATTTGTAATTTTTTAATTTTGGATTGTTTTGGTGGTTTCAAGCATCTCTCGGCATTAGAAAGTCTCTTATGTGGTTAGAATTACAATATTTGAATTTTCACCAAATCATTGTTTTAAGACTTTGCAAAAGCAACTTTATGGAAATTTTAAATTTTATAAATTTATAAAGGTTGGAGAAAAATACTTTTGAGGGAAGCATCATAATGTTATACTAATTATTTTGGCTAATTTTAAAGAAAAAACAGAGATTTTGGGAAAACATTACATCAAAAGTCACCTTCCAACATCAAATTATGTACTTCTGAAGCACCAATTTGATAAAATTATTTTGGCATGATAGTATAGAGTTTGTGGAAATTAAATTATTGGATTTTATTCATTTATGTTTCATATTTCCATTGCATAAAGAAGCTGGGGCATTTGAATTTGAAATTGGGAGAAAAACATATATTTAGGAGCCCAAAAAGGTGTTTAATCAACAAGCTTTACTTTGTTTGTGTTTACTAAGCTGGAGGTTATTTATTTTCTGGTTTAAATAAATTTTAGATACATCCTTTCATAATGGAAATTGAAGAAAAATGAAAAGGAAAATAACATAATTGAAGAAATTGGAGGCCATGTAGAAGGAGAAAGGAGAAAATTCATAAGAAGGTTAAAAGAAGACAACACACAATATCAGACAAAGAGACTAAGAATAGATAAAGATGAAAGGAGGCAACATTGATTAGAAGAGAAGAGAGAATAGTTTTCTAGAAATTAAGGGCAACAATTTGAAGAGGGATCTCTTCCCATGTTTGTAACATTGTAGCAAATTTTTTAGTAAGTTTTTGATGTAATTGTTTTACAAGTTTATTATCAATAAAATGAATTTTCCACCATTGTTCCTGTACAATTTTAAATTTTTCACTAATTGAAAAATTGAATTGTTGAATTAAGATTGTGTTGGTTGCAAGTTTTTGCAGTCTAATAAGACCCTCAAAATTTTTTTTGCACCATTTTATGATCTTCATGCTCATCAAATGGTGTAAAAAGATAAAATATGCCTATAATCAACTTCATACATTGAAAAAAAGATACTTTGACCCTTTAATATAATTTAATGCCTAATTTAGTGGGAAAATGATTTTACTATAAAGCTACAAAATATGACATTAGTAGTTGGATATACTTGGTATTTGACTAACAATTGCTACAAGAATGACATTAGATTGATCACAGAATAGACAAGTTACCTAATTAGTCTTCAAAATGATAAGAAATTCAAATAAAATATAATGAATCTAGAAAATGGTTATACATGATAGATCTACCAATCCACATAGTAGTCTCAACAATTGAGGACAAATTTTTCAAATCCCTAAATTAACAAAACCATCGATTTATATATCACCTTCACCATTTCATGATAGATTCACTTGAACTCATTGCCTAGTTTGCAAAAAGAAAAGTTTCCAAAGTGTGATCACATTCACCGATGTACAAAGCGTTATCACTAATCCAAAGGTATTCATCATTTTACACCTACAAGAGGTGAACCTTAAATATCCAAAAAAAAATTAGTTGGTCCTCATGCCATTGGTCCCATTGGGCATGCTAGAAATGTGTGCATGAAAATGTGTCAATATGAAAAATTAAGCTATTAAAATAAACAATACAAAAAAATAACACTCAAATTGGGCCAAGGAAATCCAAATGAGCATAAATTTTAGCAAATAAACATTATAGTAGACTTCCTATTACAATAGATTTGTTTGATTGATCAATGTTATATGTGTGCTCAATATTTCAATAGAATGTTGTCACTTTCATGAAAATGGCTAAGTTTTGGGAGGTTAATGGCTGTGATGATGGGATGCGATCAAGGGCCAATATTTCTTGAATTGTCTCAAGCAAGGAGATTGTGCCAAGTGGTATAAGGAGAGGAGGTGAGATGACATGTGGTAGATGAAGGTATTACATGAGAGATTTTCCATAAAGGCAACCTTTTCCCTCTTCACTCAAAGAGGAAAGCTAAAGAATTTAAAAAAAACTAAAGAATTTAAAAAAATTCATTTATAACTTTGAGGAAAAGACCCATTTGTTCAAGTACATGGGGTTTAAAAAAAAAGGTGAGAGGACAAGGTGGGTGGGATGGCAATTTGGAGAGGTTTGACCCCACTTAATCAAATACTTTTGTGCACATTATTAAGGGGGGGATTAGAAGAGTAATAGGGATTTAATGAAAAATGATGGAGGATGGGACATGTGAGAGAGAAAATAGAATTACATAAAAAAAAATTATTTAATTCTTGGAAGGAAAGGGATTGGATGAAGGTAGGGATAGATAAATACATAAATTTAATTATTTACCTTAGATTAGGACTTACTTGGGTGATATGATGAATTTATTTAGGATACAAATCATGATAGTTGAGTATTAATTAAATTACAAGAATATTATTTAATTAATATAGGGATCAAAAGTAAGATGAGTTAGGGTAAGGTGACCAAATGTAATGATAAATTTTAGGTGTCTATACAAGTGCAACCTTTGTATCCATATTACTTCCTTACCTATATGAGTAGCTACCATTTACTCTTCCTCTATGTAGCTATTACCTATATTTTTCTCCTCCAAAAATCTTGAATATATATTTGAAAGTAGATCTTTTACAATCAACATCTCTAGGCCAATAAAAATCCTTAAATCCTTGCAAACTTTGTTTAACTTTTACCTTCTATTCACTTGTAACAAATTACACATTTTAGGTACCACATAGATATTTGAAAATTATTTTCACAATAGTTTGATATTCCTTACCTAGTTTGATCATATATCTACTCACAACTTTTATTACATTTTCAATACTAGGTGTAGTACATATAATTATAGAGATGAAGATACCAAAAACAATAGAATATGGTTTAGGACATATTTTCTTAATTTCTTCTTCTATATTAAGAAACTATTCAATAAATAATTTGTGTTATGAGTAAATGGAGTACTCATGTTTATTGTCTTGCATCATAAATATTAAATAGAAGAAAACCACTTCAACATATTTTTTTTATGTAGATATATTTTGATAAAATAATATTTTTTAATTTCTATCCAAAATAAAATTTGCAACACCAAGATCTTTCATGCAAATTATGAAGATAACTTAGATTTAATCAAATTGATCTCATTGTCATTTTTTTACCAATTAATATCATGACATCAACATACAACATTAAATATTCACCTATCTATTTGAAATATACACATATATCAACTTTATTGTTTAACCCAAGTCTCATATCAATTTTTTTATTCCACATCCTTAATGATTGCTTCAAACCATTAAGATATTTTTCAACTTACATGCAAAGCTCTTAATTTTAATCTTATAATATTTGGCTATGTTATGTAAATTTCTTCCTCAAGCTCACTAGACAAAAATATTGTCTATAAATCAACCTTTTCAATTTCAAGGAAAAAGTAGTAATGCTAGTTAATAAAAAAATTAATTAAAGTTTTTTTTGCAATATAGGAGAGAAAAATTCCCCAAAGTTAATTCCCTCTATAATCCCTTTGCTACTAATCAATCTTCATACTTCTTTATTTTTCCTTCCACATTATAATTACTTATAAATAACCATTTTAAATCAGTTTTTTTTCTTCTATGAAGAATTTAATGCCACAAGTTAATTTTGTATCTAAGAACTCCATTTGTTTCCTCCACTGCCTACACCCTAGACTCCTTTTTATTTGATCTAAGTGATTGCTTAATAGTCTTAGAAGCTTCATCAATAATAGATAAAGTTCATAAAAGAGATGCAAAATAAAAATCAAGATAGTTGAGTATTAATTAAATAACAAGAATATTATTTAATTAATATAAGGATCAAAAGTAAGATGAGTTAGGATAAGATGACCAAATATAATGGTAAATTTTAGGTGTCTAGATATAAGTGGAACCTTTGTATCCATATTACTTTCTTACCTATATGAGTAGCTACCATTTACTCTACCTCTATGTCATTATTACCTATCTTTTATCCTCCAAAAATATTGAATACATATTTCAAAAGTAGATCTTTGACAATCAACATCTCTAACCCAATCAAAATCCATAAATCCTTGCAAATTTTGTTTAACTTTTACTTTATATTCACTAGTAATGGATTACACATTTTAGGTACTCCATAGGTATTTGAAAATTATTTTCACAATAGTCTAATGTTCCTTACCTATTTTGGGCATATATCTACTCACAACTTTTATTACATTTGCAATAGGAGGTGTAGTACATATTGGATTATACACATGAAGATGCCAAAAACAATAGAATAAGGTTTGAGACATATTTTCTCAACTTCTTCTACATTAAGACACTATTCAATAAATAATTTTTGTTATGAGTAAATGAAGTACTCATATGTTTATTGTCTTGTATCATAAATATTAGTTAAAATAAAACCACTTCAACATATTTTGTTAACATAATAATTTATAATTTATGCCCAAAATAAAATTTGCAACACCAAGATCTGTCATGCAAGTTATGAAGATAACTCGGATTTAATCAAATTGATCTCATTGTCATGTTATTACCAGTTAATATCATGGCATCAACATATAACATTAAATATTCACCTATTTATTTGAAATATACACATATATCAACTTTGTTATTATCTAACCCAAGTCTCATATCAGTTTTTTTATTCCACATTCTTAATGATTGCTTCAAACCATTAATATATTTTTTAGCTTACATGCAAAGTTCTTAATTTTCACCTTATAAATTTTTGCGTATGTTGTGTAAATTTCTTCCTCAAGCTCACGAGACAAAAATATTGTCTATAAATCAACCTATTCAATTTCAAGACAAAAGTAGTAATGATAGTTAACAAAAAATTAATTAATTTTTTTTTTGCAATTTAGGGGAGAAAAATTCTCCAAAGCTAATTCCCTCTATAATCCCTTCGCTACCAATTGAGCTTTATACTTCTCTATTTTTCCTTCCACGTTATACATACTTATAAATAACCATTTTAAATCAATTGGTTTTCTTCTATGAAGAATTTAATGTCACAAGTTAATTTTGTATCTAAGAACTCCATTTCTTTCCTCCATTGTCTCCACCCTAGACTCCTTTTCATTTGATCTAAGTGCTTGATTAATAGTCTCAGACGCTTCATCAATAATAGATAAAGTTCATAAAAGAGATGCAAAATGAAAATCAAGATCTTTATATCTCTTTGGTTTTCTTCTCAACCAATCTAATCTCCTTGAAGTTAGAATTTTAGATTCTATATCCTCTAAATTTATATCATTTGCTTTTGCATTTCCTAATTCCAAATTATTTTCTATCAACTCATTCTTTGATTCATCATGTGCAATTGTTTCTAATTTTGTAATAGATCTACCCTCTTTTGTTTCTACATGAACTCTTAAATGCTCTTCTATAATTTATTTTCTATTATAAAATCATCTTTATTTCACTAAAAATGACTTTACGATTTAGGGAAATAACACTTTGGATATGTGTCGGGGTGTGACGCAAAGCGAAAGTTAGGTGAGTAATTATGGATATGAGGCAAGGGAGTGGGGCAAAATGATGTGTTTTCTCGTGAAAAAAAAGGATCTATTCTATAGATAAGAAAAACATCCAACAATCGTAATCGACATTATTTTATTGTATTCTATTTTTTAGACATACACTTTGTAGACTTATAATCTAACCTAGTACTTTATCCATTGGTGAAGGCTCCAATCCAATTGATGTTGTAAATATATTAATTGATGTTGTAGATATATTAGTACCCCCAAATCTCATTCAAATCTCACATCGTTCCACATCCATTATTCATTGTTGGCCAACAAACAACCGCTAAAATTGAGTGAATGCTATTGAATAAACTCGACCACACTTGTCTTTTCACCTTTAATAATTTTCAGGCAAATTAGCAAATTGAAACCTTCCCGAGTTTGTCACGGAAAAAGTTAATGAAGTATTATAACAACGAGTAATTTTGGAGGCTTTGTCGTCGTACACTTTTTCTTCATTCCTTACCGACGTCTCATTAATTTCACTTTTTTTATTTATTATGATTGTAATGTATGCAAGTGTCATGTGGTTAGTACATGTCTTTAGTTTGTCATGTGGTTAGTACCTCCCTTTAATTTGTTATTGTAATTTATTTAATTGAATGAACATATATTAATTTAAGAAAATTAATTATAAATTATTTAATTATTTAAAATTATTTTTACATTTAAGATTAAATATAATAAATTGTTATAATAAATGTTTTTAAGATGTTTCAGTTAATTTTTTATTTTGATTGGATTATAAAATAAAGATTAAAATTTCTTATGGTAGAATTTTTATAAACTTTTTTTTTTTTGAAACAATGCATTACAAGAAAGAAGTTATCAATAGGTAGTTGGAAAAAGAGTACAAGAGTTGAAAAACAACTTTACAATAGTTGAGCATGAAGCTAAAATAGCAACACAAATGAAAAAACACAGTCAAAGAGGCTACCAAAACAAAATTACATGAGAAGCAAAATAGTATTACATTGGTTGAACTTATTTTGTAGTTGAAACTTCAAGACTTGTTCCTTAACTTGTTGCAACTGATCTACAACTTTGGAATTCTTCTTACACAAAAATTGGAGCTATGAAAACATGAAAACCACCTGAAGACATATATCAAAGAAAAGTCTTAGAGTGCCAGCTACCTGATGAAAATTGTTAGAAAAAATAGCAGCACATCTATTCTTCCATATATGCTTTAAAATAACTTGTCTAATAGAATCAACAATCACTTCATTTTGCATACCAAAAACCAAAATAACTTCTTTCCAATTAAAATCATGATTAAAGATCACAAGGAAGTCACTAAACACAACTAACCACTATTTCTTGACATGTATACAATCCCAAAATATATGTTTCATATTTTCATCATGTTGGCTAAAAGGACACTTGGCTGGTTGAACCATTATGCATCTCAACCTATCCCCAAAAGAAAGCTTGCAATGTAGAATTTTCTAAGCCACCTCTTGAGAATCAAAATCAACTTTAAATCTCCATATTTGAGCACTCATTTTGGACCAAATTTTAGAACTTAATCTGCATTTCCACTTTTGGTTTAGATGAGGAGTAAGAGGCCAGCTAGGAAGGATAGCTAAATAGACCTTCTTTAGAGGAAAATGATTAAAAAGTCTGTAGGACAACCATTTCCAATCTTTGAAAAAAATACACATCATATGAGTGCAAATTTTCATAGAAAGATCGATAGGAATTAATGATTGAATAAAAATCAAGAAATGCTTGTACTTATTACTCAACCCAAACTATTCCTTAATACTCGTCCAAGGAACGCAATAAAATTTATTAAAGTTCCAAATATCTTTAAATTGATGTTCATCCATTTTTTGAAAAGATAATGAGCTTGTCTTGGAAAGTCGATAGTGAGTGGTTGATCATGATAGTTTATCAATTTATTCCACCATATTCAAGATGAAGAAAAACTAAAATGATGCTACAATGAAGAACCATTCTTTTTTTTTAAAATACAAATCTTTGCCACCTTTTCCAGATTACTTAAAGAAGAAATGTCACCCTGATTTAAAAAAAGGAGACATCAAAATTTTATTTAACCAATTAAAAATTTTTGCCACTTCTTTCTAACTATCGTTGTCATGATATGATGACAAACCAAAATTTTCCATGGCTCATCTCCATTGGTATCTCTAATGATCCATTTAGCAACAAGACATGTTCCTTGGGTTTTAGGATATATAAGGCCAAGGCCTCCTTTACATCATGGTTGAATGAATTGAAGCCAAGAAGAAGCAACAAATCTGACATTACCATCCCATTTTGACCACAAGAATTTTTGAATACTTTTGTTTAAATCCTCATAACCTTGTTTGGAACACATCCAACAAGAAGAGTAGTAAACATGGGTAGCAATGAGAATTCTATTAGGAACTTGAATTTTACCAACAAGGGGGAGGAATTTGTTGTCCCAATTAAACAAATTATTCTTAATTCTATTTAAAATCCAACCCCACATAGCAGATAGAGAAAACCCCAACCCAAAGGGAATGCCCAAATATCTAGCTATTTCCCCATGTTTGATTTATTTTTAATCTTTAGGAATCTAGTGAGGGATAGAACCAAATTGACACATCATAAATTGTGTCTTTTTATAAACTTAGATTTAACCAAATACAATATTAAAAAGTATCAAGGAGAGTGTGATTTAAATATTTGCATAAGGAGAGGAGTTACATTCAAATTCTAAATTCATTTGCATATTGTGTCATTTTTTTATTACTTGGAGAAAGTGATCAACATAATGCATAATCATGTACAAAATATGTTAAATTTAAAAATAAACGTAATATGATTTGGATAGATAATGTTTATACTAGTGATATTTTATTAAAAATATCTATACTTTAAAACATGAAGCACAAACTTGATAGTTGGTTGCTAGATGAAAAAATAATAAGTATGCAAACAAACATCTAATTGAATGAATTTGGTAGTAAAATGAAATATAAAAAAATAATTTAAAGCATTGAAATATGAGTTTTGAATTCTCAAATAAAATACACAAGCTTCTAATAGTATATTTTTCACATTTCTTAATAACCTAAGAACTCATAAAGTCTTCAATCTTCTAATTGAACTTTGTACTATAATCTTTCTAGTTTTATGTAAAAATATAATAGTGCATTGTGATTTGGTTTTTGTATTTACTTTTTTAATTGAAATTTAAGAGATTAATTTAAGTGAAATATTTGAAGTCACCTAAATTTATGTTCAAAAAATTGAATTTTTTAGCTAGTAAAAATGTCAATAATTAATTTTTTGATTTAAAAAAAAAAATCTAGTCTACATGTTCTCTTTATAAAATGGAGAGAAAATACAAGCCATATTCTAATAAATATGTGAAAATCTATGGAGTAACCCACCGTAATCCTCTAAAATTTGCAATCTAATGTGCTAAAATTTTCTAAGAATACTCCCCAAAAACAAAATCCAATGAGAACCATGTTTTCCAACTCCGTAACTTGAGCCATCTTCATATTTTTACCCAAGAAAAACTTGACCCTATTTTGTATTTCTTAATATATTTGTTATCATTATTTTCAAATTTCCCTTTGGAATATGCTAAATGTATCTCAAATATCATATATAAGGGATCTAAGAGGAAGGATGATAAACCATGACCATGGTAGGAGAGGTGGCATGGGGAGTAGATCAAGGGATGAAATTAGGTTTGGAATAGGTGTAATGGCCCAAGACAACACAAAACAACAATTAAGATGTGAGGACATGTCACACTTGCACAACGATGACACATAAGTGTCATTTTAAACATAACAACATAATGTAAATACCAGGATGAATGACCTAACCATTACTAGAAGAAAGGTGGCAACAATGGAAGACTTACCAATCATGGGAAAACCACCACACTGAAACTACGAAAGGGGAAACAACATCCAAATGATGATTAACTACTAACCTATGACCATGTTTTATTTCAACCTAATGGAAGGGTAGGATGAGGGAATCATCACACTTGAATCCACACCAAGAAACACTTAGAAAATATCAAAAAACTCATGGAAATTGACATAGACAATAGAACAAATAGGAGCTAAATCAAATCTACTAGACGATGCAACCATCAATTTATGAAATAATGAGTAGGATGAGGGCATATTCAGCTCCAATAAATTAAATAAAAAACTAAAAATACCTAAATACCAAGGAAAATATTCAAAGGAGGTTTCCTTACTAGGAGCTATAATCCCTCCACCAACTAGACAACATGTTGCTTCCAAGAAATGACACACTTACCAAGATAATTAGGTGACATAAAGCTTGGCATATGAAACTTACAAATAAAATGAAAACATAGGAAGAATATTTAGGCCAAGGGGAACAACTTTCATATTAAAATATTCCTCGATAAATGACCAAAAAACCAAATAGAAAATGAAATAATGAAACTATGGCACTAGAGGACACTAGTGCCTAGAGAAGACACTAGAACCCAAAGAGCATTAATCCTCAAGTGTAAAATTCTATTACTATAATCATTTGCTAATGTTGGAGTCCCTATTATGTGTTGTAGTCCTTCCTTAGTGATGTAGTCCTGGTTCTAGTGCTATTGTTCTAAACAATAGCAAACCTAGGTGTATTTGTTTTTCTTATGCTAAGATAAACCCTTAGGAATTGCAAGTAAGGATCCCCAATAAAAAAATGGACTCTAAAGCTATGAAAACTATCAAGGGACCAACAAGTTCATAGAAATATGATCTCATCTCACACTAGCCCATGAAGGAGATTCTTCCAAGGGCTAGAGAGACTATTAGATGCTTAAAAACAAGGCCAATGACACTAGAGGTGAAAGGGGAAAGGTTTCATACACATCTCAACCCCACCAAGACCACTGAAAGAACCCTATATAGCCTCTTAATGAGGCAGTTCTCACCAATCCACTATCCCAAACATAGGAGACACCTAACATAAGAATCAAAATAGAAATTGGGTGTTTTCTAACACTTTAAGTTCATTTTAAACCGAAATACAAATAAACATAAGGCAATAAAACCATGCCAGGAAATAAATATGACCACGGTGAAGAGTATAAGTCAACTATGGCCTTTTTAAATGGTGGTAAAGTGTATCTAAATATTATGGACGAAAAAATTGAATTTTCAAGGAGCGGATAGTGAAAAGCTAGGAATCAAAAAGAGAAAATCATTCAAGTTTTGGATGAAAATTTTGGTCCTAACATGACTATGGCCATATGACTAGGGGCCAATAGATGCAGGGGTGACTCTGACATACATAGCCTAGTTTAGATCTCCTTTGAGGTTGACAGTTTCTGGGGTAGCGCTTCCGCGATGGAGGTTGAGAGGTAGATCAGTTTGTAGAGGCAGAGGACATGGTAGAGGACAAGGAAGAGGAAGAGGTGGACCACCTCCTCATCAAACACCTCCTAGGGATCTAGCACAATAGTCACCTCCTTGAGTAGGGGAGTAGGATGATCAGTCGAGGGATGGGGGTAGAGCAGTCCCACAGCAACAACCAACAACATAGTCAGACCACAAAGATGCACTGATGCGATAATTACAGGGTCAAATTTAGGTCTTGAAAGTAGAGAGAGATCAGGCTAGGTAGCAGGTTGCAGCAGTTACTACTGAGAGGGACTAGGAATGATCTGAGAGGGATCAAGAGATTGGTTGGTGAAGGCAGCTAGAGAGCACAACTTCCTCATCCTAGGGTTGGTTAGTTTCTTTACACGCTTATAGAGATGTGGTCAGCGAGGCCGAGTACTACCGACAACATTATAGATTAGTAGTGTTGGCGCTAGGGTGGGTGCCAAACTTCTCTTAGCATAAAGGGATGAGGCCCCTAGAGGATCACAATGCGAGGTAGGTGGGAGGGGGAAGCAATCAATAGGGCTAGCCCTTTGATCACAAACAATTACCATTTTTTATTTATGGGCCTCGATTACTTGCCCCTTTTTGTACTATATATGTTGATTACATAATTGATTCGATTTTGTATCATGACAATATGTTCCTTGATGATATATATGAGATGATTTACCTTTATGAAATGTCTTGCAGTGTATGCTATGCATTTATTAATTTCCTATATGCTATGAGATGTTTATATTTCTTATGCTCATGCGATATGATGTATGTTTCTAATGGATGTGCTTCTTTTTGTATCTTTTTCATGCATTTTTAATGATGATCCTATGAATTTAATGTATGCTAATAATGGCGTATTGATGTGAAAATGGTAATGGATGCTAATGATTATGTATAATGTAATGATTTCTTAAGATGCTTAGAATAACAAATTTATAGTATTCCTCGTAACTTAAGATAATGATATGATGCAATATGATTTTTATCCTAATGATCTGGTGGATGAAAAGTGTATGCATTGGTGATACTTCGATTATTGTCACAATACCATGTTAGTATGGAAAGAAAATAGAAGAATTTAGAATCAAAGAGTTAGTTAGGATGATGGTGATTTTCTTACCAGGAGTCAAGATTTTCAAAGGGTCAATTACGTTATGTTTGATAACACACCTAGGTATGATGCATCAAGGTATTAAGAATCAAGATGGCGTTGTACCAAGTGTGATGGAATTTGACTTGTAAATTAGATAGGAGTATTCTTGTTCACATTTAGCATGCATACTTCATTCAGGGTGTAGTTTAGACATTCTAAACATCTCGGGCCAAAACATTGGAAAGAAAGCTTTCCTATGTGGTCAACAAGACATCTAAAACATCCTCTCCACAAACCAAACAAAGTACATATGACTAAGTTATTTTACAAGTGTATCCCACAAGCACAATAGATAAAAGAGACAATGATTTTTTCCCCATTCATTTTTCTCTAAACCTATTTTGTTTAGGCATCATCAAGAGGTACTTGGAATGAGCACAAAATAAGATAAGCCAAGAAAAGACCAAACAAAGAAAAACAACAAGCTAATGTTCTTCATATCGCTAGGGAAGACTAAACTATTTTGGGGTACCTAATGCTTATTGTGAACTCCTAAACCTGCAATTGCACAACAACAACAAAAAAATTAGTGTGTTAGATCAAATGAAAACAAGAATGAAGGACTCCCCATGAAATCCATTTGCTAATAACTTAAACTAGGAAAATGAAGAACAACTAAATAAATGAAGATAAATCCTAATTAAGTGAGCAAACTATTGATCCCATGGGGGAATTGGATCCAATTGAATGTTGAAATTGGACCTTTCCCAACTCCTAAGTTGCATTGTGGATGATTGTAGATTGATCAAATCACCATGATGAGATTTGAGCATAACCTAGCTATTAAAATGATGAAGTATGGAGTGATGTACACAAAATTGGCTCTCAATGTTAAGAGAGTAACTTTGCATGAAATTGTGGATGAAGAATGAGGAGAGAAGCCTCCAATTTATAGACTTGAATTTGGAAGAAAGGGCAAGATTTTCGAAATGTGGGACTAACTTTCACCCAATGGTTGAATGCCACTTGTCACCATGTGAATGGTTGATGGTTGTGCACATTTTGGCCAAAGTGCTAATAAATGCAATTAGTTTGAATTTGAAATTTGTGAAATGACTTGTTGAAGAGGGAAGGAAAATGAGGTTAATGTCACTTGGTTAAATGCAAAGGACATGTAAGAGATCTTAAATGCCTTGTTGGAAGGACCAAGCCCACTTGGAATTTTTGACTTCAAACTTGAGGGAATATTCCCTTTTGATGCCATGTGAGGGAAAATAGAGATTTAATAAATGAATTAAATCTATTTTCATGTGCAAGTTTCATTCTCTAGAGGATTTTAGTGAGAGGTATTAACTTAATCAAGATTTTGATTAATTTAATAATAGATTAGATGATTTGACAATTTTGACTTAAATTGATGAATTGATTTAAATCATAATTGAGAGGAAATGATTAATTATATAAATGATTTTGATTTATTTAACTAAGTGAGAAAATGTTAGATTAAATCAAATAGGGTTTAATTTATTTAATTTAATAAGAGGAATTTAGAGACTTTAATTAAATAAAATGATTTATTTAATCAAACACAGATATAAGGTTAATTTAATTAAATTGATTAATTTAATTAATTGAGGAGAAAGACTTAATCAAATAAATAATGATTTATTAAATTAAGAGATAGAATATGATGAAATATTGAGAGTATGATTTAGGAGGAAATGTTGTTAGTAATCAGGATCTAGTGTGTCAGATCGTGTTGTACATTTTCCATGTCTACATTTTTCCCCTCTTTGAAGCAATGTACTTGTTGCATTGATTCAAAGAATAAACTATTGTGATCAAAATTTTAAAAAAATCATTTTTTTCTAGATGCTTTTTAGATGCCCCACTGTTGCCCCAACAGAAGGATTACACTGGTATACTGCCTCCTCGAGAGATCGAGGGAAAATGTATGATTTTCTGATCGAGATAGTGATAAAATGCGAGAGGAGTGATTTTGTTGATCAAAGGACGAAAGATAATTATTTGATGTAGAGAATTTTGATGATGTGTAGACAGTCATCGACCATGGGTAACTTCGTGTATATTTTGATAAAACACACCAATTTTAGATAGAAATGTTAGTAAAGATAGAAGAATAAGATGGATGGAAGGAGGATCCAACAAGCCTACACTACGATGATGATGATGATTTGCTTACCAGGAGTCGGGATTCTCAAAGGGCCAATTACTTTATGTTTGATAACACACATAGGTATGATGCATCAAGTTATACAGGACCAGGATGGCATTGTACCTAGTGTGATGGAATTTGAATCGACAATCAGATAGGAGTATTCTTGTTCACACTTAACATAGATAAACCTTGCTAGGATGGGCCTAACAAAGAAAGTATTCGCCAAGTTATTTTACAAAAATATCCAACAAGAACAGTAGATAAAAAAGATAATGATCAATGCCCCATTCCTTTCTCTCTAAACCTATTTTGTTTGGGCATCATCGAGAGGTCCTTGGAATGAGCACAAAATAAGATAAGTCAAAAAGACAAAATAAAGTAAACAAACAAGCTAATGTTCTTCATACCGCTAGCCAAGGCTAAACTACTAGGGGTACCTAATGCTTATGTCCATCGTGGGAGGGATTCATCCTAGGACATGTTGTGATCAGGGTTTTGATGGGACTGATTGGGTGATAAGCTATTGATACTCTGAGTTGATCAAATTTATGACTTACGGATCTAGACTTGAGACTTTGACAATTTAGGTGTTCACTTTTGAACCTGCTAGACTTGCTTATGATTGACTCACCAAAGAATGAAGGTGATGATTGATTTTATTATGAGTGATGATAATCACGGGTGAAAGTGAGATGAAATGGATGCACCATTTTGGATTTTTCAGATATTTTGACACTATTTTGGTATTTTGAAATGTTTTACAAATTTTTTTGGTATTTTGTGTCTCGGGGGCCGATCAAGGATGGCCTTGTCTACGTTCCAACTTAGAGATGACGTAGTTCAAATAATAATTGACTTGATTGTTGATGAGATAAATGGGCAAACAGATTGCCATTGTGACAAACACCTAAAGGACTAACCTAGATGTCTCAAGGGATGACCAAAGATCAACCTTGCCTATGTTTAAGCTCAGAGACGACATAGTTTAGTTGACAAGGTGGAAGACTGACAAGACTCGATGATGAAAATTTTGAAGATTTTTCAAGATTTTTGACATGTTTTGGATTTTGAATGATTAATTTTTTGAATGTTTTTGGATTTTTTATTTTTAGGAAGGTCATGAGAATATACATGAATCAGATCCAATGCAAATATAGAAACATGCCCCCAGTGTGGTGCGATAGACTACTTTGGTGAAGGCAGGACAAACTGATCTTAGGAATATGCCAAGTAGTACTATGGTGGAATATGATATGGACATCAACTTAGGTTATGGTATAGATGCGATCGGATGGGTGGGTGGATGATTAATGAAATGCGATGGAAAGGATGAGTTATTCATGCAAATCATGGTAGATGAGGAGTGTTTTATTTACACTTGATGCCTGTTTGCTAGGTTTTCACCAAAGTACTTCTCCAAAGCATCACCAAAGTGGTTTTCACTAGAGGATGATTTTTTCTTTACTGTTTTCAATCCTTTATTTTTTATTTTTTTGGATTTTTGCATTTTTTCATTTTTTTTGTTGTTGCCAAGATGCCTATTTGCTAGGTTTTCATCAAGGTAACCATTTTTTCAGGACTTTTTCTGATTGTTTTTGTATTTTTTGGTTCTATACCTTGCAAGTTCTTAGGCATAATCTTTTTTAAGGTGAGAGTTGTTCAGAGGCTCCTGCAGAGGCTCGCCTTCTGGTGTTGCTAATTGACATGCTCTTGATTTATAGCTAACTATGATGATGAAAGGTCCCAGCCAGTTGGGCTTGAATTTTCCTTTGCTCTCTAGATTTTACACATTCTTTTGGTTCTCTTTTATCACAAGTTCACCAACTTGGAAGGTATGTTGCCTGATCTTCTTGTTGTAGCTCCGTTTCAGGAAATTCTGGTAGACCTGTAGATAATTTAGGATGTCCATGCACTGTTCATCCAGTAACTCCAGCTCATTCAGTCTTGTAACCCTATATTTCTCATCTGTGATGAGGTTTTACAAAGATATTCTCAAGGATGAGAGCTCGATCTCAATTGGGAGTATGGCTTCTGATCCGTAGACCACGAAAAAAGGGGTGGCACCTGTTGGCATGCAGATGTTGGTGTGGTAGGCCCATAAGGCAGGATTTAGCTGTAGGTGTCAGTCACGACTAGAGTCATTGACTATTTTCTTAAGGATTTTCAGAATGGTTTTGTTGGTAGCTTCTACTTGGCCATTGCCTTGTGAGTAATATGGGGTGGAAAAGCAATGTTGGATTTTGAATTTTTCGCATAAGTCACAAACATCTTGATTCTTTAAAGGTGTCCCATTATTAGAGATAATGGATTGAGGGACGCCATATCGAAAAATAAGGTAGTTCAAGATGAACTTGGATATCTTCTTTCCAGTGATGTAGGTCATGAAAATTGCTTCGAACCATTTTGTAAAATATTCTGTGGTGGTGATGATGAACTTGTGGCCATTGGATGAGGTGGGTGAAATTTTACCTATGAGATCAAGCCCCCATTGTGAAAAGGGCAAAGGTGTAACAATAGGACGTAATTCTTGAGTTGGTGCATGAATGAGATCTCCATGTTGTTGGCACTATAGATACCTTCTAACAAAATCACACGTTTCTCTTTCCATTGTTGGCCAATAGTATTTGGTTTTTAGTAACTTCTTGGCCAGGGTCATACCACTTGAGTGTGAACCACAAGTGCCATTGTGTACCTCAGTCGAAGCATTCAGGGCTTCCTCAGGTTTTAAGCAATGTAGTAGGGTTCTATCAATGCTCGTATGGAAAAGGGCTCCCCTAGGATGACAAATTGTAAGGATCTTTGGAAAAAGGTTCACTTGAGGTTTGGGGTAATGTCAGCTAGGAGGACTCCTTATCTCAGATATGTGTAGATTTCATGGTACCAAAGATCACTAGGACAAATGATTTCGCATGCATATTCTGACTCTGGTACCTTGAAAGTGGGTATGAGAAGCTTCTCTACCAGGAATTCATGTTTTGAGACATTGTGAGGGATATCTAGCAAGGATCCAATCATGGCCATGGCATGAACTACTCTGTTGTTTTCCCTCGATATTTTCTCAAAAGTGATATCAATAAAACATTCTTTGAGGCTTTCTACCACCTTCTTGTATGGTGTAGGCTTATCATTCTTAGTTTGGTATTCAATGTTGACTTGGTTAATGATAAGCTATGAATCTCCATAGACCTTTAATGCCATGATTTGCCACTGTGCTGCAATTTTGAGACCTATGGTTAAAGCCTCATACTCTGCACTGTTTTTGTATAGGGGAATGCCAACTTGTAAGATCTTGGTATACAATCCCCCTTGGAGGTGACTAAAAACACACCAACTCCCGATCTATGTTGTGTGTGGGAACCGTCAAAGTATAGTTTCCAATGATCATCTATACTAAGATTGAAAATGAACTCATTTGGAAACTCTGATATGAGTGGATTGTCTACGCAGATGGGAGCTTCTGCTAGTTTATCCACAATGACTTGTCCTTTTATTTCCTTTCGCTCCACATACTCAATGTCATATTCTAACAATATCATTACCCATTTAGCCATCCTTCCTGTGAGAATAGCTTTTGATAGTAGATATTTTAAGGGATGTATTTTGGCAATGAGCTTGATTTTATGTGCCAGCATGTAGTGTCAAATTTTCTGTGAAGTGAACACTACCACTAGGAAAGATTTCTCAATGAATGTGTAGTTTAATTTGTGGCCAACCATTGTCCTGCTGATGTAATAAATAGCCTTTTATGTTCCATTTTCATCATGTTGAGCTAGAAGAGCACCTAGAGCTATTGTTGTTGTTGAGATGTATAAGATCAATGGTTTTCCTACAATGGGTGGCATTAAAATAGGTGGCGTAAGTAGATATTCTTTGATTTTGTTCAATGCATGTTTTCACTTGTCGTCCCACTTGAATGCCACCCCCTTGTGGAGTAGATTTGAATACGTAATTTTTTTGTCTGCCAGTTGCGCTATGAAGCTTTAGATGGATTGGAGTCTACCCTGTAATCCTCTTAGTTGTTTCATTGTTCTTGGTGCTCCTATATCGAGGATTTATTTTACCTTTGCAAGATCCACCTCTATCCCTCTCATTGACACTATGTATCCCAGCAGTTTTCTAGATTGTACCCCAAAGACACATTTCTTTGGGTTAAGCCTGACCTTGTATTTTGAAGGGAAAAACAAGGATCAACTAGTGACCCAATAGTGTGGAATACATTCCCTTAACACTAATACAATAGAGTAGGAGAGCTTAAAACAAGTTCTAATAGCTACAAAAACTACTTGAGATGAATACAACTAGTAAAATAGATAACAAAATTAAGCATTCATAGTTGACACAACATATACGTGGGAAAACCTTTACAGGTAAAAAACCCACCACACAAAGTCAAGACAATTGTATTACAGTAACAGAAATGGTTACATACAATATATAGTCTTCTCTGATCAGCTCACACCAACACTACTTGTTATATCTCACTATTACAATGTTTTTCTAAAACATACAGTTTGAACAAAACTCTACCACTACAATATTGTACTCAACTTACTTAAGTCCTACGTTGCATTCAATTATATCAACCAAGTGCCGACCATCAGGTTCATGAATCTCTCATCCAATCACTCAATCAATTTTCCCATGTTGATATTCTCACATCAAGCCACTCAAACATTAACTTCTTTACCCAAATCTAGTCATGTCCACCACCCTGAGTCAACTTGCAATAACTATTGCTACAACTTTGGCCTTTAGCTAATTGTTGCTCTGACATTGAGCCATGTGTCGACTCGCAGTATGGCAGTGAGCTCGACCGAGCTCACCCCAAATCAACATCGAGCTCTGCCCTTCTCTCTATCATGCTACCTCTACATGGAAAAGGAAGACCCATGGTGTGGTGGTAACCACTAGCCAGATCATTGGTGGTCTTACCACGACCACTGTGGTCAGTCACTTGATTGTCTATGGTGTGGCGGTAACCACTAGCTAGGCCGCTGGTAGTCTTATCGCGACTACCACAGTCAGTCACATGAATGTTTGCAATGCAATGCTAATTGCCAGCTAGGCCACTGGTAGTCTTACCACGACCACCACGGTCAGTCACTTGACTATCCATGGTGTGACGGTAACTGCCAGTCAAGCCACTAACGGTCTTACCACGACCACCGCAGTCAGTCACTTGACTATCTGCGGTGCATCGGTAACCACCAACGAGGTCATTGGTGGTCTTACCGTAGCCACCACGGTCAGTCACTTGACTGTTTGTGGTGTGATGGTAACCACCTAGACTATTCACCATAATACCGCCAAGGCAAGAACAAATCTAGGTGTGGTATGGCAGCAAATTGTAGAAATGCTAGAATTTTACCAAGTCATTAAAACAGGGGCTTCGAGCTGGAAGTTGAGATACATTTTCTCAACAAGCTCCCACTTGGTAAACACTTCCAACTCCCTCATGAATTCAAAACATACTGTCTATCATAAGCCCCAAGGCCCTTAGATTCTACACACCATCTGAACTTATCTGTGCTAACTGTCTTCGTCAAAGCATCTGCAAAATTCTTCAAGGTGTAGACCTTTTCCAGATTTACCTTGCCATCTTCAAACATATCCCTCATGAAGTGATATTGCACATCAATGTGCTTAGTCTTGGCATGAAAGGTTGGATTCTTTGCCAAACAAATGGCACTCTAATTGTCACAGCAGATTGAAATCTGCCCAACATTAAATCCAATATCTAAACACAAATGGTTTAACCAAAAAACCTCTTTACAAGTGTAATTTTCTGCCATATATTCAGCCTCTATGATGGATAAATCAACTATAGCCTACCACTTGCTCATCCAACTAATTGCTCCACCATTAAGTATGAAAGTGTATCTACTAGTGGATCGCTTGCTATCAATGTCCCATACCCAATCTGAATCAACATACCCATGAATGCTGAGAGTCCTCTATGATGTAACCAAATTTCCATGGTAACACAATGTATAATCTTAAATCCCCTTCAAATACCTAAATACTCTCTTCACAACATCCCAATGTGATCTTCCCGGATTTACCATAAATTAGCTTAGAACTCCCACTACTTGGATAATGTCTGGTCTTGTACATACCATAACATACATCAAACTACCAACAACACTTGCATAAGGCACATTTGTCATGTCCTCCATCTTAGTAGTAGACTTTGGACAGTCTTCAACAAAAAACTTAGTTCCATGCATAATTGGAACAACAAGATGCTTGCAATCATCCATGCAAAACCTCTCTAGAACTATTTTTTCATACTTACTCTGACTGAACCAAAGCTTTCTTCTTGTTCTGTCCTTGGTTATCTCCATTCCAAGAATGTACCTATATGCACCAAGATCTTTCATTTCAAACTTTGTAGGCAACTGAGATTTAAGATCAGAAATAATAGTCTTGCTATTTCCAATGAATAAAATATCATCCACATACAAGGTAATAACAAGCACATGATTATTCTGAAATTTATAATAAATGCAATGATTATATTTTGATCTCACAAATCCAATTGACAACAAAAACATGTCAAATTTTTGGTACCACATTCTAGGAGATTATTTTAAACCATAGAGAGATTTATTCAACTTACAGACTAGATTTTTGTTTGCCTCTTTCAATAAAATGCTTAGGCTGGGACATGTAGATTTATTCTTCCAGCTCACCATGGAGAAATGTTGTCTTCACATCCATCTGCTCAATTTCAAAATCATACACAATTGCCAATGATAATAAAAAATTGATGGATGTCTACTTTGCTACAAGGGAAAAAATATCTCCATAATCAATTCCCTCAATTTGAGAAAATCCCTTTGCAAGCAACCTTGTCTTATACTTCTCAACACTTCCATCAAGGCATGTTTTCTTTTTGAATATCCACTTACAACCAATAGGCTTTCACCCTTTAGGCAGTGGTACCAAAATCCAAGTTTCATTCTTTTTCAATGAATCCATCTCTTTGTTCATGGCATCCAGCCAAGAATTTGAATCAGCCATGCTAATTGCTTCTTTAATAGTACTAGGTTCATCAGTGTTGGTAATTAAAGCATAGGCACAGTTTGAATCTAACAGTGAGAAACCATACCTATCAGGTTGGATTTTTTCTTATGTAGATCTTCTTACAAGCTGAGGTTGTTCTTCATCATCAAAACTTCTAGAGCCGCTTGAGCTCTTCATTTCTGGAGTTTGGGGAATCTCAATTGAATCCTCCTTCCTATCACTCTGATCAGTCTCAAGTTGTTGATCACTTACTGAAGGTTTTAGCTCACAAAATATTATGCTTCTACTGTACAAAACCTTCTCAGTAATAGGGTTCCAAAGCTTGTATCCTTTGACACCAACTCCATAGTCGATGAGAATACATTTGACAACCTTGTTATCCAATTTAGATATATTTTTATTTGGCACATAAACATATGCCTCACAACCAAATATGCCTCAGAGATGGATTCTTACCAGACCATGCTTCCAAAAGCATTTTATCAACAACAACAGAGCAAGGAGATTTGTTTACTAGATAACATGTTGTAGCCACAACCTCAGCCCAAAAATTCTGCTCCAGACCAACACCACTCAACATACTCATTTCCTTTTTCCATGAACATCCTGTTCAACCTTTCAGCAACTCCATTTTGTTGTGGAGTGTAAGGCATTGTCTTATGCCTTTTAATTCCATGATTGGTGCAATAAATTTCAAAATCTGCAGAACAAAATTTAATTCCATTGTCTGTCCTCAAACATTTCATTTTCCTTCCAGTTTGATTCTCTACCAACAATTTAAATTCTTTAAACCAATTGAACACTTCTGATTTAATTTTAAGAAAGTATACAAATTTTCTTCTCGAATAGTCATCAATAAAAGAAACATAGTATCAAGACTTCGATAATGAAGGAATGTTAACTAGATCAAACACATCTGAATGAACATAATCTAGTATACCAAAATATTTATGAGGACTAGAATAAAATGAAACATGGTGCTACTTTCCATAGATACAATGTTTGCAAAAATCATACTCAAGGTTACAATCATAAAACTCTTCTACAATATTTTTATTCTTCATGGTTTTTAAAATTTTCTCACCAATGTGACCAAGTTTATGATGTCATAGAATAGTTTTCTCAGCTGGGAGTTTTACCTCCATAGTATTTGTAGCTAGAGAAGTGGCTTCATCTTTCTCTATAGGTGCAACATTGCATGAATTTACAGAGGCACTGTTACAAAGAATAAGATGTGCATCTAGCTTGTACAAATTTCTAGTAGGAACACCCTTAGCCAACACCATTGCACCTCTAGCCATTTTGCATCCCTTACTTGAAAAAGAAACTTCTACACAAACATCATTTAACTTACTGACAAAAAGAAGATTTCCAGCCAAACCTAATATGTGAAGTATGCCACCAATACCTTTTGAATCTCCCGTCAGGAAACTGAATTATGACTCTTCCTTTGCCAATTATCTCCAGTGTTAAATCACTTTCCAAGTACACCTTTCCACCATCATACTTCTCATATTTAGAGAACCATTCTCTATTGGATGTCATGTGAAAAGACACACCTGAGTCAACTAGCCAGACATCATCAGATGCCTGAGTTGTCAAGGTTGCTACAATGAAAGCATCTGCATCACTTTGAGAAGATTCATCATAAGAAACATTCTTCTTCTTCTTCTTCTTCTCCTTGTAGTCCTTCTGGATATGACCAGGTTGCCCATAGTTCCAACATCTCACCTTGAAATTTTTACATGGAGACTCTGATCTCCCTGCAGATTTGGATTTTGACTTCTTGTCCTTCTTCTTGCCTTTCTCCCTTGGTCTACCTCAAACAACAAGAGCCTCTTTGGCCATCTCAGAAGACTTCCTTCACATTTCTTCAGACAAGAGCGAAAAAACCATGTCATCCATCTTGCATGTAGTGGTTGTGCTTCCAATAGCCATCACTAGATGATCCCAACTATCAAGTAACAAACACAACAAGAGCATGCAATGATCCTCCTCCTCTATCTTTACACCTACAGATGCCAGCTAAGTAACACTCATATTAAATGAGTTTATATGGTCTACAATAGATGCACCTTCTTCCATATTCAAGGAGTACAACTTCTTCCTCAGGAATAACTTATTTACCAAAGAATTTCAATGATAAATATCACCAAGATTCTTCCATAATGAAGCTACATACTGCTCCTCATGGATGTTCAGGAGTACAAAATCAGCTAGACTTGGTCTAATCAAATCTCTTGCTTTTCTATTAGCAAGATTCCAAGCTTCTTGCGTCATACTTTGTGGCTTAGTTCCAGACACTACAATCTAGAGGTCTCTATCCACAAGCAAGTCTTCTATCTTGAGTTTCCATAACTCAAAGTTACTACCATTAAACTTCTCAATCTCTACTCTACCAGATGTACTTTCCATCTCAAAGCGAAACAAGTTTTAACACAATAATACTCCCACTGAAACACTATTAGCATAAAAAATTGATCTTTCCTACAAGGATAACACAACTGGCCAGGCTCTGATACCACTTGAAGGAAAAAATAAGGATCAACTAGTGACCTAATAGTGTGGAATACATTCCCTTAACACTAATACAACAGAGAAGGAGAGCTTAAAACAAGTTCTAATAGCTATAAAAACTACTTGAGATGAATACAACCAGCATAATAGATAATAGAATTAAGCATTCACAGTTGACACAAGATATACGTGGGAAAACCTTTACAGGTAAAAAACCCACCACACAAAGTCAAGACAATTGTATTATAGTAATAGAAATGGTTACATACAATATACCATCTTCTTTGATCAGCTCACAACAACACTACTTGTTTTATCTCACTATTACTATGTTTTTTCTAAAACATACAGTTCGAACAAAACTCTACCATTGCAATACTGTACCCGACCTACGTAAGTCCTACATCGCATTCAATTCTATCAACCAAGCGTCGGCCATTAGGTTCATTAATCTATCCTCCAATCATGCAATCGATCTGCCCATGTCAATATTCCTGCATCGTGCCACTCAGGCATTAACTTCTTTACCTAAATCGGGTCATGTCCACCACCCTGAGTCAATTTGCAATAACTACTGCTATGACTTTGGCCTTTAGCCAATTATTGCTATGACATTGAGCCACGTGTCCTTCTTGCATTTGCCTATCGCTGATGACTTTCTGGTCCAATTGATCAAGCTCAGCTGACCGAGCTCCAAGCTCGTCAGAGCTCATACCATGCTATCGCAGCCTTGTTGAGTTCAACTCATGGTATGGTGGTGACCTTGACTGAGCTCTCCCCAATTCAACATTGATATATTCCTTTCTTTCTACTACACTATTGCTGCATGGAAAAGTAAGACCTGCGGTGTGGCGGTAACCACCAGCCAGGCCACTGGTGATCTTACCACAACCATCGCAGTCAGTCACTTGATTATCTGCGGTGCAGCGCTAATCGCCAGCTAGGTCATTGGTGGTCTTCCCGCGACCACCGTGGTAAGTCACTTGACTATCTGTGGTGCGGTGGTAACTACTAGCTAGGCTGTTGGCAGCCTTACTATGGCCACCGTAGTCAATCACTTGACTGTCCATGGTGTGGCAGTAATCGCCAGGACTATTCACCGTAGTACTGCCAAGGCAAGAACAAATCTAGGTGTGGTATGGTGGTAAATTGAAAAATTCTAGAATTTCACCAAGTCATTAAAATAGGGGCTTCAAGCTAGAAGTTAAGACACATTTTCTCAACATATTTTTCCAATCTGTCAAATATGTCACTTATGGTTGCTATGTGGTTTTGATTTTTTTAAAATTTTTCTAGTATGTCATCCACATAATCTTCGACTATTTTATGGATCATGTCATGGAAGATCAGTGTCATGTCTCTTTGGTGTATTGCGCCTAGATTCTTTAGCCCAAATGGCATCATATTCCAATAGTAGGTGCCCCAAGGACATGTAAATGTCGTTTTATGCTTGTCTTCTTTTGTAATCATTATTTGGTTATACCCCAAGAAGCCATCCATCAGGGATAGGATCTCATGTCTGGTTTTCATGTCCACTATCATATCAATGTTAGGTAGTGTAAAATCATCCTTAGGGCATGCTTTGTTGAGGTCTCTTAAGTTCGTGTAGATGCGGATGTCCCCATTTGGTTTTGAGGCTGGTACAAGGTTGGATACCTATTTTGGATAGTCAATCGGGCGTATGAAGCCAACATCCAGGAGTTTTTGTAAATCCACCTTTACTAGCAAGGCTATCTGGGGATGCATTTTTCTTAAATTTTGTCTAACCGGCTTAGCTCTAGGGTAAACAACTAAATAATGAACCACCACTTTTGGATCTAGACCTAGCATGTCAGCATAGGTCCATGCAAATTTTACCTTCCTTTCTTTCAAAAAAGATGCCAACAATTTTTGTTCCTTTGTTAGGAGAGACTTAGCATAGAAAGTGATTTGTGGTTTTGTCTTTGTTCCCAAGTTAACAGGATTACATTGTTTTGTCAGGACTACTGATTTCTCTTGATGTAGAGAAGTATGGGGAGATTGAATCCTTCATCCGCCGGTCCCTCAGAGAGGTTTTCACCATTGGATGCATCCCTTATTTTTACTACTCTATGGTTAGAGAGTGTCACATTGTGGTTTTCACTCAATAACTCCAAGCTTATTCTCGATATTTTTCTCTTCTGATTGAAGGACTCAATCATCTCCCCATAATATGCCTAGGTGTCTAAAGTGATGTCAAAACCTACCTTGTGATCCCCACAAGGAACTGTATCCCTTAGTCCCATGAATTCTGAGAGAGCCTCATCATTTTTGAATGAGTCTAGAATTAGCAGTCCTCCTTGGTCATGATCGATGAGTTGAGGGTATAATAATGTGATTTGGTGGATTTGTTGGTTTGACTTAGTGGGTGGGGCACTAATCATTAGTAAGGAGGAATCCTTAAAAAGAATGGGTAGTCCTATTATGGTATCATCATCATCCCTACTGGCGTAGACATTACTGACGTCAAAGGTGAAGTTGTCAAGTGGGATGCCTGTGCATACAGGTGGTATAAGGGTGGTTACCAGTACCTGAGGAAAGGACCTGACTTCCCTACTGGGAGTATCTCTACCATGTACAGTTATACCCGGGGAAGTACATCCAAGGCCAAGGTTTCACATTCTTCTTTCTGCAATAATGGGCTCCAGTCGTATATCATTGTTCCTTCCAAGGCTTTGGTTTCTATTGTAGCCCATGCCAAGAATTATTTGTAGCCCTTTGTTGGCTTCATCCATAGGTAATGTGGGTGTGGGTTCTGCATTGCGGTATATTATTCTTGAAATATCCTCCTCACCAACACTTTCCCAAATTATGTCTCCCCAATGACGAAATCCAGAGGGGTACTCCCTAAGGGTGTGGGCAGGTGTTTCGGTTGCTCGAGGTTTCCCATGTGACCTAGGAGATTGTGGTAACTCTCCTACAATAAATTAACTCCTTTTCATTATGTAGTCACTGCATCCATTGTCTTGGATCATGTTTTTTATGTCAGATATATTAAGGATGGCAAGTGTGTCTATTGCAGAAGTGGAGGTGAGGTTATTTGGGTCAATGTATGTAGTGGATGGGCATTCATCATTTTTTGGCACTTGGGGGATTTTATAAAACTTGGCTTCCAAGTTTTTGTAGTAGGTGAATGGTTCGGGATCCCCATGTATAGTGACCTCCTCATTTTGGTGCAAGAACTTGATGTATTGGTGATATGTTGAGGCTACTACTTTCATTCTATGGATCCATGGACATCCTAAGAGGATGTTATATGGTAATTTGAGGTCGAGCACCTAACAGGTAGTCTCCATGGTTGTTGGTCCCACTTGGACTGGGATTTTAATAGTGCCCTGAGACACTATTTCTTGATCATCATATGCCCTTATTGTGATACTCTTGTTCTTGTTAATAGAATCCTCGTAAATTCCCAAGTTCTTTATAATCTTGAGAGAGAAAATATTAAGGCATGCACCTCCATCCACTAGGACTCTTTTAACTTTATTTTTGTGGACCAACACTTGAAGGTGAAATGCGTGGTTGTGAGATGGCTATGGGGGGAAGTCTTAGTCAGAGAATGTAAGGAGATTTGAGGTAATGATATTACCAACCATAGCCTACAACTTATCTATGTCAAGGGTGGTGGAGACAATGGATGCTACTAATGCTTCATCAAAATTTTTCCTATGGGCAGTGGAAATTTTTAATAGTTCCATGATGGAGATCAGTGCGAGGGTTCTCTTCAGCTAGTCGATGACCGAATGGTTGCTCGATTTTTTCTTGCCTTTGTCATTGTCCTGGCCATTTCCTTGATTATGGTTCGGCATCGAATTTGTGTATATTTTCAGATTTTGATTACCGAATGGTTGCTCGACATTAATGATCTTGTCTTTGATGAGGTCTTGGATGATATTCTTCATCCTCATGCAATTTGCGGTGGTATGTCCCCTAATCTTGTGAAAGTCACAAAGGAGATTTTCTTTATACCATGGCAGTTTGGTAATGGGTTCCACGTATTTCTCAGAGTTAGAGACTTTGATTATGTTTTCCTTGACCAAATTCTTCATTACAGATTCAATGGGCTCTCTAAGAGCCATGAACTTTCTTTTGAGAGGATTTTTTACCTCTAGGAGGTGATCCTCCTTGATTGCCCAGATTGTTGATTTGATTGGTAGGAAGTGGTTGTTGTTGTGTTACTACTACATTAGTTTGCACATTATTGTGATTGTGATTTTGTGGTTGGTGATGAGTTTGGATGTTTGGTTTGGGAGCACTTATGACCACTTTAGCATCGACCACACCGTTGTTTGTGATATTTTTGTTCCTCGACCATGTTCAAGGTTTATGATTATAATTTTTGAATGGGAAGTTATCCTATGATGGAGTGAATGTTGATGCACCTCCTCGCGTAGTAAGGGCTCTTTCGATGTTGAGCACCTTTGGGATCAGTTGATTGTATGATGTGATGCATTGCATTTTTAAGTAGAACACCGAGTTTTCATCTATATTAGATATGATCATGCAAAATTGTTCTTCTAGCATGGTCCACTTGCTTTGATTGGACTTGGATGACCATCTTTGCAAGAAGGATGTGAATAACTCTCCTTTTCCTTTTTTTAGCATTGATAGTTCTTCCAAACTAACATTTGCACCCATGTTGAAAGTGTAATTTTTAAGGAATGCTTCCACAATTTCCTCAAATGTTTTAATGCCCATGGGTAGGTGAGAAAACCATTCCATGGCTAGAGTAGTTCAACTTTGGGGGAAAAGTCACATCAGATATGTGTCATCATATGCAACCTCCATGCAATGTACCTGAAATTCCCTGACATGGTTTTCAGGGTAACCCGTTTCATTATATTTGTCAAATTTGGGGATCTTGAATCCCTTTGGGAATGGTACCATTGTGATAATTCAATCAAATGGATAAGGGAACAAGTTTCTTGGTTTTCTAGTTATTTTTCCCACTTGGAGGTCCAACATCTACTACCACAGTAGTTTGATTTGTGTTGCAACATCGTTGCTTGGATCAGGAGGTGGGATGAACAAGTTGTGAGGTGTTTGGGGTACTTGATTGGTGGGAGGTGTACTGGTGGGAGCTTTCTACAAACTCTATTGTATGTTCAAGGCCTACTGATATGCCTACATTTTCATCAACAACGCTTATTGTTGATCTTTTTGTTGTTCCAACAAAGCTTGTTATTGGTCCATCTGTTTTTGTTCCCATAAAGCCTACTATTGGTCTAGCTTCTATTGTGCCAATGAGGCTTGTCATTGGTCTAGCTATTGTTGCACCAACAAGACTTGTCATTGGTCAAGCTGTAGTTGTGCCAATGAGGCTTGTTGTTGGTCGAGCGACTATTGAGACAACAAAGCTTGTTTTTGGTCGAGTCGTTGTTGAACCAACAAAACCTATTGGTGGCTGATTTGTTGTTGAGCCAACGAAGCCTGTTGTTGGGAAAGCTATTGTTGAGCCAAAAAAGCCTATTTTTAGGCAAGTTGTTGTGCTTGAAAATCTTGCAGGGCTTGTTGGTATGCTTGTTGATGGATTTCTTGCAGTTGTGCTTGGTATTGTGCTTGCACTTGTTGGGCCCGGTCTTGAGCTTGGGCTTGCACTTGCTGGGTTGCTTGAGCGGCTTGTTGGGCTTGTGGAGCTTGTTGGTTTTTCTTTAGTACCCTATGATGATTGGATTTTTGGATGGTTTGGATCAAGGTTGTGAATGAATTCATCACGTTCACTTTTGGTGGGATTGGTGATGGATTGGGAATTATGCCAACCGTGGTGATAGACAAAACGGTTGTGTTGATGGTCGGGATTCGAGTTGTTGGAGGTGTGGTTGAGATGTTCGGTCCTTGAGAAGGTATGTTTTGAGATATTTGAGGACCGATTAATGGAGTGATTATGGTGGCTTGAATAGTTGCCACTTGTTGTTGTGATGTTACAGACAAAAAGAGAGGATTCAATGTGATGCTCAGATTTCCTAGATTTGAGAAACTAGATGTGGGTAGGGGGGGAAGACCCAATCCAAAAGGTGATGTGGATGTGAGTGGTAATGAGGGAAAAGGTGGTGAGTTCCCCTAAAAGGAAAATGGGTCAGTGAATCCTGTTGTTCCAATCAAAACACCTTCTCCTTGTGGTAGAGAAGTTTGTATGTTTAACGAATAGGTGGGTGTCGCATGGAATGAGGATGAATCTGTGTGATTATGGAAGGTGAGTGGGATGCATGGGTGTGATGGATTCACCAGGATGAAGTTTTCTGGTGTGGTGTTGACAATTACCTCTTTGTTTTTCATAAGGTGATGTTGTTGTAACTCTCAAAACATAACACTTCCTTTATTCACAATCGGGGAGGTTGGTGTGATTGTTGATATGATTTGAGGCATTTCTTGAGTGATGTTCAGAGTTGACATTGGGGATGTTTTTGTAAGAGGAATTTCCATACTAGCGTCTATGTCAAGGTCAGAAGGAATCGAGATCCCTCCTTCCATTAACATGTGTAAGTATTTAAACATGGCATTGACAATTTTATGATTCTCCAAATTTTGGACTATTTCTAGCATTTCTAATTGTGTCATCCCCATGTCCTCATTTGTGATTTCCTCTTCATAGTTTTCCTCTTGAGGATTTTGTGATGGTAGAGGAGAAATTCTTGGGGGATTGCTTGATCCCGCAAGGTTTGTTTCAGTGGCTACTTGATCCAAGTCATTGGAAGTTGATGTTTCATTGATGTTTTCCATGTTCGTCTTGTATTATGATCTTGTTTGGACCATAAAAGGAGGGATCATTTGATCTTGACTTTTAGGCCCAAAAGAGAAGAAATAGGAAAAACAAAGGTCAAAAAGGGGTGGTAATGATGAGATAAATAGATGAGGTACGTGAGTGAAACCTTGGAAGAACTTCTTAGTGGTTATGCTAAACTTTAGGGCTTGGATTGATGGTTTGACTAGATGTATTAAGTCAAATGAGATTGTAGTGAAGTTGTAAAACCTAAGAAGTTGTGTTATCCTAGGGAAAACTTGCATAAGAGAATGGATTGGCTAAGTGTTTTAAGCCAACCAAGGTGATCATGAACTAGTAAACCTCAAGAAGTTGTGTTATCCTAGAGGAAAATTTGTTCAAGAGATTTGACTATTTAGCTAAGTGCATTAAGCCAAATAGGGTGATTCTGATTTAGCATTTAAGTTTAGCATGAATGAATTTTCTAAAGTTCTCCAAAAGTTTGTTGATGGGATGAGACTTGATTGATGGAAAGACAAATGAGAATGACGACTTTGATCTTAGAATTTGACGTAGACACGACTCTTTTTTAAAAAACCTTGGTGTTGAAGAACATGCTACACTTCCGATGTGAGGAAAGAAAACCTTTAAAAAACTTAGGATTCCGTTGATAATAGAATGCATACAAAGCTGGGTTGTTTCTTGAAGCCTTTTTATAAAAATTGTAGACTACTATTTCTCTGACTTCAAGGAGAATTTCAAGACGTTGTTCATGGGCTTTGAGACTAATCCTTTTGAACTTTGGTTTTGGGATTTCGACCTTTCAAGAAATTATTTGAGGCAACACATATGAGGTCCAATTTGTATTTTATCTTGCCTAAATGAATTATTTTTACCAAAAGCACTTATTTGATTAAGTTTCAAACTGCATGTCTAATGTCCCACTTTCTTTTTCATCCCACAAGGTCCATTATGTGGAAATCAAGAAAATTAGGGAAAAAGTTTCGTAGGTTGACCTTAGTGAAAACAAATGATGATATAATCCAAGCACTTAGAAACCTCTAAGGATATGATCCCTATGGAAAGCAAGAGTACTTAAATTCATCAAAGATATTTGTTTCCTCCAAGGGGTTTGAAATTTGGAGCTCTTTGTGAATGTTTTTTTTTTTCAATTGTTTTGAGAACCAAGCAATTTATTTTTCATTTCCAAGCACATGTACAACCCTAGGATGAAGAGACGATATTTTGGTGGGTTCCCACTTGGATGAATCTAGCTGCACATATTCTGTGTAGATGACTAGATGCTTGACCACACTAGCTCCCCTCCATGACACACACTTCTTGGGTCATCCAAGCATCAATACCCATGAATCTCCCATGGCATACTTTTCATCTCTACAAAAAAACCGCATGTATAATGTGGGGTGGCTTCAAAGCACATGACCTTTTGCACCAACAAAATAGACAAGGATTTGGCCTTCTAAACAAGGGTTTTAATTCAGACTTTCCATTCATGGAGGCTAACCCATGTGACAAGAGACCATTTCTGCCCTTCTCATTGGAGCCAACTACGTGATATTGAATTTTGTTCCAGTACCCACTTTTATATCCCGGCTAGAGATACACTTGGCTTTAGTGTGTTATCGATTGGGTTGTTCCCTTGGGTGAGTACTTTTTCCCACAAGGAAGGCCCGCTAAGATAAAAAAAAGTGATTAAACTTATTCGTAGTTCAATAAAAATTTGTTTAGAAACAAAGGGAGAGCACACACAATAAGCCTACTCACACTCACAAGATATTTTATTCAATTTTAAACCCAAAAAATGAAGTGTGGAGGTAATACTTTTGAAAACTTAATATCACAAAAATAATTTTGATTCTCAAGATCACCGTGAGGCGTGAGAGAAGCACATGCGCCTTTTAAAATGATATTAATTTTCAAAAAGGATTACAAAACATCAAAGACACATGTGTTGTGCAATTTTCACACACATGCCCCACCAGAGATGGGGAACCGCTTTTTCTTCTACAAATTTGTACCTTGGCTTTGTCAATTTCTGTTTTTTCTCTTCTTGGAGGTTATTTTGGGATTAAGTCTCGATTTGGTTTGATGGGGGTGGCATTTTGAAGTGTTTTGGGGCGTTGGATTTTAGAAATGGGGATTTTTCAAGTGAAATTTTAAATGTGATGTGTAAATATTTTTACACTAATGGATAGAGGACGAAAATTTAGGCCAAGTTGCTTTTTAAACTTTTTGAAAATTCATTCGGGAAAAAAGTTATGGGGTTTCTAAGTTTTTCTTCAGACTTCTAATCAAATCTGGGATTTTCCACCCCATTTAGATTTTGGCAGATTTTTTGTCAAATTTGGAATTTTCCACCGTGTTCGGATTTTAGCAGATTTTTGTCATTTTTTGAGATTTTCCACCCCGTACGGATTTTGGCAGATTTTTGTCATTTTTTGGGATTTTCTGCCTTGTTCGGATTTTTTCAAATTTTTTTGTTAAATCTGGAATTTTTCACTTCGTCTAGATTTCTGGTCAAATCTAGGATTTTTTACCCCATTCAGATTTTTCTGGATTTTTTTTGTCAAATCCAAGATTATCCACCGTGCCCGGATTTTTCCGGATTTCTGGCCATTTTTTGAGATTTTCCTTTCCTAGCGGATTTTTTCGAACTTCTTGTCACGATTTTCTTGAACTCCAAAATTTATTAATAGGGTTAAATTTCTGAAATTTTATGACGGAGTTGAAATTTCCAAGGGTTTATTTATGTTTAATTTTAATATTTTGTGGTTGGATTTTCACACGTGAGCTATTAATGATTATATCTATTTTTCAAAATTAAACAAAATACACCTACATAAGAATCTATGCCACAACCTGTCTACAACTGAAATATATGTTTCAAACATGGAGTGACGTGTGATGTTGTTTTCACTCTCCAATCATAATTTTTTTATTAAAATTGAGGTGGTAGATTGTTGATTTCTAGATATAACTGCATTTATGATATTGGATGATGATGTACCACATTTTTTAAACCCTAATGTAAATTCTTAGGGTTTCTTGAGGATTAATTGCATGCATTGGATTGAATTTAATCCTGGCCCTTGATTTTAAAATGTAATATCTATAAAAGGGTTGTGCCTTCTCATTTGTAAGAGGTATAAAAGGTTAGAGAATAGTTGGTTAGAGGCTACAAAGCTAGAATTGGCTAAGTTAAAGGTTATATTCTGCAAGCCAATACCTATAGGAGAGGAGAGAAACTAGAAATTGTTATGTAATGCTGGAGAAGATAAAGCAAATGGGTTGTTGATTTGGAAAAAATTGTGTTTACCTTTGACAGTTTATGGTTTCTTGTTCTTAATTCTTAGTTAGACGTTAGTTTTCAGTTCTTTCATGATAATGGTGAAATGTTAATGATGTTGATCAATCTCTGGTCTATACTTTTGGCAATTTGTTGATTGTAAGTTGCTGTGTAAAGTTAGTCTGCACCTTATTTTGTGCTAAGTTCAACTGTGGATGCTTGTTTACATTGCACAATTTACCAAGTATGTGGATGAATGTTCATAGTCTAAAAATCTTCAATTTCCTTAGAAGATTGTACCATTTTTGTAGAGTTGGGAGCTTGTCCTTAATTAAGCAGAAATTGGTTTTATTGGAGATTAGTCTGTTTGTAGCATTCATCATTGTTGTGATTGATTTTAGGAGTAATTTTAATCTTCGGATCTCTTTTAAACTCTTATCTTTTTCTATTTATTTTATTATCAGGGTTACATTTAAGAATCTGAGTATCAATATATTGCAAAATATGATAAGTTTGAAGATCCAGTATTTGTTTGTAAGGCCCTTTGTGATTACTAGCATTTTTACATTATCTCTGAGTTGTTTCACTGCATTGTCAAGACCTGATATTAGAGACCTTGGGGTTATCTCTTTTCCCATAGAGATTTACCTTTCAAGAGAGATAGGATATCATATTTTGTCTGAGTTGTTGCTATGCAGAAAACACCATCAACAGATTGGCACTAGAAGGAGGGCCTGAATATGCAAGATGGATTGATTTTTGTCTACCATTTCTCCTAAGAGGTTCAGAAGAAGAACCAAATTTACTCTAGGAGAGGAAGAATTTCAAGAGCTGCAAGCCCTTACTAGGTCAAGAAGGGCCAGAAGAAGGGGAGAATCATCATCCACCCAACCTATCCCATCATTCCCATCATCTTCATCTTCATCATCATCATTCTCATTTGATTCTAAGGGAATTCTTATTCACCAACCTCAACCAACCATAAATCAACCATTACTGCTCCCACCTCCACCAATGGCTTTCCTGGCGAATAACCCGTCCCCTCTATTTTTCAATAATTACAATGTCATGCCCAAGAACCCTAAGCAATTTTGCTCTAGGTTTCACACAAATGATCTCAAAAGGACTATTGAAAAGCACGTTAGGATTTTTAAAATTACCCTCAAGGATAGGGGAATTAATCATGAGGATGTTGCCTGCAGACGTTTCCCCTATTCTCTAGGAGATGAGGCATTCTATTGGTATAACCATATTCCTGTTGGGTCTATCACTACTTGGCTTCAGTTGGAGATTGAATTTTTACAAAGATTTGGGGTCCCAATCAGTTCCAGTGGGCTTTATCTATAGTTTACTAAAGTAAAGAGGGAGGCGAGTGAACCAATAGGGGCTTTCAATAATAGATTTCATAGTGCTTATACTAGGTTGCAACCCCCTTATGTTGTGGATGATGCCTCTGCCGGGGAGGTTTATTATGAGGCTTTGGATAGTTTAACATCTACCTTTGTGAAGTGGAGAGAAAACCCTTCTGTCAACTTGCTTGAAGCTTATAATGTGACTGTTAAAGTGAACACAAATTTGAGACAACACTTGTCTCGACCCTTGCCATTATCTGGTCAAACAATTTTTATTGGGTTCAACTCCTTAGTTGCCTTTGGTTTCACACCCAGGTCAACCCTTGAATCAAGCCCCACCCATGCAAAATTACTATCCAAATATGAATTAGTCTACATTCTCTCACCAAAAAGCTAATGTACCCAGTTACTTATAGAGCTCTGAGACATTTAACCAATCCTCAAACCATGGGTTCCATTTTGTTTATATGCAAGATTTAGTTGGTGTTGTTCCTCCATCAGACAATGCAGATAGGGGGAGGTTGGATGAGCTCATAGAGCTAGTAAAGAAGCTAGCCACTGAAGTCACCTACCTATGGAATGAAAACAATCAACCTCAGGTCATCCAAAGGGTAAATCAATTCAATTGTGATAAAGATCAGGGACAAAATCTCGATAGGGGACAATATTTTAAAGATCAACCCTTAGGGAAAACACTTGATAGAAGGCAACTACCATGCCAAAATAGGACTTGGGATATAAGGCCTAACAATCAAGGAGTCCTAACATCTTTGGAGTATCCAAAAAATCAAGAAAATCCCCTAGCTAGTGTATATCTAGCAGAAGTAGCTCTATTCGAATGGTGTAGGCTTCATAAAACCAATCAACACTTTGAATTGGATTGTCAAGAATTTCAGACCGATGCATCTATTTTTCAATAGGAGATCCAACATACCAACATAAATTTGAGTGGACAAGAGATAGTACCATCTAGTCCTTATGACATATCGGTCTTGGTGGTAGATCATGCACCATTTCCAAGGAGTGAAGAGAATCGACCAAAAGAAAAACAAGACAAAAGTGTTGAAGCACAATATGCATACAATGAAGGATCTATGGTTCAATCTTCTGAAAGTGATGAGGATGATGGAAATGGTCCACTAGAGGTAGAAGAGAAAGTTTGGTTGTTGGATCATACAAGAGATACATAGAAAGATACATCAAACCAGTCTACAATGGAGGAAATTCAACAAGATGTTGAGGAATTCCCAGTCGAAAATTCAACTGGTGTTGGATCTGAGAAGGGCATAGCAGTAAATGCTAAGGTAGCCCTAGAGGAGGTTGAGCTCTCAATTGAGGAGCCTGAATAGATTATAAATGCATGTCCCATGAAACAAATTGAAGGAATTGATGTTGCTGATAAAGGGGCTGATGTTCTTGAGGGTTACAGTTACAAGCCTGAACTTGTGCCAACAAAAGAATTTAGGGAGTCTTCTTATTCATCTAATTATGTTCTTTCTCTATCTATTGATGAACTAAATATTGGAAATTCACAAATTTTATGCATTAATGATGGGATAGCTAATGTGGTTCATTTTGATGCACAGGGAAAACTGAATGATGTTGAAAACAATAATATTATAGTCAAAATTGAGCACATGGTTGTAGGTGGAAATTTTCTTGAGGATCAATCTGTCATGCCTCCTGATGAACATCTTGCTGAGACACTTGCCATCCATGAAAAAAATTATGTCATTTCATCACTAATTCCTCATGAAGATACTCAAATAGGTGAAAAGTTCTATGATGTTAATTTTGCATTTGTCCAATCTAATTTTCACCCTGAATTGCTCATTGATGACTCTGATTTTGTTATGCATGTTTCAAATGCGAGAGGAATACTACATCATCAGTTGAGACCTCCTGACCTCATGGATGTTAACTTTGCATGATTCAAGGAAAACAATTTTAACATTATGTCTAAAAAAATGCAACACCAGGTTGTTTCTTTCCTTGCTAAAACTTATGAATTTTATCATTTTGATTATGGAGGTTTAGGGAGGACAATGCGCATATGGATTTGTCATGGTTTCAAAGAGTTACCTCAATTGCTGATTATTGCTGTTGAGAATTTTGAGTTTGAATTTTGTTTTTTTGATGTTGGTTTTGCTGAATATAAGGATGAATTTGCATTCTTGAGGACTATTACTATCACCTTACTACTTGTCCATGTGATAAAAAGAAAAATAGGTGTGGGTCTCAACTCACCTTGTCTGATCATAAGTCATTTTGAGTCCCTTTGTACATAATGTTGATTTGAATAAGTGTAGCTTTCCCTGTTGTTCTTTCTCTTTAGGTCTTTTTTTTTTTGGGTTTTATTTAGGATAGATGGCTTTAGTTTAGATTGTTTTTCTTTGCCTTTGGTTGGATTTTGTGCTTCTTTTGGTTTTGATTTGGTTGCCTGCTTTGCTTCTTTAGCTTGGTCTCCCCTACTTTCCATTGGGAATGTCTTATTTGTACAACAAAAATTATTTTATCGGGGACTATTTTTGGTATTCCTTTTACAAACTCTAATCATCCTTCCAGGATATGTTGGTGGAAATATTCTATTCAATGTCTCATGTGCTAAATATTTAAAGTGGACAAGTCATTGGATTGAATTAGCTCCTGAATGTGGATTGAAGGTTGCCATAGGATCTTTGCGAGGTCTTGTTAAGTGAAAAATCTTATATTTCTACTTCAGTGCCACTATGATTCTCAACCTTGAGTGTGAGCTTCATTGCTTACAGGTTGAAATGAAAGAAAATGAAAAGGAATTAAAAAGAAAGAAAAGAAAGAAAAGAAAATATTGAATATCCAAAGAAAGTGAGTTCAAACTTTTAGGGGAATCCAATATCTCTATCGGGGCTATGGACGCCTGGCTGGTAGTAGAGCTATGTTTGGGAGAATCACAGTGATAACCTCGTCGGGGCTATGGATGCCGAACTAGCAACAAGGCTCTATCCAGGTTGCTTTTGAAAATAGAATCTTTATGTAGTTTAACATGACTGAACTTGGTTTCTTGCAACAGCTTAAGGAGAGAAATTTATACACTTGCACACACTTGGATTTCCAGCACACGAAAGACTAAGTTGTCCATTGATTTTGAAATTTTAGTTTGTTGGTTGATTTGATGTGATTATCAAAACCAAATATTTTGGGTTCTTGATTCCAGTTTGTCATCGAAATGCTCTGAAGCATTTTCCTAGCGGAGTCTCCATTTGTTGTGCAATTTTCACACAAACGCCCCACCAGAGGCGGGGACCCTCTTTTTCTTCTACATATTTGTACCTTGGCTTTGTCAATTTCTGGTTTTTCTCTTCTTGGAGGTTATTTTGGGATTAAGTCTAGATTTGGTTTGATGGGGGTGGTATTTTGAAGCATTTTGGGGCCTTGTATTTTAGAAATGGGGATTTTCAAGTGAATATTAAATGTGATGTGTAAATATTTTTGTACCAATGGATAGAGGACAAAAAATTAGGCCAAGTTTCTTTCTGAACTTTTTGAAAATTCATTCAAGAAAAAAATTTATGGGGTTTCAAAGTTTTTCTTCAGATTTTTGGTCAAATCTGGGATTTTCCACCCCGTCCGGATTTTTGTCATTTTTTGGGATTTTCCACCCCGTCCGGGTTTTGGTGGATTTTTGTCATTTTTCAGGATTTTCCACCCCGTTTGGATTTTTCTCGATTTTTTTGTCAAATCCGAGATTTTTCACTTCATCTGGATTTCTCCGGATTTCTAGTCAAATCCGGGATTTTTTGCCCCGTCCGAATTTTTCCGGATTTTTTTTGTCAAATCTAGGATTATCCACCCTGTCTGGATTTTTCTGGATTTCTGGCCATTTTTTGGGATTTTCCCTTCCTAGCGGATTTTTTCGAACTTCCTGTCACGATTTTCCTGAACTCTGAAATTTATTAATAGGGTTAAATTTCTGAAATTTTATGATGGAGTTGAAATTTCCAAGAGTTTATTTATGTTTAATTTTAATATTTTATGGTTGGATTTTCACACGTGAGCTATTAATGATTATATCTGTTTTTCAAGATTAAATTTTTTTAAAAAAAGGACTTGCATATGGATTTGTGCCAAGAGAAAAATTTGGAAAATATTTAAAATGCACCTACATAAGAATATGTGCCACAACCTATCTACAGCTGGAATATATGTTTTCTAAAATGGAGTGACATGTGATGCTGTTTTCACTCTCCAATCACAATTTTTTATTAAAATCCAGGTGGCAGATTGTTGATTTATGGATGTAACTACCTTTATGCTATTGGATGATGATGTACCACATATTGTAAACCCTAATGTAAATTCTTAGGGTTTTTTGAGGAATAATTGCATTCATTGGATTGAATTTAATCCCGAACCTTGATTTAAAAATGTAATATCTATAAAAGGGTTGTGCCTTCTCATTTGTAAAAGGCAGAAAAGGTTAGAGAACAACTGGTTAGAGGCTGCAAAGCTAGAATTGGCTAAGTTAGAGGTTAGATTCTATAAGCCAGTAGCTGTAGGAGAGGAGAGAAACTGGAAATTGTTATGTAATGCTAGAGAAGATAATGCAAATGGGTTGTTGATTTGGAAAGCTTTGTGTTTACCTTTGATAGTTTATGGTTTCTTGTTCTTAATTATCAGTTAGATGTTAGTTTTCAGTTCTTTCATGATAATGGTGAAATGTTAATGATGTTGATCAATCTTCGGTACATACTTTTGGAAATTTGTTGATTGTAAGTTGTTGTGTAAAGTTAGTTTGAGCCTTATTTTATCTAAAGTTCAATTGTGGATGCTTGTTTACATTGCACCATTTACTAGGTATGTGGATGAATGTTCATAGTCTAAAAATCTTTAGTTTCCTCAGAAGATTGCACCATTTATGCGGAGTTGTGAGCTTGTCGTTGATTAAGAAGAAATTGGTTTTATTGGAGATTTGTCTCTTTGCAACATTCATCATTGTTGTGATTGATTTTAGGAGTACTTTTAATCTTGGGATCTCTTTTAAACTCTTATCTTTTGCTATTTCTTTTATTATCAGGGTTACATTTAAGAATCTGAGTATCAATATATTGCAAAATTTGATAAGTTTGAAGATCCAGTAATTGTTTGTAAGGCCCCTTCTGATTACCAACATTTTTACATTATCTCTGAGTTGTTTCACTACATTGTCAAGACCTAACATTACAGACCTTGGCGTTATCTCTTTTCCCATAGAGATTTACCTTTCAAGAGAGATAGGATATTATATTCTGTCTGAATTGTTGCTATGCAGAAAACACCATCAACAACATGTTCATTTTAATCCTCCAAGCAGGAAATGAGTTCTTTTTAAAGCACCAATTTTTAAGTGTGAGAGTTTCCTTGTTCAATTTTTAAATCCAAAAACAAACTCTAGTAAGTTTGTCCTAAAATTCTTTTTAAGCCTTTTTTTGGAAAACTTTGAAAGAAAATTTTGCATTGTTCTTTTTAGAGCCCAAAAAGAAATTTAGTGTTTCCTAAAAGTATGAAAGATAACAAATTCTTTAAGAGAGATTATGAATTCTCTATCTTGAGTTCTAAACAAACACTAAAGTGTTCAAAAACACTTGGTGTAATGTGAGAATGATGCCATAATGCCACTTTAAATCTTGTTTCCTCCTTCACCTTGATCAACCAACCTGTAAAAACTGATTAGAACTGCAAATCAAAGGTAAAAAAAAACCAGCTAGCAACCAAAATATATTTAATCTAATGTTCTATCACAAAATAGACAAATACATATTTCAAACTTCCTATCACAAGTGTGTCAAAAACATAAGCTCCTTCTGCCTATTTGACAAAAAATAAACATTAAAAAAAAACAACAAAAAGAATATTTAATTTGATTTTTCTATCACAAAAGAGACATATATATTTCAAACTTCCTATCACAAATACATTAGAAATGGAAGCTCTTAAATCCTGTTTGACAGAAAATAAACATAAAAAAATAATAATAGAAAGAAAATTTAGTCTTACTATTCTATCACAATACAGACAGATATATATTTTGAACTTCCTATCATAAATGCATTAGAAATGGAAGCTCCTTCCGCCTATTTGACAAAAAAAAAACATAATAAAAAACAACAAAAAGAAAATTTAATCTGATTGTTTTGTCAAAAAATAGACAAATATATATTTCAAACTTCCTGTCACAAATGCATCAGAAATGGAAGCTCCTTCCGCCTATTTGACATAAAACAGACATAAAAAAAAACAACAAAAAGAAAATTTAATCTGATTGTTCTGTCACAAAATAGACAGATATATATTTCAAACCTCATGTCACAAATGCATCAGAAATGGAAGCTCCTTCCGCCTATTTGACAGAAACAAACATATTTTTTTCAAATTTTCTATCATAAATGCATCAAAAATAGAATCTCCTTCCACCTATTTGACTGAAACGGACAAAGCCCTCCTTCTAGCGCCAAAATGTGAATCCCTAAACCTAAAATTGCGGAAGAACAACAAACAAACTAGTGTGTTAGATCAAATGAAAACAAGAATGAAGGATTCCCCATGAAATCCATTTGCTAATAACTTAAACTAAGAAAATGAAGAATAACTAAATAAATGAAGATAAATCCTAATTAAGTGAGCAAACTAGTGATCCAATGGGGGAATTAGTGTCAATTGAATGTTGAAATTAGCCCTTTCCCAACTCTTAAGTTGCAATGTGGATGGTTGTAGATTGATAAAATCTCCATGATGATATTTGAGCATAACCTAGCTATGAAAATGATGAAGTATGGAGTGATGTGCACAAAGTTGGCTCTCAATGTTAAGAGAGTAAATTTTCATGAAATTGTGGATGAAGAATGAGGAGCGGAGCCTTCAATTTATAGATTTGAATTTGGAAGAAAGGGCAAGATTTGGGAAATGTGGGACTAACTTTCACCCAATGGTTGAATGCCACTTGTCACCATGTGAATGGTTGATGGTTGTGGACATTTTGGCCAAAGTGTCAATAAATACAATTAGTTTGAATTTGAAATTTGTGAAATGACTTGTTGAGGAGGGAAGGAAAATGAAGTTAACGTCACTTGGCTCAATGCAAATGACATGTAAGAGCTCTTAAATGCCTTTTTGGAAGGACCACACCCACTTGGAATTTTGGAATTCAAACTTGAGGGAATATTCCCTTTTGATGCCATGTGAGGGAAAATAAAGATTTGATAAATGAATTAAATCTATTTTCATGTGCAAGTTGCATTCTCTAGAGGATTTTAGTGAGAGGGATTAACTTAATCAAGATTTTGATTAATTTGATAAGAGATTAGATGATTTGATAATTTTGACTTAAATTGATGAATTGATTTAAATAAGAATTGAGAGGAAATGATTAATTAAATAAATGATTTGATTTATTTAACTAAGTGGGAAAATGTTAGATTAAATCAAATAAGGTTTAATTTATTTAATTTAATAAGAGGACTTTAGAGACTTTAATTAAATAAAATGATTTATTTAATCAAATAGAGATATAAGGTTAATTAAATTAAATTGATTAATTTAATTAGTGGAAGAGAAAGACTTAATCAAATAAATAATGATTTATTAAATTAAGAGACAAAATATGATGAAATGTTGAGAGTATGATTTAGGAGGAAATGTTGTTAGTAATCAGGATCCAGTGTGTCCGATCGAATTGTACATTTTCCATGTTTACACTTATGTCCATCGTGGGAAGGATTCATCCTAGGACATGTTGTGATCAGGGCTTTTATGAGACTGATTTGATGATAAGGTATTGATACTCTAAGTTGATCAACTTGCTTGCTTACTGATTTAGACTTTTGAGTCTCTAACGATTAGGGTGTTCACTTCTGAACTTGCTAGAATTTCTTTTGACCGACTCACCAAATGGTGATAGTGATGACTAGTTTTATTATGAGAAGATAGTCAAGGGTGAAAGTGAGATGAAATGTATCCATCATTTTGGATTTTTGAGATATTTTGAGGCTGTTTTTTGGTATTTTTGAAGTGTTTTGCAAATGTTTTTGGTATTTTCAAGATTTATGATGGAGAGATTAACTTAAAGACCTTTTATAGGGGTCTCAAGATTTGATCCATAGATTATCCTTGCCTACATTATAAACGTAGGGACCATGTAGTTTGATTGACGACAGACTTGACTCAATGATGAGATAGATGGGCAAACAAATTTCCAAATTATTAGGACATACGCCTAAGGGCTGACCTAAAATGTCTTGGGGGATGATCACAGATCAACCTTTCCTATGTTCAAGCTCAGAGATGATGTAGTTTGGACTAGGTGGAAGAATAACAAGATTCAATGATGAAATTTTGAAGATTTTTGATATATTTTTGGATTGTTAATGAATTTTCTGAATGTTTTTGGATTTTTTGATGTCTTGAGAAGATTAAACAAAAACTATACACAAATCTAATCCAGTTCTAGTTTCAAGGACATGCCCCCAATGCTTAAGCAATAAAATACTTCAATAAAGGCATAAAAAACTAACCTTAGGAATATGCCAAGTAGTACTATGGTGCAATATGATATGGGCACCAGCTCAGGCTATGGTATGGATATGAGTAGATGGGTGGATGGATTAATGAAATGTGATGGGATGTAGTGAGATATGAAAATCCTAGTGGATAGAGAGTGCTTTATTTATGCTTGGTTACTATTTTCTAGGTTTTCACCAAGGTACTTGTCCAAAGCACCACCGAAGTGGTTTTCATTAGAGGATGATTTTTTTTCTTTACTGTTTTCAATCCTTTTTCTAATTTTTTTGGATTTTTGTATTTTTTGAATGGTTTTGCTGTCACCAAGATGACTATTTGCCAGGTTTTCATCAAGGTAACCATTTTTTCAAGACACTTTTATTTTTTTGCTCTATACCTTCCAAGTTTTTAGGCATAAATTTTTTTGAGATGACAACTGTTCATGGGATCCTACAGAGGCTCTCCTTCTAGTGTTGACAACTGATATGCTCCTAATTTATAGCTTGCTATTATGACAAAAATTCCCAAGCAGTTGAGCTTAAAATTTCCTTTTCTTTCTTGATTCGATACGTTCTTCTGGTTTTCTTTCAGCAAAACTTCACCAACTTGGAAGGTGCATCGCCTGATCTTCTTGTTGTAGTTGCACTTTAGGCGGTTCTAATAGACTTGTAGATGATTGAGGGCATCCATGCCTCATTCATATAATAACTCTAGCTCATTTAGTCATGAGACCCTGTATTCTTCATCTATGATGAGGTTTTGCAATGATATTCTCAGTGATGGGTGCTCGATATCAATTGGGAGGATGGCTTCTGATCCGTAGACTAGGGAGAATGGGGTGGCACATGTTGGCATGTGGATACTGGTGTAGTAGGCCCATAAGGCAATATTTAACTGTAGATTCCAGTCATGACCAAATTCATTGACTATTTTCTTAAGGATTTTTAGAATGGTTTTGTTAGTAGCTTTTGCTTGGCCATTGCCTTGTGGGTAATATGGAGTGGAAAAGCGATGATGGATTTTGAATTTGTCACATAGATCACAAACATATTGATTCTTGAAAGGTGTCCCATTATTAGAGATAATGGATTGGGGGACACCATATTGGCAAATGAGATAGTTCATGTTGAACTTGGATATCTACTTTCTGGTGATGTAGGTCATGGGAATTGTTTCGACCCATTTGGTGAAATACTCTGTGGCGGTGATGATGAACTTGTGGCCATTGGATGAGGTGGGTGTGATTTTTCTGATGAGATCGAACCCCCATTGTGAAAAGGGCCATGGTGTAGCAATAGGATGTAATTCTTGAGTTGGTGCATGAATAACGTCTCCATGTTGCTAGCACTATAGACACCTTCTAACGAAGTCATGTACTTCTCTTTCCATTGTTGGCTAGTAGTACTCGGTTCTTAGTAACTTCTTGGCCAAGGTCATACCACTCGAGTGCGAACCAAAAGTGCCATTATGTACCTCTATTAGAGCAGTTAGGGATTCCTTGGGTTATAAGCAACGTAATATGGTTCCATCAATGCTCCTACGGAAGAGGGTTTCTGCTAAGATGAAAAAATGTAAGGATATTTTGACAAAGGTTCATTTGAGGTTCAGCGAAATTTCTGTCGGGAGGAATTCTATTCTCACATAGGTGTAGATTTTGTGATACCAAAGATCACCAGGACCAATGAGTCCACACACATATTTAGACTCTAGTACCTCGAAATTGGGTACGAGAAGCTTCTCTACCAAGAATTCATGTTTTCAGACATTGCGAGGGATATCTAGTAAGGATCCAATTGTTTCCATGGCATCAGCTGCTCTGTTGTTTTCCCTCGGTATCTTCTCAAAGGTGATATCAATGAAAGATTATTTGACGCTTTCTACTAACTTCTTGTATGGTGTGAGCTTATCATCCTTATTTTGGTATTCGTTGTTGAATTGGTTGATGATAAGCTGTGAATCTTCATAGAATTTTAATGCCATGATTCACCACTATGCTACAATCTTGAGACCTATGGTTAAAGCCTCATATTCTGCAATTCTAGTTGGTGTCCCTTGTTTGACTGATATCAAATTTCTAAGTTATTTCCTTTACATTCACTAGATCTGGCATTGGAATAAATTTAATTTTTATTTTGTGACCATTAAACTCCTCTAAGTATTGTGGCATCACTTTATTCCATTTAACTTGTAACTCATGGTACTTTTCCAACTTGAAAATATAGATAGCAATATCCTCCAAGTGTTCCTTCACTATTGGAGAATTATTTGAAGGGGCATAAACCTCATGCCACCAAGCTTGTATTCTATCAATGTTCAAATTCTTTTGGAAAAATTTACTTCTTCTAGTCATTATCTCCAAAAAATTAACGTAGCTATTGTGAATCTCTTTCATTTTACCTTGTAGTTTCATGATTTTCTTCAAGACTTTATTGAGGAGTTCTTTGCTATAATTCCACACTACAATCAACTCCTTCACTTTACCAATCTCATCGTAGGAAAATATATTCAATTTGATCAACTAATGTTAATTTATTTGATCAAATGGTGATGGGAGGAAATGTTAAAGACCTCTACAATAGACTCCCTAGTTAGATGAGCCACGACCCTTCCTTGTGGCCTAACTATGATTATTTTTTTGGAGTCATAGTGTTTTGCACATTCCAAGGACTAAATCTAGTCATAATTTTGGTGGGGGAAACCCTCGTGTTTGTGCCAAATCAGTATGGGTGAGGACTTGTGCCAATTGTGTGAAAGTATCACCATACATCCTATTATGAAAATCATCATAATCATTAAACACATTCCTGCACATCAATTTTTCTTAATCTTGCATGGAACCTAAGAAAGTTTGGATAATCTAAGTAGGCTTGGATTTTCTGACTGGACTAAGGTTTGGATAATTTGTGCTAGCTCAGATTTTCCAAAATTTTATAAAGTGTGCACATTACCCTTCGAATAATATGGGATTGAAAAGATGAAGTTTCAACAATAAAAATGAGTCAATTTCTCTCATAAAATTCTAAAAGGTTCCCTTCAAGATAAATTTTCTTAAATTCCTAGCTTGTTTCATGCATTAAGGAGAGTAATTCACAAAATTCAAGGATTTTAAGGGACCTCAGATTGGCCGAGTGTATCAAGGTTCTGATAATCCGAGCAAGCTCAACTTTTTATGAATAGGGGGAATGGCCTTCACAATTTTTATGAGAGGTTTGAGAAAAAGGTTCAAAAAATCCGAGGGGGCTCAAATTCTCTGAGAGGATTAGAGCTGAAAGATTCTGAGCTACCTCAAAATTTCAAAGATTTGCTTGGGACTACGAAATTCTGACTAAGTGCTGGTTTTTATTTTTTTCTCCTCGTCAAACAAAAAGGAATGAAGGTGGACTTATCCTTGGATTTTTTGTTCATTTAATACTCCACATAATTTGAGAAACTATTGATATTATTTCCATTTGAATCGAATGCATGACTAGGGCATTATAAGACCTAGGGTTTATAGGTCATGGCTTTGAAACCAGGCTTGATTTCATCATTTCAGTACAAATCACAAGAAGAGGCATGCAAAAAGACACCCAAGGGTTTCTACTGATCTTTATTCACAAAATGCATGAAAATTAAAACCCGTTCCCAAATTCCCAAAAACTATCTTGACTAGAACCAAGAACCCGATAATGGTGAAAATGAGAAACCATTTAGACCAAACCTGAAGACTTCTATGAACAATCAAATATAGAAAAAAAACCAAGAGAGCCTGAAATGGAATGAAGTCATTCAAAAATTATCACATTCATACCTTAAATGGACACTCCATGGAGAGAGTGATGGAAAAATAGCAAGAAATCCTCTGAAAGTCCCAAGAATGACTCCCAATAAGCATGCAAATTAAAGGAAAAACACTTGATTTGAGGGCAAGATGGATGTTGACTTCTCTCACCTTGGTAGAAATGAAACATGGAATGAGGAAATGACTAACTAAACCACTTATTATTCCCAATATAACTCATAAAACCCACCATTAATGCTTGATAGTATGGTACAAAAAACTTCAGGAAAATGATAGGAGGCCGGATTTTGGGTAATCCGAGGTACCTCAGATTATCTGTCTGAATTAGAGTTTGGATAATTTGAGCTACCTCAAAATTTCCAAAAAAATTCTAGGCTTAGCCAATATCACTCCTTCTCATGATTCTCAAGGACAAACTCGCTCCTTAAGAGCATGGAAGTTTTCAAGAATTTTAAGGAAGCATCTCAAATGCAAGATAAAATACTATGCCCACAGGTGACCCAAAACCAAGAGCAAAATACCGATCCCTTAAGGGGATGAAGACAAGACCCTAAGGAAATAGAAAAAGAAAGAAAAGAAAGAAAGAGGGTCCTCTTCTAAATGGGGTGTGCGTGCAAAAATATCACAACAAATGGTGACTCCACTAGGGAAATGCTCTAGATCATTTCAATGACAAGATGGAATCAAGAACCCAAAATTTGTGGTTTCTCTCCCATATTAAGCCACCTAAAAAATGAAGCTTGAATTTTGAGGGACAATAAAATTCCTCCTATGTCAAAATCCTATTTTGTGTATATGCATTCATTTACTTCCCTTGGCTGTTGTAGGGAACCAAGGTCAAGCTATGTAAAATACTCTAACTGCAAAAGGATTCTAGATAGAGCCTCATTGCCAATCATGCATCCATAGCCCCGACAAGGTTATCACTATGACCCTCCCTAATATATCTCTACTACTATCCAAGTGTCCATAGCCTTGGTAGAGATATTGAGATAATCCTAATAGGTTGAATTCATTTCTTTTGACATTCAATATTTCTATTTTTTCCTTTTATTTTTGTACCTATGAACAACAAATTTCATGCTCAGGGCTAAGAACCACAATTTTGGTGAAGCAAAGGTAAGATTTTTCACTTAAAATCTGTCTTCAACTTCTTCCAAAGTGTCCTCCAAAAGTAACCAACAAACTTTGTATCTCTATCTAAAACAATAATCCTAAGTAATCCATGCAATCTGACCACTTCCTTGAAAAACAAGTTTGTTATATGTACAAAATTTGTTGTCTTCTTACAAGGTATGAAATTTTTCATCTTAGAAAATATATCCACCACCACAAATACAAAATCATTACCTCTCTATGTCTTTAGAAAACCAAGTATGAAGTCCATGTTGATATCTTCCCAAGGTTTCTCTAGAACTATCAATGACTTATACAATCCAACATTTTGACTACTCCCTTTTGCAAGTTGAAAAAATATTCACCTTTGCACAAATTTCCTAACATCCTTATGAATCTAAGGCCAAAAGTAATTTTTACTTACCAATGCTACTATCTTATCAACTCTAAAGTGTCCTTCCAATCCTCCACTATGTTTCTCTTTCACCAATTTATCCCCCATTGAACTTTGAGGTATACACAACTAATTCCCTCTAAACAACATATCCTCATAAATGAAATAATCCAACCACTAACTTCTATCTTCCAATACTAGTTCTTTACAAGTTCTCCAAGGTTTTACAAAATTTGGGTCTTCCTCATACAAGTTCTTCAATTCGTCAAAGCCTAATACCCCCACTCTCATCTTTACCAATAAATTCCTTCTCCTACTCAAGGAATTAACAATTTAATTTGACTTTCCACTCCTATGTTTTAAAATAAAAGTATAACTCTATAAGAATTCTATCCATCTCATGTGTTTCTGACTCAATTTACCTTGACTATTCAAATATTGCAATGCTTGATTATCTGTATACAACACAAACTCCATTGAAAACAAGTAATGTCTCCACTTCTTCAAAGCTTGAACTATGGCATAGAAATATTGATCATACACTAAATACATTTTCTAGCATCATTCAACTTCTCACTAGAATAAGCTAATGGTCTTCCTTCTTGACTTAATACTATTGCAATTGCATTTCCACTTGCATCACAGTCTACTTGCAATACCTTATTAAAGTTACATAAAGAAAACATAGGCTACTTAATCACCTTCTTTTTCAACAACTCAAATATTATGTCTACTCCATATCTCCACCTAAAATCCTTCCTATCTCCTTTAATTGTTTCTCTCATAGGACTGCAAATAGAACTAAAATTCCTAATGAGATTTTGGTAGAAAATAGCCAGTCCATGAAATGATCTTACCTCTCCAATGATTTCCAATGTAGGCCACTCAACAATTTACCTTACCTTCTCAGGATTCATCTTTAGTCTATCCACTGATATCATAAATCCTAGATATACTAATTCTACCTTCATGAAACTGCACTTCTTAATGTTTATCAACAACTTCTCTTCTCTCAACCTCTACAAAACTTGTCTTATATTCAACAAATTTTATTCTCTAGTCTTACTAAAAATCAAGATGTCATCCAAATAGATAATCAAAAACCTACCTAAGAATTTCTTCAATACCTCATTCATCAGCCTCATGAAAGTACTCGGTTCATTTTTTAGTCCAAAAGGCATCACCAACCACTTGTACAATCCTTAATTTGTCTTGAATGTTGTCTTCCATTCATCCCCTTCTCTGATTCTGATATGGTGATACCCAATCTTCAAATCTATCTTTTTAATGTATTTAGCTCCACTCAAATAATCCATAATATCATCCATCTAGGGAAAAGGAAATCTATACTTCACTATGATCTTGTTTATGGCTCTAGAGTCTATACACATCCTCCATTCTCCATACTTCTTAGGTGATAACACTTTAAGTACTGCACAAGGACTTAAGATTTCTCTAATGAAACCTTTTCCCAACAACTCTTGCACTTGTCTATTCAAATTTTCATTCTTTGTCAGTTTCATTTGGTGTTCTGCTTTATTTGGCAAACTAGCTCTAGGAATCAAGTGCTAACACTTCAAGTACTGCACAAGGACTTAAGATTTCTCTTATCAAACCTTTTCTCAACAACTCTTACACTTTTCTATTCAAATTTTCATTCTATGTTGGTGTCATCCAATGCGCTGATTTATTAGAAAAAATAGCTCCAAGAATCAGGTCCATGCAATAACTAATAATCCTCATAGGTGGTAATCCATCAATTAAATTCACTGAAATGATAGCTTCATATTCTAATAGCAATTCCCTTATCTCCTCTAGTTTTTCTTCTACATGCTTCAAGTGTTCATCCTTCTTTGGAACCAAGGCATACCACATACTCTCATGTATTAGTCCATCCAAAATATGTCCTTCCATCAACCAAGCAAATTATAGAATTCGTACAAACCTCAACTTTAGAAACATCCTCCAATGGTAACAAATTATGCTTCATTCCATTTGTAACAATTGTATATATGGACTTCTTTCCATCATGAATAGCCTATCTATAAAGGTCTTCCCAACAAAACATGGCATACATCCATAGGCATGATATCACACAAAACTTCATCATGATAATTTCCTATCTTTAGTTTCACCAAATATTGTTCACTTACCAGTATCTTATGCTCATCTTGAATCCATGCTATCAAATAGGGCTTTGGGTGTTTCAACATTTCCAACTTCAATCTGGTCACCATTTATTCAAAAACTAGGTTCTTTGAGCTTCCACTATCAATAATCACTTTGCAACATTTACCAACTACCTTGCATCTAGTTCAGAATAAATTATTTCTCTACAACTGTCCGTGCTCCATCTCACTTTGCCACAATACTCTTATATTCACCAACACTTCTCCCTCTTTTGGTTTATTAGATGATCCAACATGATCCTTCTCAATAAAGGTTGCTCTTCTATTGGTCTTTATATTTATTCTTGATTCTCCCTGATTACATTCAAATGCTCTATGTCCTTCTCCACCACACTTATAATAAAATCCTATGAATACTCATTTCTCCTATATTTTATCATCCTTTTTGTGATCCTTATTCTGGTAACCACCATATCCTCCTCTCTAGTAAGAGTTTCCATCATCTCTACAGTATGGATTGTCATTCTTACTGACTTCCTTATCTTTATTCTAATCTTCAAAAGATCCTCTTTCTCCTCTAGTAAAAAATCTTCCTCTTTGAAATCTTCAATCTCTTCCTCTCTATCTCTACTCATGTCTTTTATTCAACTTCTCTTCTGATTTTAGGGCACACTAATATTCCTCTTCCATGATTAGTAACTTAATCAAATTGATCCCATCTTGTATAGATGATTTCAAACCATTCATATATCTAGCTACTTTCTCGGTCTCATCTTCTAAATTTACAAATCTGATTTTCAACTTGTAGAACTCCTCAGTATATTATGTCACACTTAACTCCTTCTACTTCAAAGTCTACAATTTTTGAAACAAATTGATCTGATAGTCTGCAGGCATAAAATTTGTCTTCAATTGATTCACAATCTGATCCCACAATCTTATCTTCTCTTTTCCTTTTCTTTGCCCATCTATCTGCGAATGTTCCCACCAAAGGGATACATGTATTTTCAACTTTGTACAATATTATTTCACCTTCTTGTCTTCTTTGGTACCTTCAAAATCAAAGTACTTCTCCATCTCTATTATCCAATCAAGAAATTCATCTGAATCCAACTTGCCACTATAATCTAGTGGATTGAAATGTGGTTTAGAATTTACTTTGGTTAGGGCTCTTATGAACCACTCTTCTCCTTGATCAAGGCTAGGTTGATCTTATCTTTCCCTTTCTTCCTTGTCTTCTACCTCTTCATCACTAGTCAACCTCTCCTTTGGGTTGTTTCAACTACTTCCAATATAACAAAAATTTGTCTCAACCTTTTCATTATAGTTGGTTCTTCATTTCCACATACTCCATTTCCTCTACCATTTCTTCTTCCCTCCATATTTACACAAGTCCTCTCCAGATGCAATTCAGATCCTCAATCTACTACCCAACAACAAATATTCAATAGAATTTTGCAAACTCTGACAATCTTCCATGGAATGAATCTCGCTCTGATACCAATTTGGTGTAGTCACGGTAGGAGGGTCCTCAAAGAGAACAATATGGACCATGCAACAAGAGTTACACAAAAAAGGAAACACAAAATATGGAGGAAATTGCATATTCAAACATTCTTATTAACACAAATTTTGATTACAATGGATCGACAACATTTGGGTTTATAGATTTGGCTCATAGGTTTGATACAACATGCTCAAATATAATTTGTGAGAAAAAACCTTATAGATCGAATTCAATATACATATTAATCTACTTGATCTTGATTGATTTCTCTCCTAATGATCCATTACAAGCTTTATATCATATCTGTAGATCTAGAAACATCCACATCAGCCAAAGATCCTTACAATCTTTGACAAAGGAAACATAGCCTGTGCATGAGCAGGTCAACCTCAAATTTGAATTTTATATTGCTAGGTGCATATGATGAAGCATGGACCAATTATTTAGGTCAAGGAAAATCCATGCAATAATTCAAAACACACCGTAAGGATCCATAAGCTATAGGAAAGATCCACAAGCGATCAAACTAGTTGTTATGTTTGAAATTATTTTGGGGCTAGTTCCAAAAACTATCACTTACTTCGAAATCGATTACTTTCTCGAAAAATATCCAATTGAATTGAAAACTTGGAATTAGGAAAATGAACATGTCCATGATGAGAACATAGATCCAAAAGGTCTGGTGAGAAAACATGATGGAATATCTAATCTACCAACTTGAACTGAAAAGAACTAAACAAGAACAAAATTGAATAAAAATATTTTTTTGGTTGATGCAAGATTTCCAAGAATCAAGGATGCTCCTGCATTGCCTATACACTTGATCCTGATCTTAATAACACCAATTCATCCTAAATCATCTCCTCAACTAGTCATTTAATTAAATAATCTTTATTTAATTAAATTCATCATATTTCATCTCTTAATTAAATAAATCAAATTTATCTGATTAAGTCATCCTCTTCTATTAATTAAATAAATCATTTTGTTTAGTTAATCCTATAGTTCCTATTTTAATTAAATTATTCATTTTATTTAATTAATCTCTAAATTAATCTCATTTAAATTAAATATATTCATCTTTATTTAATTTAAAACTAACACCATTCCCTCTAATTAAATAAATTAAACTTTATTTAATTAAATCTAAATTAATATTCCTCTCAACTTTGATTTAATTTAATCCAAAACTATAAATCAAATTATCACATTAGCTAATCTCCTATTAATTTAATCAAATCCTGATTAATCTTAATCCTAAACACCCCAACCTTCTAGATTTTGCAACTTGCACAAGTAAATCAATTTAATTGATTTATAAATTATTCTGTTTTATCTCACATGGCATCAATGAGGGAATATTCCTCAAATTCAAAAAATCCATCCAAAAGGGACGAGTACATCCAACAAGGCATTAAAGGCCTCTTAGATGTCCTTTGTCTTGAGCTAAGTCACATATACTCCATTCCTTTCTCCCTCCAACTTGTCATTTAAACAATTTCAAATTCCACCTAACCACATTTATTTGCACATTCATCAAAATGTGCTCATTCCTCCTCCAATCACATGTTGAAAAGTGGCCTTTTCATATTGGTTCATCTTTTTCCCACATTCATCCATTTTGCCTCTTTCTCCATCATTCTCTTCTATTTATAGAAGGCTCTCATTTGAATTTTGAATCCACAATTTCATGCAACATCATTATCTTCAAGTTTTGAGTAATTTTCCATTCATACTTATCCATTTGAATCCATTTTTATATCATCATAGCTATGTTATGAAGAAATTTCATCAAGGATTATCAAATCTTCGTCATTGATCATCAACCTTGCAAGGAATTGGGAAAGGTCCATTTTACACATCAAAATGGCACCAATTCCCTCGTGGGATTGAGATTTTATTCATTTGAATAGGATTTGATAGCTTCTTTCATTTTGTTCTTTATATTATTTCTCGTTTTCTTGTTTCAAATGAATCTCATGGGGAATGTTGTTTCTAACTTTCATTTTGAACTAATTGTGTGCTTGTTTTTTGTGTTTGTGTAGGTCTAGGATCACCATTCACAATTTAAATCATGGGTGTCGGGATAGATCTTTGAGAAGTGTCATAAATAAGGTTTAAATTTGAATTAAAGGGGCTAATTAACTCCAATTAACCACAAATAATTAATATCACCCTAGATAAATGTGAAAGTGCTTTATAATACTTTACAACACCTAAATAAGGTACCCATTTAAATATATTTTATTAACAAGGGGCCCATTAACCGTAATTAAGTAAATAAGTCCTAGAAAGTGTGAAAGTGTGTCACAACACTTCACAACACCTTTGTAAAGGATCAATTAAAGCATGTTGTATACACCTAAAAATGGTCTGAATAAATTTGATTAATTAAATAAAATTATTTGATTAATTAACCTTTAATTCATCTATTTATAAATAAATAGAAATATTTATTTATATAATTCACATTCTATTTTCTTTTATTAAATAAAAAAATTGAATAGTTTGTTTTATTTAATTATCTAATAATTCTATCTTCAAAATTTCAATTGAGCATAGGTCTATAATCCAATCAATTTTGGAACAAAATTTAAATAGTTGGAAATAGTTGGCTTCATGGATCCACAATTTCTTCCTGATCACTTGGAAAAATATTTTGCTGAGAGAAAGAATTTCCCCTTATTCCTGACCAACTTCTTCATCTTCTACCATTGATTTATCGAGATCAAATTTGAACCATTGCTTGCTGCCACATCATATTTTTCCTTTAAAAATCTATAAAAGCAACTCTTGTTATAGGAAATGGATCCCACTTTTATGCAATTCTAGTCTGTAGGAATCATATTAGAGAAATTTAGCATACAAAATTTGAGTCATCAATAATTTAGCATCATATAGCAATCATATTAGCACTCATAATCAGGACTTTCATATCATTTTCATCTTAGTTTATAATAATTTATCATATCATTTCATATCAGGATCACAATATCATAGCTTTCATTATCATTATCATACAAATTTTATTATCAATCATTTCATCATAACATATAATCTAATTTATCATTCTCATTTCTTTAGGTTTTCATTTTAACAATGACAGTGCACACAATCTGAGAGCCACTTTGATTTAATAAATCCTTGGAGTTAGAGAGAAATGGAATGATTTTAGGTATTTTATTATGCTTAAAATATATTAAATCTATCATTTGAATTCTCTAATAATGTTTCATTAAGGTGTGTTGTTATTAGTTCATTTATGCATATTTTCCACACACATAAATTGGTACCCACCATGGGGCCTAATCACAATTTTTTTTTAACATTTTTGGAAAGTGACTACATATTTTGACGTGATTTTGTTTTAGCGTGATTGAGAGTTCTTATGACACATCCAACGGATATTTCAACGCATTAGCATATTGTTTCGGCACATTTCAATGTTGTTATAGTGCATATGATAATTTTTTTAGTGCATTTATTTTTTATTTGAGCACATATATCAGTTCTTTTAAAATATATAAATTTTGGCGTATATGCTTAAAGTTTTAACACATCTAACTATTTGTTTTACTGAAAAATTAAATTTGTTGGATATTAATCACTATTATTTGTGTTGTAAGTATAGTTGTTGGAAACATTTACACCACTCAAAGACAAATATTACAAATTACTAATGGTATTTGTAGGGTTTTGAATTTATCATTTCTTTTCCTTAAATTAAGATAAACATCTAGCTTAAGTAAAAGGATAATTGAACCCCCTATTTACTATGGTTGAAGTGATAGGCTTATGCTTTCCCCTTCACTGGGTGATCAAAATGCTAGACTCACTTTTCATTCTTTTATTAACACCTTTAGAATGCCTTACATAGTGGGAAAAATTACTCACCCTACGGGAATGACCTAAGTGGGAACAACCAAATATAGGTTTTCCAACCCACTATAATTAAAAGTTATTTCGGGGAAAGTCTATAATTCAACAAAAATGTGCAAGATAACCATCCCCAAAGCCTTTTTTTATAAAGGTTGGGAGGTCTCCTGAGGGATTTTAGCTATTTCTGCACCAAATGAAAATCCTATCTACAAATTTGAGTTAGAATCCAACCATGTCAGTTTCCGAACACTTTCTATATCATAGTGCAAGGGGAGGGAATAATCTCCCCCCAAGACACTCACCATATAACTATCAGAGATTGTGGCCAAAAGTGGAGGATTCAACTTTGGTTAAGACTAGGGAAAGGATAAAACATGGGTGCCCTCTAGGGGGTGACATGGTTGTGTGAGCTAACATAGTTTTAAGATGTGGGTTGTGGTATTTTTAGTGATCTTTTGAGATAGAAAAGTGCTTGAGATATATTTTTTGTGTTATACCAATGGAAATTGAAAGAATCAAACTTGATTCTAGAACACACACTATATGTTTAATGCATAAAATTGAAACAACTATTTATAAACTTGTTTTGTGTGTAATAATTCTCAAAAAGAAATCATCCAATTAAAGAAATCATTTTTCCATAGTCCACAAACAAGAAAATCAGATACAAGGTCATTAATCAGAAGTTTATACCCTGGAGACAAGAAAATTCACTGTTTAAAACTAGAGTAAAAACAGGCTATCAAAAATCTTGAATGCTTCTAAAATAGAGAATTTTCTCTTTATTATAGCACATCCAATCTATTTAACAGCGCATAGACCCATCATTTAGCACATAGGAGGAACAATATAGTGCATAGGAGGAGCAATCTGGTGCATAGGAAGAAAATTCTAGCACCAGACGGAATAGTAAAATGCATCCAACCTATTTAACATCACATCAAACCAATTTGTTAGTACGTCTGCCAATTATTTTAGCTCATATGAGGAATTTGATAGTGCATCCACCAGAGTAAAAACCAAAGAGCTATTTTTACTATCTGTCAGAATTTTAACATCAAAATTTGGATTTTTATTAGAACAAAAGCCTTTCTCAAATTGAACCAGATTCTTAATATTTCAAAAGATGAACCTTACAAGTAAAATTATTCAAATTAAACCAAGATATACCATCCTAAAAGTGTCTAAATCAAGAAAATTTGATTAAAATCCAAGTTTCATTATCAAGATCAGTCATCCTACTTCAAGAAATGAAGTTGTATAATCATACTTTTTGTAAGTGTGAAATAAGTATGAGTAAGTAACACTTCTTAATAAGACATTATATCAAAGATTCTACAATTAAACTAGTTTAAAACAAAAATCTACTAAAAGCGTCATATTGTTTCCTATCTTTAGAGATTTATTAAATCATAGAAGGCTCATAGATTTGATAAGCACTTGTGACTATTAAAATGCCAATCTAAAGAATGAAGTAATGCTAAATGCAATGATGAAATTATAAATGATGATATCTAAATGATAAAAGAAACTACTGTAATCTAAATTGACATAAAATTATGATGATGCATCTATAGTAAAACTACTTATATGCAACCATGATATGAATTCTAATGATTCTATGATGCTAAGATACTATTTCTATTTCTATTGCTATGATGCTTGATTGATTGCTTGATTGTTTTTTTCGTAGAGTAAGATTGCACAAAGTTGGGATCCATTTCCTATATTGTGAGGTTGTATTTATAGATTTCTCGGTAGCATATTTGCATAGGGGCAACAAAGAAGAGGTTTGGATTCAATTTGGAGGTTTGGATTCAATTTGGAGGATTGAATGGTGAGAGATGGAGTGGTTTGAGCTAATTATGGGAATGGCTCCTCCCCATGAAAACATCAGGCAAGAGGATAGGAAGGATCAGGGGAAGAAGATTGAGAGGATTTCCTACAAGCTTTCCTGTGAATGCAAGTCACATTAAATTAGACATTTGATATCTAATTTTGGTAGGTGAGTGAATAGTTGAAAATTGATTTATGCCTTTATTTGAATTATTTTGATTTATTCAAATTAGAAAAAAAAGGATAATTAATTTAATAAAATTTGAATTGGTTTACAGAACATCTTGTTGGTTTTGCATGTCTTTTGCATGTGACAGGTGATTGCATGTAGGTGATCTTGGATTCTAACAAAATAAACTATAGATGTTGTTTATTAAATTAAATAGAATAAATATGAGAATTAAACAATAAAGTATTTAACCTTTGTTTAATTAATTAAGATTGAATGATGTGATTAAGATAGAATAAATAGTGGAATTTGATAATTAAATAAAAAAAAAGTATTTAATTTTTTTAATTTAATTAAGACGAAATAATAGCAAAATTAAAAGAATTTAAATAAGAATTTAAACATGAACTATATAAATAAATATCTATATTTATTCAATAGTAGAGGAATTTAGGATAATTAATCAAATAAGTCATATTAAATTAATTAGATTCTCTAGACCATTTTTATGTGTATATGTTTTTCCCCTCTTTGAAGTGATGTGTTTATGCATTGCTTCAAAGAAAATTTTATGTTTTTCTTGCTATTATGGATGAAAAAATTCAGTATGCCGCAAACATTTGATTTTCATGTGATGATGGATATATGCCCCCTTGGGAGATAAATTGATGATTTTTTTATTTTTTTGGATTTTTCAGAAGTTTTCATTTTTTTCATGATTTTCTAATGATTTGATAATGATTCAGTGAAGATTTGATGAATATTCACTGGTGAAATAATTTATCTCCCGATAATTGATGTAGAAATTTCTCCTATAGATTAATTTCAATTAATCTCCCAATAAAAATTAATTAAAATCTTAAAAATCCCACCAAAATCCACCTCTAATAACCTATAAAAAGTAAAAAGGGTATTTTTCCACCTCATTTGTGCATTTGACTATTGAAAACTTTGTGAGAGAGAGCTATTTGAGCCACTTGGAGAAAGATGTTGATTCATTACCAAACCAACCGATTCGATTGTGTGCAACATCACCAGCACTCGACCACTTACGAACCTTTGGTACATACCCATAAACCTCCTCATAATTTGTGTCTTTTTGTTTTGAGTTATTTTATGTATTTTGATTTTTTTTGCAATTTTAGTGCTTCAAGAACGTGTTGTACTGATTTGACACTCTAGTGTAGCGCTTGTATGGAATTTTTTAGCACTTCGGTGAATTAGCGCTTTGATAGGCTAGTTTAACGCTTCAAAAACTTTAGCGCTTTGATAGGATAGATTAGCACTTTGATAGGTTAAATTTGCACTTCGAGGGTTTTAGCACTTCAAGCTACTATTTGAGTGCTTTGACCTCTTGAAATAACACTTTGAATGATGTGGCACTTTGATAGTCTATTCTAGCACTTTTGATTGATGAAATGGCGCTTCTGATCTTTTAGCACCTTGAATGCCTATTTTAGCACATCCAAGTCAAATTTGATAAAATTTGTTAAAAAATTCCTTGATTTGATTGATTTTGATCATGTCGACCATTTGATTTAATATGATTTGATGATCGAATAACCTTGATGATGTTGAACCTTATGATGAGTGATTCTAATGATTGATAAACAATAATTATCCTCATGATAGGCGAGGAATAATTTCACATGTGATGAACCTCATGATAAGCGAGGTTGATTTTGATAGATTGACCTCATGTTAGGAAAAGTACAATTAAATATTGATAATGATGACCTCATGATAGGTGAGGATTGATGATGCTTTCTCATGAGTTTTGATCAAAATTTGCACCAAGAGTTGATTAGATTTGATAGGATAATTGATATGTGATATTTTGACAAAATGTACTGATTTTGAACATTTCATGATGAGAGGAGCCTTTGGATAACCTCTAGATATGAGATAATTTTCCATGGACATTTGAATTTATTCCATAGCTTACACTAGATGAGACACATATCATTGTTCGATGTGGAATTTCTTCACTTCTTGATATTCCCTAGATTAGAACTAATCAAGGTCTCCTCACAGCTTTAGCCAAACAGTGGCATAGTGACCATAACACTTTCCACCTACCCACTAGTGAGATGATGGTCACTCAAGAGGATGTATGGAAGATTTTACGGATACCATTTGTTGGGGAGATTGTAGTGTATGATTCATAGGAGGTGGGTGGGACAAATGCTCTTTGTAGAGTTTTTCAAGATGATCATATTGTTGGGTTGTGGATCCTATGGTGAGAGATGGTAGATGCATATGCCACTTTACCTTTAGTTCTAGCAAGATTTATTGGAGGTTTTCTTTTATATTGATCATAGGTCAAAGGGATTATTTTTTGGGTGGGGTCGTGTACTTGAGAGCATGATCATGCATGGTACCAAATATGCTTGGGGGATGTGCATGTTGGCACATCTATATCATGATTTACATTTAGTTGTATATTTGAGCGGGAATAGCTTATCATTGGGAGACACTTTGCTTCATGTTTGGATGTGGGAGCATATTGTTTTCATGCGACCACTGCCAATATGAGATAGACCTGCTACTAGGCCATATTTTTTCAGATACAAAGGTTGATTTACCCTGTCTAGGATGGGTAAGTTGGAGCATTAGAGATGTGTATTGGATGAACTAGAGTTTGTGACATGGCATCCCTATCTAGATTTTGAGCTGTGGGATGAGGATGGTACAAAGATGGGTTATTTGTGTGATTCTATGTACCTAATTGGCAAGACCTGCTTCATTTTAGAGAGATTTTTACTATGGAGGGTTTATAGATAGTATGGGATTATCCAGTGCATGCCCTAGGGAATTGCACATTATGCATGATGTCAGAGTGATAAAGCAAATTTGGGACCATGTCTATCATACGATACCATAGTAGAGGGATATTATGCTCTAAAACCTTCATCCTAGGACCTTTTCCATGATATTACAGAGGCACTAGTGATTGTGGAGTATGCACAGTATCTTTCATTACATCTATGCCCATGGATTATTATACCTGGTGAGCCAAAATCGCTATCTATAGAGGAGGAGGTTGTTGTTGTACCTGGTTGGTGATGGAGGTGAGAGGAGGATTAGGTTGTTGATGTTGACGCAAATGAGGATTTCAGTGAGGAGGAGGATTATGGTGAGGAGAGAAATGGAGAGGGTAGTCGTGAGGATAATGGTGAGGAGGATAGTGTTGAGAGTAGTGGTGATGATGGAGATAATGGAGGAGATGATGGAAGAGGGGTTATGATAGGTCCATATACTAGTGTGCCTCGTAAGAGGCAAGCAGTGGATACATCCTCCATAGATCATTAGATAGATTTCCAACTTACAGGTGCAGATACAAATTCTAAAGGGGTAGCTTGTTTAGGCTCAGGGTTTACTTGCTTAGACCTAGACATAGTTACAAACCCAGGCACAAAATCATGTATAGGACATGACACAAATACAGGGACAGTTGGTTGTCACCCAGACCTAGATTGGTACATTGACAATAGAGCGAGATAGTGCTCAGTAGATTACAAATTAGGCTTAGACCACTGCTGATAGACTACAATGGATAGTTGAGGGCATGACTGTATTAGATTATATGAGAGAGGTTCTACGTGTGGGCCAAGAGGTAGAGTTTTATAGAGGCCATTACCACGATGTAGTCTCTAAGGAGTGAAGATTTAGTTATGCCCTATCGCAATCAGGTAGGACCCATTCCCAGACTATTAGTGAGGGTGTGATTTAGCCTCCATGCAAAGATCTTGGAGGTACTAGTCCATCTGGTAGAGGAGGAACTTGTCTCGAGATGCTTGCACCATCTGGTAGCAGCAAATCTTAGCTATATGATGTGATTTTGTGATATATTTGAGACATGATTTATACCCTGGTTCAACTAGTTTTGATGATATATCTCTTTTATTTCAAACTTCATTGTATACTTGGAATTGATGATTTATATGATCTATATGATATGTTGTGCAATTTTATCGATCTATGATGTGTTCTATTATGATTCTATGATGGATGCATTTATGTTCTATGTTCTATATGCCATGTGATGATTTTTAATATTATGATTATAGATGTATTTATGATCAGGATGATATGCTATAGTTTATAATGTTCTATTTAATGAATAACGTAAGGATGTATGATGAATGATGTGTGGATGCATGATTATTTTTATTTTATATGATGATCCTCTATATTCATGTATGTAGATGTAATGGTTTAAATAATTTATTGATATGCGATGTAAATGGGATGTGTGTTTTTATATTGATGTAAATGTAAATAGATGGCACAAATAAATGAATAACAATGATGTATGATATAAAATGATGATTGAATATAAATGCAATGATATGATGTTTTTATGATAAATGAAATGATAAATGATATAGCGTATGAGAAATAATTGATGGATGACTAAAATGTAACTATATGATGTAATAAATGTATGATAATAAAATATGAATGGATGATGCAATGAATTTGATATGCGAGAAATAATTGATTGATGAATGAAATGAAATGATATGATTTATTTTTGAAATTTTATTTTTGTGTGGCATGGAAAATATGATATGATAGATAGAAATGCTTTCTAATGTATGAAAAATGATAATGCAATTACATGGTTATGATGATATTTTTTTAATGTCAAGTATACTCAATATTATTAATAGAAAATGTAATCATCAATTTGAATCCCTCACAAGCTTTTGTAACAAACCCTCTGTAGATGTAGAAAATATTACGAATGTAATGTAATTTTATCATGCAACTACATAGAAAATATTGGCATTTTAACAATACTTTTGTGGTTTTTATCATTATAGAACTCTAAAAAATGTTGAAAGTGAGTACAAGCATCAAAGGTATATTTTAGACCAATGACGACCTAAGTACTGATTTCATGATTTTCGATATTGCAAGAAAACACAACCATCTAGGTATGATTAAATCGAGATGACCTCAGGATTTCTTGTGTAAGAAAACAAGGATTAATTATTTTAGTGTGTGAATTTTGAATTTCATCAGTGATACATTTGTAGAGCACGTCCCACAATAATTCATACATTAAATAATTAATTCACAAACAATAGAAAAATAAAAATATCATTCTCCTTCCTTTCTTCTCTATTATAATACATCATTGAGTTGCTCCAAAGAAATGATAACAAATAATCAAAGTAAAACATATCCAACCTTTACTAAAAAAATTTCAACCATTAGTCATATTAGATCATCCATCCTGATTTTATGATGTTTTTGCGATTTTCTGAGATTTGAAATCAAACCTAATCTAATCAACTATCTTAGGGGCCTCGGGGGCTGATGAAATATTATCCTTGCCTATGCTATACATGCAAAGACCATGTAGTTCAATTAACATAGACTCATGTTTTTCACTTTTTGAGACTGAATTCTTTTCAACTTGTTTTTCGAGTTTTTGTTGTGATACAGATGTCTAATGTGTTTTCGATGGTGATTGATGTTCCATTTTTCTAAAATTGATGCTTTATTTCACTAGTGAAGTCCATATGTTGCCTCTAATCTAGGGTGAGACTATTGCAAGTGGAACAACTCTTAGAGGTGGGGTGAATCAAAGTAGTAAACTTCTTACAAAACAGACACAAAAGCCATCTTATGATGTATACTATGAAAAAAAATGTTGTCTTGAAACATTCAAACCTTCACCAGCATAAGAAGAAAATAAAATTTTGAAGAACTAAAAGGACAACATAATCAGATTATGACACATTTCTTGAAGAAACATAATATTATTGTTCATATAAGGCAGAATGAACAAGTTTTCAAAAATGCTTTCTTTTGCAAGAGTAAACATATTTTTCAGACAATAGTACTTACAACATAAATAATAACTAAACCAAGAGTACTAAAACATTTGAACTAAAAAAAGATACATATCAGAGAATTTTGAGAAACTAAGACAATTCAACATAAAAGACAAAAGGAAATATTATGCACATGAAGTAACAGAGACACACAAAGATGACGAGTGGAAAACCCTCCAGGGGTAGAAAAACCACTCCAAAATTCCTTGAAGTCTTAATCTCAAAAATGGATTACAATAATGTTTTGAGCACCAACTCAGTCCTTGATACAATCTAAAGCACCTAATTCAATAGGGGTATCAACTCCTTTTCCATGTCTCTTACATAGAAACTTTACAAAGTAAGGACCTTATAATTGCACTATGTGTGCAATCCTAAAATCTCCACTGAACAAAATTAATATTTCAATAACTCCAAATATAGTGTATGGACTGCAACAGTCCAGAAATGTAAACTCAACTCTTTTTCAAAATAACTAAAAACTACATCCCTTTTATAGAAACTAGAGATAGTATGAGAAAATGTATCTATCCACTTTGTTCTTTTTCGACAAGAAGTCTATCTTCTTTCTCAAGAGTCAGTCATCTTTATTTTACACAACTACATAATAAAAATGGCTTACAACCATATTTTTATAGAAAAAAAATAGTTATATCTTTCAAGAACCTATAACATCAACTCAAACCAAAGTTTGTAACATAATTTACAAAAAATCTTCAAGTATTCTGAATACCCATACTGGGTTTACAATGTTTTATGCTTTCTCTTTTAAAGAATACCACTACAGATTCAAAGAAAATGATATCAAAACATAAAAAAACCCTAGAGTGTTAAAATCGATGGTTTACAACCATTTAAACAGACTAACAAGAAAGAATAGACTAGTTCAAAATCTTGAAAAAATGAAAAATGAAATATCTATCATGGTGGCTAGACAACAATCACCTGAAAGTGTAACGAATTCTCAACAGTGTCAATATAACTCATCCACCTTTTCATTTGTGAAGTTTCCATAAAAGAAAACACCAACCAAACTTCCATTGAATACTTGAAGTTGGAGGAAAAAAAACAAACATGGCAACATAATACAATTTCTTTTTAGTAGCATGGCTAGGGTTCATCTGCTTGTAAAACAAATGATAACCACAAAGCATCACTTTTCTCTAAGAAGAGACCAAAGTCAAAAAACATAATGATTGAAATCTGCATGAGCTAGAATGAATCATTAAGTGAAATCTAGAATATACCAAGTGAACAAGAAAACTTTAATTTTAAACTATCGAATACTAAAGTAGGAATATTCCTTGCTGACTTTTCAAACAAAAAACTAAGTCATAATACCGACACTTATCACCTTTGAACCAATAAAAACTACCTTTTATCGACCTTTGGTTGAGTGTAAACAAAGAACCACAAAGACAAAAAAATACCACCAGCATGACACTGATCATAGAATATCAAGATGCCAACATCAAGGACTGAAACACACTGGAGACATCAAGGACAACAAAAACCAACAAACTCCCCCTTTTCCTTGATGGAAAAACAAATACAAGCCACTAAAAGCCTCCCATCATTGAAGCCAATAGAAACAAAAACCAATGAGTTGAAACCAGATCACAACTAAAACCACATAGTGATCACTTCTCCCCCTTTCTTTCACAAGGAAAAACCAAAAAGAACCTGAAATAAATTGCTGCAGATATACCATGAAGCAACAAAGTCATGGGAAGAAACAATAAGCTACTTAGAGAGCTAAACAACTCCCCCTCAATAAAAGAGAAATCTTAAGAAAGTAATTATTGATAGACCACTCCCAATTGAGAACAAAGCCCTTCAAAGACTTTAGCGAAAGGATTTGTAAAGATATCTGCCAAAATCTTCTAACTTATTTTTGAGATAAGTTACCTAAACCATTCTTGTATAGTCATCTACAAACAACATGAAATATTTCTCACCATTTATAGACCTTGTCCTAGTGGGACCACACAAATCAGTGTGTACAAGCTGCAAAGGTTTAGTTGAAGCATGTTCTTTTGATTTAAAACTAACATTTTTTTGTTTACCTCTTCGACACTCCTTACAAACAACATTTTCAGGTTTTCTTAGAATAGGAAACCCTCTTACATTCTGGTTTTTTCTGATCCTAACCAGATTATCAAAGTTACCATGCCCTAGCCATTTATTCCACAACCAATTTTCATCAACTTGACCCATAAGACATATTCCTTCACTAGATTCATGATTGGAAGAGTCAAGAAGATTATAAAAATTACCTTGTGTCTGTAATCCAGTTGCAATTTTTTTCCCCGATTTGTTCTTTATAGCACAACCTTGTGAGTTGAATATAACATTATAAACATTGTCACAAATCTGACTAACACTTAAAATATTGTGTTTAAGACCTTCAACGTAATACACATCATAAATAGGAGTATCATAATTTAAAATCAGAGAGCCTTTATCTTTAATCTCAATTCATGTATTATCACCAAACTTTACATAACATCCTGAATAATCTTCAAGCTTAATAAATTTGTTTTTATCACATGTCATGTGATTGGAGTAGCCATTGTCCAAAACCCATAATGCCTTCTTTTTGGAAAGAAGAGCGGTTTGGACAAACATTGATTGTTCTATGTTTTGAACAAATTTGGGTTTCCAAACTATTCCAGAGATATGTTTACCTTGTTTGCAGTTCTTGGATGTGTGACCAATAGAATTGCATGTGAAACACCTAATAGTATTAGGAAAGCCAAAGAGTTGTTTGTGACCAAATCCAGTTGTTCTAGACATCACTATTCTACACTTGCTTAATTCGTGTCCATATTTATTACAAAATAAACAATAACCATGAAAGAAATCATTAAACCTGAAATTGGTTCGTTGATGCTCAAATGACTGCTTCTTCTCAACTGCCTTAAAGTTATGATTTAAAGGTTCTAAACATTCACCAGTGTTGAATCCAATACTAGTAATATCTTTATGTTGTTTTTGTTTTCCAACTATCTCATTCAAGTGAATAGTACTCTCATAATCTTCAACTTGTTTTTAAAGATTGACAGCCTATTGTTCAATATTTTGAATCTCTTTATCTTTACCAATAAGAATTGATTGAAGAGAATCCACTATTATTTTAGAATCATCAAGTTCAATTTTTAAACTGGTGACCAAACTATCTCGACTATGTCCTCTATCTAGATTATGTTCTTGAGAAACAATATGTTTCTTTAATTTTTTTACTTCTTGAAGAGCACAAAGTAATTCAATTTCACAGTTTTCTACCTCAGATTGTTTTTTAGATTCTTTGTTTAGTGTTTCCTCTTACTCTTTGTTTGAGGTCTTTTGAGTTTCTACTTTAGCCATAAATAAATTCAAGTCTTCATCATCCAGTGAGCCATAAGACTCAAAACGTGAGTCTTCTTTTGAAAAAAGACTTTTTTTAAGTTTAATGTTAAACTTCTTTTTAGGATAGCAAGTCTTTTTCCTAAGCTATTTTTCTAGTTTTTCATCTTCATAAGACTGATCAACATAAGGAAATTTAGCAGCAAAGTGTCTAGGTTTTCCACAAGTAAAAAATTTAAAAGTCATCTTACCCTTATACTTCTTTTTTAGTTTCTTAACAAGAAGATCTTCTTTGGAATCTAACAAATTAGAATCACTATCATCTGATAAATCTTTCTTTTCTGCCTTAAAGGCAGATTCTTTTCCAATGGAAGTATTTTTGTTGTTTTTCATTTCTTAGGCAATCAAAGTACCTTGTAAAATATCTAAGGTGAGTTGGTCAAAGTGTTTCTTTTCTTCAAGAGTATAAATTTTAGCTTCAAATTTATTTGGTAAAGTTATGATAACCTTAGTTACAACATCAAACTCATTTTCCTCTTCTCCTAACCCTTTCATAGCATTGAAAACTTCATCAACTCTTAAGACTTAATTAGCTACCTTTTCATCATCCCTCATTTTTATTTCTTCAAATTGATGTTTTAGAGTGAGGAATTTTGACTGTTTAATTTTTTTTTTCCTTGATAGATGGTTTCCAGTTTAATCCAAATTTTCCTAGCAGAGCTGCAATGCATAGCCTCAATAAAAACATCTTTAATCAATGCACATAGGAGAGCATGTTTTTTTTCTAGCATTGTTTTCATATTTTTTATTTTCATCAGTAGATGTGGGAAGTGTAGCTGGTATAGTGTACCAAGTTAACACCATACTCCATACATCAAGATCAATAGAAGTCAGATATGGCTCCATTCTGAACTTCCAAAAAATATAATTCATCCCATCAAACAATAGAGCTCTTGTCATAGATGCGCCTTCATGACCTTGAGACATTTAAAAAAAAAATCCAAGACTAGAAACAATCCTAGGTTGGTTAAACCTGAAAGAGGACCCTATGCTTTGATACCACTTGTTGGAAGTGGAACAACTCTAGGAGGGGAGGTGAATCAGAGTAGTAAATTTCTTACAAGAAAAACATAAAAGCCATCTTATGATGTATACTATGACAAACAGTGTTGTCTTGAAAAATTCAGACCTTCACCAGCATAAGTGGACAAGAAACTTTCGAAGAACTAAATGGACAACATAATCAGATTATGACACATTTCTTGATGAAGCATAATATTATTGTTCATATAAGGTAGAATGAACAAGTTTTCAAAAATGCTTTCTTTTGTAGAAGTAAACAGATTTTTAGAAAATAGTACTTACAACATAAAGAATAATTGAACCAAGAGTACTAAAAATTTTGAACTAAAAAAAGATACATATCAGAGCATTTTGAGAAACTATGACAATTCAGCATAAAAGATAGAAGGAAATATTATGCACATGAAGTAATAGAGACACACAAAGATGCTGAATGGAAAACCTTCAGGTGTAGAAAAACCAATCCAAAATTTCTTGTAGGCTTAATCTCAAAAATGGATTACAACAATGTTCTGAGCACCAACTCAGTCCTTAATACAATCTGAAGCACCTAATTCAATAGGGGTATCAACTCTTTTTCCATGTCTCTTACATATAGACTTTACAAAGTAAGGATCTTATAATTGCACTATGAGTGCAATCCTAAAATCTCCATTGAAAAAAATTAATATTTCAATAATTCCAAATATAGTGTATGGACTGCAACAGTCCAGAAAGATAAACTCAACTCTTTTTCACAAATACTAAAAATTGCATCCCTGTTATAGAAACTAGAGAGAGCATGAGCAAATGTATCTCTCCACTTTGTTTTTTTTTCAACAAGAAGTCTCTCTTCCTTCTAAAGAGTAAATCGTCTTTCTTTTACACAAATACATAATCAAAATGGCTTACAACCATATTTTTATAGAAATAAAAATTGTTATATCTTTCAAGAATCTGTAACATCAACACAAACCAAGGTATGTCATAGAATTTACAAAAACTCTTCAAGTAATTCGAATACCCATACTAGGTTTACAATGTTTTTTTGTTTTCTCTATTAAAGAATGCCACTACAGATTCAAATAAAATGATATCAAAACATAAAAGAACCCTAGAGCGTTAAAATCAATGTTTTGCAACTGTTTAAACAAACTAACAAGAAAAAATATACTAGTTTGAAACCTTGCAAAATTGAAAAATGAAATACCCGTCATGGCGGCCAGACAACAATCACTTGAAAGTGTAACGACTTTTGAATAATGTCAATATAACTCATCCACCTTTATGTTTGTGAAGTGTCCATCAAATAAAACACCAACCAAACTTCCATCAAATACCTAAAGTTGGAGGAACAAAACCCAAAGATGACAACAAAATACAATTTCTTCACAGTGGTGCAGCTAAGGTTCAGTTGCTTGTAAAAAAAATGATAACCACATAGCATTAATTTTCCCTAAGAAGAGATCAAAGTCAAAAACCATAATGATTGAAATCTGCATGAGCTAGAATGAATCATTAAGTGACATCCAGAACCAAGAGAGCAAGAAAACTTTAATGGTAAAATGTCGAATACTCAAGTAGGAATATTTCTTGTTGACTTTTCAAAGAAAAAGATAAGTCATAAACTGACACTTATCACCTTTGAACCAATACAAATTACCTTTTGTCATCCTTTGGCTGAATGTAAAGAAAGAACCACAAATACAAAAAATACCACCAACATGACACTAATCATAGGCTATCAAGATGCCATCATCAAGGGCTAAAACACACCAGAGACATCAAGGACAAAAAAAACCAATAGAGACATGACCAATTTCAATGATACAATGGTGAATGTAAAGTGATGGCAATAGTAACAATCATGACATGCATCCAAAATATGGAACAACTGGTTAAAACACAAACACTGCCTATTTCCAGGTTTTCACTATATGTTTTTATTGCACTTTTTCATAGTTTTATGATTTTTTTATTTTGTATTTTTCTCTTTTCTCATTTTGTTGTATTTTTCAATTATTGAGATGCTTGTTTGTGAGGTTTTCATCTAGGAAACCCTTTTTAGGACCTTGAACCGTGCACTAAGTGATTCAGGTGTAGAATTTTCTGAGATGGATGTTATTGATAGGTTCATTAAAAACATCCCCTTTAGGTGTTGAAAGTTCATAGGTTCCTTATCTATAGACCCATATGATGACAAAGGGACCTAGCCAATTAGGTTTAAATTTCCCTTTATTTTCTCTGTCTTGTTGATTTCTAGGGTTTTCCTTTAGAACCAGGTCACCAACCTGAAAGACTCTAGGCTTCACTCTATGATTGTAGATCCTTGACATTCTCTTTTGATATTTCACTAGATGATTAATAGCTTGTTGATGACATTCATCCAATAATTATAGTTCTTGAAGCCTAAATACTCTATACTCTTCATCTAAAATAATTTCCTTCAGTGACACATAGAGTGATGGAATCTCCATATCAATGGGTAGTATGGCCTTTGATCCATATACCAAGGAATATGGTGTAGATCCTTTCGGTGTTTTGATGCTGGTTCTATAGGCCCATAATGTAGGATTGAGCTGAACATGTCAATCACGTCCAACATCGTTAACCATTTTCTTGAGTATTTTCATAATTGTCTTGTTGGATGCATTTTCCTGGCCATTTCCCTGTGGATATTATTGTGTTGATGTTGGATATGAAATTTTTCACACAATTCTTGGACATCCTAGTTCTTAAATGGTCATCCATTATTAGTGATATTGGACTGAGGTATGCCACACTGAAAAAAATATGTAGTTTAGTATGAAAGATGAGATCTATTTTCTAGTGATTTTTGTTACAGGAACTGCTTCTATCCATTTTTTTAAGTATTATATTGTTGTGGTTATGAATTTGGGTCCATTGGATGAAGATAGGTTTATCTTTCCTACCAGATCCAGTCCCCAATGACAAAAGTGTCATGTTGATATGAATGGGTGTAATTCTTGAGCTGGTGTGTGGATTAGATTACTATGGCTCTGACACTTCTAACACTTCTTAACAAATTTATAAGACTCCTTCTCCATGTTTGTCTAGTAATACCCCAAATGGAGGAGTTTATTTGCTATAGTTATCCAACTTGAACGAGTTCCACAAATACCTTCATGAACCTCACATAAGGTTGTATCAGATTCACTATATTCTAAAAAATAGATAAGAGTACCATCTAGACCTTGATGGTAAACCATGTCGACGATTAAGGTATGTTGGGCGGATTGGCAGATGAAGTTGTATTTTTGGTTTTTGGAAAGCTCGGTGGAAGGATGTTGTCTTTTAGGTAAGCATAGGTCTTTCCATAGAGTGAGGATTCAATAGAATCTAAATTGAATAGGGTTTGAGATTCGAGATTATCATAAGAAGGATTTGACACTTGTTCTACCATAAACTCATAATGACCATGTTTTTCTAGCAACTGCAAAAGAGAAGCAATTATCACCATAACATCTGCCGCTTTGTTTTATGCCCTTGGAATTTTCTCAAATTTGATATCCACAAAGTATTTTTTGAGATCATCAATCAGTTTCTTATATGGCATCAATTTCTCATATTTCATTGATTATTCATCATTTACTTGATAAATGACTAATTGTGAATCTCCATATACTTGTAGTTCTATTACCTTCCATTCAATTGCCACCTTCACACAAATGATTAGTGCCTCCTATTCAGCTACATTATTTGTACATGGAAACATGAGTTTATAAGACCTTAGGATGGTGTGTCCTTGAGTTGTAACAAACAATATTCCAGCTCTAGATCATCTTTGTGTGTATGACCCATGAAAATAAAGCCTCCATTGTTGTGTCATTACAATTAGAATGTCTACATCAAGAAATTCCATTGTCATAGGATGATCATCAGTTAACAAAGATTCGACTAATTTTCTGGAAATCACTTGAAATTTGATGGCTCTCCTTTACACAAATTGGATATTAAATTTACTTAAAAGAATGACCCACTTGGCCAATCTACCTATTAAAGCAGCCTTGTTGAGTAGATATTTTAATGGGCCAATCTTTACTATGAGCTTGACTGTGTGAGTCAACATGTAATGTCATAACTGTTGGGTAGAAAATACCACCGCCAAACAAGATTTATCGATGAAGGTGTAATTTATTTCATATCCATTCAAAGTCCTGTTGATGTAGTAAATGGCTTGTTCTCTTCCTTCATAATCTTCTTGTGCCAACAATGCTCCTAAAGAAATGTTTGTTGTTGTAATGTATAGTAGAAAATTTATACCTTCTATAAGTGGCATGAGAATAGGTGGAAACATCAAATATTTTTTTATTTGATTGAAGGTCTCTCTACACCCTTGATCCCATTTGAACAAAACATTTTTATGCAACAAGTGATAAAATGGATGACTTTTATTTGATATCTGGGAGATAAATCTCTTGATTGATTGCAGTCTGCCTTGTAAGGACCTGAGTTGACTGATATTCTTTAGCAACTGCATTTCCATTATTGATTTGACCATTGCAAGATCCACTTCGATACCCTTCTCTAACACTATGTATCCTAGGATTTTTGCTGATGTAACTCCAAAAGACATGTTTCTTAGGATTTAGTTGGTATTTGAATTCTCTAGTCTTGTGAAATTTTTTCCTAGGATATCTAGATTTCCTTCTCTAGAATATGAATTTGCTAAGATATCATCCACGTAAACCTCCATAAAGGTATGCATCATATCATGGAAGATTGTATTCATTGCATGTTGATATGTTTCCCCTGCATTTTTCAACCCAAAGGGCATGACATTCCAAAAAAAATTCCCTAGGGACATGTGAATGTTGTTTTCTCGTAATCATTTGGTGCTATCTTGATTTGGTTGTAGCTAGAAAAAACATCCATTATTGATAACATGGCATGCCTTGTTGTTAAGTCCACAATGATATTGATGTTAGGTAAGGGGAAATCATCCTTGGGACATGCCTTATTCAGATCTCTAAAGTATGTACATATTATGATACTATTATCTGGCTTTGATATAGGCACAATATTTGATATCCAATCAACATAATCGATAAACTTGATGAATCCTGCATCTAACAACTTCTTCAGCTTAGCCTTTACCATCAAGGTGATATGTGGATACATATTCCTTAGTTTTTTTTTTTATAGGTTTGATTCCAGATGGTAGAGATAAATGATGCATTAAAAGATTTGGATCTAAACCTGACATATCAAAGTATGACCATGCAAAGTTAATGCTTATTTATTTAAAGTACTTGACAAAATTAGGTCTTTCTTTCTCAATCATAGATTATGCCAGATGCAAAATATATATATTTTTTGTTGTGCCAATGTTTATAGACTGTGTAGGTTCCACCAATATCGATAAAATTTCATGATAATTCTCTAGAAGGGTGTCAAATCTCCCATCTTTTAGTACCTCAGAGAGGTTTTCACCATCTAATGTGTTCTTTATTTTTACCTTTTTGAGATCTAATGCTACCATAGAATGGTTTTCATCATTAGATCCATTATTCATGTTTTCATTTTTGCAACTGGAAGATTTGACATTGTCCTTTCTAACCATGTCATTATGAGATTTATGGTGAGAACTTGTGTTAGGTTCATTATAACAAAGTAAGTTTACAATAACGTCATCATTCTCAAAGATGGGTACATTAATAGGTTCAGTGGGTTCCCAATCAATAAGTTTAGGATGTATTAATGGAAAAAAAACATCAGATTGAATTTGGTCAATGACATTAAGGGTTCAAATAGTTATGGTGTCAAGGTTGTCATTAGGGATGTCAAGATCTATGATATTACTTTCCTCTAAATCATCTATCTCACTTGATGTTTGTCCATCCTCACTTGAGTCATCGATATTTTGTGATTCTAATACAAGTGGTCTAGACCTTGAGCTCTGTCTCTCCTCACGTGTGGGTGCATATTATTTTATGACATCAATTTGGACATCTATGTAAGATACATGAAAATATAGATCCCATTCATATTCATTGGAACTCTTTCAGAGCTATCTATCATTTTAAGGATTCTTTCAACCACCTTCTTAGTCATTTCTTGTTTTGCTTCCTCTGAGTAACCCAGTCCTATCTTATCCTTTGAATGAAGAGTGAGAGGTTGAATGGGTTCTACGATGCCTTATTTCCATTTTCCAACAAGTCCATGTCCCTCATAACCCATTTTCTCTAAAATATCCTTTTCTTTGCCATACTGATATGTCTTTATGTTGATGTTTGTTGATGTTGATGCTTCTTCATCTTTGTACAACCAATCAAGGATAGCCTTGTATTCTGATTCATCTTCTATATTATTAACTTACGCAAATATTTAATCTAGAACCATGTCAGGTTGTGATGTTTGTCATGTTATCATTGATGGTTGTCCGTATGACCTTGGAGATGGCATCAATTGTCAAATATTAAGAGACTACTCAATAGAATATTGTCCCATGCCTTTTTTGGTTAGCTTGACCTTTTCTTGGAATGTTTGTGAGAGAGAATTTAGTGGACCTTGATTATCTGATAAAGTTGAATCAACAAAACTTGTATCATTTTATTAACACTTTTTCTCAACCCACTTAGATATAATATTCAGATTTTTTCACCGTCTGATGAGCTAGAAGAGCTAGCTTCTCTATTGTGGGGTGCAAAGGTGTCTTGAGTTGTTCTGAGCATGTTACAATGTTGAGGATTTTTATAATTAGCTGATATAGTTACCTCTTGACCATTAAATAGAAATTTCAAACACTGTTGATAAGTTGAAGGTACCGCCTGCATTTCATGAATCCATGGACGTCCTAAGAGTATATTGTAGGTTAAATATTTTTCTAGAATTTGATAGGCTATATTTTTTTACCATTGGTCCCACTTGAATAGGTAACAAAATCATTCCCTTGGAGGATCTCTCTTCTTCATCATAAGCCTTTATTGTCATTTTTCTTTAGGCATCAATTGAATTATATGAATAATCTAGTGTAGGGTTTAAATTTAAAGTAAAAATGTTTAAACCAGCTCTAGCATCTATTAGTACCCATTTAACATGATGTTTGTGGATCAAAAATTTAATATGAAGGGCAATGTTATGTGGATGATTAAGTGATACATCATCCTATTTAGAGAATGATAGACGATGAGGCATGGTCAAATGTCCCACCATAGCTTGGAATTGATAGACATCTAGATTATTGGGTACTACAGTGGCCACAAGAGCTTGTTACAAAACCTCCTTATGGGATGGTGAGAGTTTAAGGAGTTCTAGTATTGATATTTGTGCTGGTATTTTCTATAGTTCATCGACAATGTTGTATTGACTGGGTGGGGGAGTGGTGTTTTTAGATGCAACTCCTTTCAATATTACCTTGGATTTCCCCCTTGTCATTACGTTAATTGGTTGATAGTCTTGTCTTTCCCTGATTTTTAAAATATTTATTTGATTATCGGATGTGTCTATGTTCGGGATCAGATCTAGCGGTATAATTTCATTGGTTCTATTGTTATCAATTTGATTTCCAATGACAGTATCACTTTCAACTCTAGAAATACAAAATATTATACCATTGTAAACATATTTAACACTTTTACCTTTACCGTTTGTAGAAGAAGACTCTCCCTTTTTCTAATTTGGTAAAGGATCTTCAAAGGCAGTATTATCATTGTTGCTTTGAAGACCTTCTACATACACCTTTTTGTTGTCAATCAAATCTCTGACTAGATGTTTTAACAACATGCAATCATTTGTCTTGTGTCCCTTATTTTTATGGAAGTTACAATAATATGCATCATTCCACCATGATGGTTTTACTTTTGGATCCCAAAATCTTGCTTCACGTGTGGCTATAAGACCATTTACAACAAGTTCTCTCATTTTTGATTCTAGTGTTTGGCCTAATGGTGTGAATCTATGTTGGTTTGATGATTTTTGATATGTTTGCAGTTTAGATTACCCATTGTTTAGATTGAAATTTTTCTTGATGTTTTGGTCACTATTTTGATTTGTCTTTGTATTAGTGGCCATCAAATTAAATACTGGTTTTGCATTTTGTATGTCATTTTATATATTATTGGTTCCAATATTTCTATTATTTTTCCAGAATTTAGGATTTTCATTGTTTCCATAGTGATTTGAAGAGTTTGTGTTGTTTTATTTTTCATTGTAGTTCTTTATTACTCCTTGTTTGACCAAAAATTCTTCAATATTAAGGCCATTTTCAATAACTTTTTCAAATGTGGGAGGACATTGTACTTCAAGCCTACAACTCATTTCATTAGTTAGGTTGTTCATAAATAGTTCCATTTTCTCTTCCTCAGGTATGGAACAAGGATACCTAGCAAATAATCTTCACCATTGTTATAGAAATGATAGGAATGTAACACCTTTGTTTTCCTTCATGTTGTAGAGGTTCTTTATTGTGACATCATGTTGAATGTTAAAAGAATGTTGTGATATAAACAAGACCAATTCTTCAAAATTTTGAATCCCTAGTTGTAGTTTGGAAAACCATTCCATACATTGAACTCCTAAGCTTCTTTGAAATAAACTCATTAGGTAAGTTTATTCTTGTGCAAATTCTAAACTCGTGTTTTTAAATTCCCTTACATGGTCAATTGGATCTATTTTACTATTGTATTTTTCATATTTTGAGAATTCACAATGTCTAGGGAATGGTATCATGTCCACACTCAGGTCAAAAGGATAAGGACAAATATCTTGTAATGCATAAATTTTCATGTTTCCCTTTTTTATATCTTGAATTTGCTGGTGCAAGTTTTTCATTTGATGTGTTAGGGCGACAACTTGATATATTATTTGCATTTGTTGTGTGTGTTGCGGTGTTTCGATTTCATTTTATCTAGTTGTTTCTTTTAATTGATTAACATCAAAATATTTTGGAATTTTTGCATCTAATTCAACTAGAATTAAGAGGTATTTCTCAATATCTTGTTCTAAGATATTTTTCATAAATTTATGGAAGTTTGGATCGTGTTGTGCCATTTGAATGTCTTCTTGGTTTATTTCAGTCTTGTCCTTTTGGTGTAATCTATTCCAAGGATTTTCTTCTACCATAGTATTTGATGTTTCAACTTATTTTTCTATGAGTCTCTATCTTTGTAACCTTGTCAAGATTGGCATAGAAGTGTTTTCTTTTCCCACTAAACTTTGATCTTCTATTTTTGGATGAGTGTCGAATGAATTTTAACACAGTCAAATAGGATGATATATCATATTGATGAGACTAGGTTAAAATAAATTTGATTACTATGACTCCTTTCATGATGGTAGGATGATAATATCATAATGAAGAAACTTTATCCTAATAACCAAGATGTTGGTTTGATTTGTGGACACTTTATAGTTTGCAAGATATGGGTTCAAGTTGAAAATAATTTTAACCTGTAAGAAACTATTTATTTCTGGTTTAAGAGACTGCTTGGATTGAGAAGACATTTTTGGCTGATAAAAATCCAAGTTTTAGATGTCAAAAAATCTAATAGATGTGTCTAGAAACTCTCTATTCTTCTACTCTTTGGAAGCACTAAAATAGAGTGCAAATCGCTAAAACAGACTATGGAAGCGCTATTTTTAGAAGCGCTAAAATAGTTTGTGGAAGCGCTATAATAGTTTATAGAGGTGGTACTCTGTAAAAGCGCTAAAATAGACCTCAGAAGAACTAAAAAATACCTCAGAAGCGCTAAAATAGAGTGTGAAAGCACTAATTTGGGCTTCAATAGTGTTGTCTAATTTTTTCTACCCTTGAAGAGATTGATTTTTCAGGATTTTTGATGTTTTGATAGGATACCTCCACTATTAATTTTTTGATGTTGGATGACAAGCCTAATGTTTCTAATTTTTTTTATATTGTAAAAATTGATCAGGCCTATTAGAATATTCTATCATTGGCTACGGGATGGAAGATTGACGAATAGGTTGACTATGATTGTGTTCCTATGAAAAGGCTCTTCTTTGGAAAAAGGCTTGTGAATACAAAGGTTCTAAAGAATAATCGCCAGTATATCCTTTGGAAAAATTGTGAAACCTATGGATGAAGGTTCTATGGTGAAGTAAGACTTTCCTACTTTGATATAATATTCACCTTCTTTCTAAGAGTTTCTTGTAACTGATTTGTTCCTTATGTTGTTTGAATCTTTTTGTGAGGGATTTCTTGACAAACATTGTGGATTTCCAATCCCTAATCATAAAATTCACTGTTTGGTTTTGAATCTTTTGTATTCTTCTGGATGATCTTTTATTTGAGTTTAATGATTTGAGAACACGACAAGCAATTGTAGAACAATTTCTTTTTAAATCTAGAATCTAAACAAATAGTGTATGTTCTAAGAACCACACATGGTCCTATTTTCACTAGTTTATTTAACAAAAATACACTTCACACAGACTCACTCTTAAGTTCTAAAAGGTCATCATTATACTCAACAACCCACATCTTAAAATTGCATTGACTCACACAGTCGTGTCAACCCCTAGAGGGAACCCATGTTTTTATCATCTCCAAGCATGTAATCAAGGTTAGATTTCTTGATCCCTTGAGAAAACAGTCCTTGGAAATTATATGGTGAGTGTCTTGGGGGAAGATTATTTCGTCCCCTTGCACCACGAGTATTACAATGTCTGGTTACTGACTCAGTTGGATTCTACACTATTTTTCTTAGATAGGGTTTTTGTGTGGTGCAGAAAATGATAAACTCCCTCAAGAGACCTCCGAACCTTTAGAATAAAGGATTTGGGGATGGTTATCTTGCACACTACCATCAATTTGGACTTTCATCAAAAAATCACATTTGATTATAGTGGGTTGGAAAACCTGGCTTTGTTTATTCCCACTTAGGTTGTTCTCATAGGGTGAGTACTTTTTCCCACTACAGTAGGCCTTCTAAAGGTTTTAACAAAAGCGTAAATTGCATGAAAAATAAAATGATGAGTCTGGTGTTATGATCATATAGTTAAGGGGAGAGCATAAGCCTATTCACCACCCAAGCATAGTAAACAATGATTAATTTTTAAGCCCAAAATATTATGTACTATTCTAGGTGAAGATGTTACTTCACAAAATCTTGCTATTTTAATTACAAAAAAAATATGATGACTATCCTAGGATTGGTATATTTTAAATGAAGTGGCTACCCTAGGATTGATTTTTTTTTTTTTTCCAAATGCACCAAAATAATATTCTGGCCATGGTCTCATTAGATCCAAATAAGAAATACAAAAGCTCTGAAATAGAGGGTAGAAGTACTATAGTTTAGATCAGATGCACTATAAATTTCATTAAAAGCACTAAAAAATTTAGTAGAAGCACCATAGAATTTTGCCGAAGTGCTAGAGAATTTTGGAAGAATAGTAGCTGACTGTTCTGGGAATGTTTGGCCAATGCGCTGAAACAAATTGTGAAATCACTATAGTTTCCTTCTCAGAAGTGCTAAACTATAGTTTTTGTTGAAGCGCTGAAAAAGACCTCTGAAGCACTATAGTTTTCATCAGAAGCACCGAAAAATCTCTCGATTGCAGTAAAATGAACACGCCAAAATCCTGTACGACAATTTTCAAAGAAAATTTATGAAATATGGGGCTATGCCCCACAGTGGGCACCAAATTGTAAGTGTGAAATAAGTATGCTTAAGTAACACTTCTTAATAAGACATTATATCAAATATTCTATAATTAAACTAGTTTAAAACAAGAATCTACTAAAAGCATCATATTGTTTCCTATCTTTAAAGATTTATTAAATCATAGAAGGGTCTCATATTTGATAAGCACTTGTGAATATTAAAATCCCAATCTAAAGAATGGTGGAATGCTAAATGCAATGACAAAATTCTATTTGATGATATCTAAATTATAAAGGAAACTACTGTAATCTAAATTACATAAAATTATGATGATGCATCTATAGTAAAACTATTTATGTAGCTATGATATGAATTCTATTGATGCTATGATGCTAAGATACTATTTCTATTTCTATTTTTATAATAATTGATTGATTGCTTGAATTTTTTCCTACAAATTAAGATTGCACAAAGTTGGGATTCATTTCCTGTATTGTGAGGCTGTATTTATAGATTTCTCGACAACCCATTTGCACAGGGGTGACAAAGAAGAGGTTTGGATTCAATCTGGAGGATTTAATGGTGAGAGATGGAGAGTTTTGAGGTGATTATAGGAATGGTTCCTCTCCATGAAAACATCAGACAAGAGGATAGGAAGGATCAAGAGAAGAAGATTGAGAGGATTTTCTGCAAGCTTTCCCGTGAATGCTAGTTGCATTAAATTAGACATTTGATATCTAATTTTAGTAGGTGAGTGAATAGAGGAAAATTGATTTATGCCTTTATTTGAATTATTTTGATTTATTCAAATTAGGAAAAAGAGGATAATTAATTTAATAAAACAAACTATAGAAGTTTTTATTAAATTAGATAGAAGAAATATGATAATTAAACAATAAAGTGTTTAACCTTTGTTTCATTAACTAAGATTGAATGATGTGATTAAGATAGAATAAATAGGGGAAATTGATAATTAAATAAAACAAAGTATTTAATTTTGTTTATTTAATTAAGATGTAATAATAACAGAACTAAAAGAATTTAAATAATAATTTAAACATGAACTATATAAATAAATACTTTTATTTATTCAATAGTAATGGAATTTAGGATAATTAATTAAAGAAGTCATATTTAATTAATTAGATTCTCCAGACCATTTTTAGGTGTATACACTTGTCAACTTAGTCTAATCAATGGAATCTATCATTCTATTTGACTCAAGTTAACATCCTTGACACTATTTCAAAACAAGATCAAAGTTTAGTGGAAAATTATAACATCTCTATGCCAGTTTTGATGAGGTCACAAAGACTAAAAATTCAAGAGAAGGAAATTGAAATCCAGAACAACATGTCTGAGATTGAGTTGAATATACTCAACAGATCCAACCAACATGATAATGATGAAATGTCTAAAGAGGATCTACAAAATATGAAACAAGAACCCAAGTTCCATAAGTTTATGGACAAAATTTTCAAAAAGGATGGGGAAAGTATCTATTAATGTTAGTTGAGATGTCAAAGTTCCAAAAGACTTTGATATTAATAGATTGACAGGAACACCTAAAAGAGCTAAGACTGAACCACAACATATAGATGAAGTGGATACAATGAAACATCAATTAAAAACCTTACAACAAAAATTCTAAGATATGCAAATACGAACGACTAAGATATACTTACTACAGGATAATTGTCCATATCCTTTTGCTCAAAACTTGAACATGATTCAATTTCCAAAACACAGTGAATTCCCTAAGTATGATAAATACAATGGAAAAAAAATCCTCTTGACCATGTAAGGGAGTTTCGAGCTATGAACTTAGAGTTTTCCCATGAAGAGACATACTTGCTGAGGCTATTTCCATGAAGCTTAGGTGGAGAATGTATGGAGTGGTTCTCTAAATTAACTCTAGGAATTAGATCCTTTGAAGATCTGGTTAAAAAATTTATAACTCAATATGAATATAATATACAACATGATATCACAATGAAGGATCTTTGTAATACTAAAAAAAATAATGGTGAAACATTTCTCTCATTTTTGCAAAGATGGAGAAGGTTTTTTGCAAGATATCCACATTCCATACTTGAAAAGGAAAATATGGAACTATTTGTTGATAATTTAAATGATGAAATGAGTTATAGACCTGAACTACAATGTCCACCTACATTTGAGAAAATGATAAAAAATGGTGTCAAGATAGAAGAATCGTTGGTCAAGAGAGGATTCCTAAAAACATACAATGAAGGATCAAACAATGTCAATACCTCTAATCACAAAAAAAAAATGATAAACCCAAGTTTTGGAAAAAATATAGAAATGTTGGAAACAATGATGATGTGACTAAAAGACAAAATGAAAAACCAACATTCAATTTAACAATAGCTTCCACTACAATAGCTCAAGACAACAATCAAAATGCAAATCAAAACAAAAATTCAAACAATGTTGGATCTAAATCACAACCATTACAAAATTCATCAAATCAGGGGAAATTCACACCATTAGGACAATCATTGGAATCAAAATTGAAGGAACTTATTGAAGAAAAACTTGTAACATTACAAGAAACATGAAATTGGGATCCACAAGTCAACCCATTTTGGTGGAATGATGCACATTACTATGACTATCATAAACAAAAATGTCACAAAATAAATGACTATTGGAAATTGAAACTGTGAACCCCTAAACCTGCAAATGCACAAAGAAGTCAAACATTGTTAGTGTTAGTTCAAGAATGCATGTAAGGATTTGAGGAATTCCCCATAAAATCCACCTATTAAGCTAAAATTAGGAAAATGAAGAACATGAAACAAGAACTTGAATGAAATCCTAATTAAGAAAATGAGTTAAAGATCTTATGGGGGAAATTGGTGCCAATGATGTGTTGCAATTGGCCCTTTTCTAATTCCTAATTACAATGCTTGGTTGAATGAGAGAAATGGTTAAATATCCAAAGAGATTTGAGCATAACATTGATACCAAATATGAAATGTTGTGAAACCTTGGTTGAAGTGGGCAAAATTAGTTCTCAATTGTAGAGAGTAACTTTGCATATGAGTTGTGGATGAAGATTGAGGAGAAGAGTCTCCAATTCATAGATTTCAAAGATTGGAAGAAGACTGAGTTTGAGCAATGTGGGATCAAAGATCATCAAATGGCATTGTGCCACTTGTCCACATGTGATTAGATGAGGAATGTACAAGTTTTGGCCAATGTGCCAATAAATACAATTAGGTGGCATTTCAAACTTGAGAAATGACATGTTGAAGAGGGAAAAGGAATGGAGTTATTGTCACTTGGCTCAAGGTCAAGGAAATGTAAGAGGCTTTTAATGCCTTGTTGGAAGGACCAAGTCCACTTGGAATTTTTGAATTCAAAAGAGGAATATTCCCTTTTTGATGCCTTGTCAGAGAAAATAGGGGATTTAATAAATCAAAGTAATTGATTTATTGTGCAACTTGCATTCTCTAGAGGATTTTAATGAGAGGGATTAAGTTAAACATGGATTTGATTAACTTAATGAAGAATTAGGTGATGTGACAATTTAGACTTAGATTTATGAACTGATTTAAGTCAGAAATTGAGAGGAAATGATTCATTAAATAAATGATTTGATTTATTTAATAAAGGAGGAATGTGTTAGATTAAATCAAATAAGGTTTAATTCATTTAATTTAATAAGAGAACTTTAGAGAATTTAATCAAATAAAAAGATTTATTTAATTAAACAGCGATGCAAGGTTGATTAAATTAAATTGATTAATTTCATCATTGAAAAGAGAAGACTTAATTCAATAAATAATGATTTATCAAGTTAAGGGACAGAATGCTGAGAATGTGGTCCAGGAGGAAATGTTGTTAGTAAATTGGGATCTAGGATGGGGACTTGCATGGGATCAGATGGTCCATCGGAGGGAGTGCTTCACCTGGGGACCAGTACTATTGGTGTCCCTTTACAGAGATCTTCATGAGTTTGTTTACATGGACAGCAGGTCCATTGGGGCGGGAGGCACCTTGATGCATGTGTGGGGATGGGAGAGGATCCTAGTGCTTCATCCAGAAATCACACCAGTTCCCCTAGAGACAGATGACCCCCTCATTTGGCGGTATGGTGGGGCACTGATGCACTTTTCATTTACTGGTGCGAGTGGTATCTTGTACTAGCAGCGAGTTCTTGATGAGATGAGAGAGTTCGTCTAGAGACTGTGGATGGGTATTGGTCCGTGGATAGATGATGATCAACAACTCTTCTTTACCCGACAGGATAGATGGATGCAAGGGTGAGAGCATACCATGATTGAGAGGTATCTTCTAGATAGGGTTGCTTGTCAGTTCGGGGAGGTATAGGATAGGCCAGACGATAAGTATGTGGCCATCTTTGCGCGCACTACTAGGGAGACAGCATGGGGCCAACTCATCCTGGCAGATAAGGAAGTGTCCTCATTTAGGCAGCTTGTGGCTCAGCCATGTCCATATGATCAGGGGCCGACAGATGCAGGGGTCACCACAGTTTATAGAGCATGGTTCAGACCTCCTCTTAGACTAATAGTTCTAGGTGCCATTGTCCCATGGCATAGGCGCAGGGGTCGGTCAGGTGGTAGGGGGCGAGGTAGAGCACGAGGTGGGGCACCTCCTCATTAGACACCTCCTAGGGATGGGGCTCAGTAGTCACCTGCCCGAGTAGGAGATCAAGATGGTCAACCGGGAGTAGATCCTCAACATCAGCCAGCAGGGCAGCCGACAGGACAGCGAGTAGGGCAGCCCAACCATAGAGATGCCCTGATTCAGTAGCTGCAGGGGAAGATACAAGTTCTAATTGCGGAGAGGGACCAGGCACGATCCGAGAGGGATCAGGAGACAGGCCAACAGTGGTAGTTAGAGAGTGTAGCATCCTCATCTCGGGCCCGATCGATTGATATTCAGGATTACAGAGAGGCTATCAGAGAGGCCGAGTATTATCAGCACCATTACTAGTAGGTAGTACCATCAGGTAGCAGAGTGCCAGACTTTTCACAGCAAATGGGGAGGCGACCGATAGAGGAAGACGGTGAGAGTCAGGATGGGGAGGGCAGCAGCCGGCAGGGCCCACCTCCCTTTTGATCACAGGATAGTTTTGCTTCATTTTTGATATGGGCTGCAGTGTTTTGGCTTTATTGTACCATGTATCTAATGGACACCTGATCTGATTCTGTATCATTTATTTTTGATATATATATATAAGATGATTCGCTCCTTTATGATGTGAATGCAAATATGTGGTGTTATGTAATGAATGCATTTCTTTTTGTACTTTCCATGCTTTAAATGATGTAATACGTATTAATGATGGTAATGGATGCAAGTGGTAATGGTAATGGTTGTAGATGATAATGCATGATGTAATGATGTCTTAAGATGTTTATAATAATGAATTTAATTTATTTCTCATAACTTAAGATATTGATATGCTATAATGTTCTTTTGATGTTTGACTATCTAGTGGATGCAGGATGTATGCATGAGCGATGTTTTTTGATTACTGTTATGATACCCTATTAGTGTGGAAAGAAGATAGAAGAAACGTAGAATTAATGAGTTAGTAAGGGTGATGATGGTGATTTTGCATTGCACATAGGAATTAGGATTTTCAAAGGGTCAATTGCGTTATGTTTGATAACACACTTAGGTACGATGCGTCGAGGTATTAAGAACCAGGATGGCATGGTGCCTAGTGTGATGGAATTTGACTTGAAAATCAGATAGGAGTATTCTTGTTCACACTTAACATACATACTTCCTTCAGGGTGTAGCTCATACATTCTAAACATCTCGGACCAAAACACAAAAAAGCAAGCTTTCCTACGTGGTCAAGAAGATATCTAAATCATCTTTGTCACAAACCAAATGATGTATGTATGACTAAGTTATTTTACAAGTGTATTCCACAAGCATAGTAGATAAAAGATAATGATCATTGCCCCATTCCTTTCTCTCTAAACCTATTTTGGTTTTAGGCATCATTGAGAGGTCCTTGGAATGAGCGCAAAATAAGATAAGTCAAAAAAACCAAAATAAAGTAAACAAACAAGCTGATGTTCTTCATACCACTAGCCAAGACTAACTATTGTGAGGGTTACCTGATGCTTATGTCCATCACAAGAAAGCTTCATCCTAGGACATGTAGTGATCAGGGTTTTGATGGGACTGATTTGGGTGATAAGTTATTGATACTCTGAGTTGACCAACTTGCTTGCTTACTGACTTAGACTTCTGAGACTTTGACAATTAAGGTGTTCACTTTAGAACCTGCTAAACT